>CM067080.1:12211863-12309363 GCA_033980235.1 Diadema setosum
GAAAACCTCTTAGGATTTGAATCAAGACAACGAAATCCTTCTGGCTAGTTTGATTGACATGTAATTATAAAGACGTACGTATGGGACATAAATCATGCATGTTGTGCATAATTATGTGATCGGTAAGCTGCGCTGTTTTTCTTCTTGGAGAGGCAATACGAAGGGGATTATCCTTCTAGTCCTTCGCCTCAGCGCGGGTCGCTGTTTCGCATGCATCTACCATGAATGAGATTCAGAGTAGCTAATCTGATGCTGGCTGAGCGAGCACAGGGGGTTTATTTGGTCTTAATAAGGCTGTCTCGCTATTGTTCCGCAACATGAAGTTCTTCTAATGACCCTTTGTTTGGTTCTATCAATGAGCGCAAATGCGTGGAACCGTGCGCGGAGATGCCATTCGTATCAACCTTCTTTCATCCGGATTACCCCTGAGTGACATCTACTACTTCTCAGGATCTCTCTCCCTTCTCTTTGGTGTATGATAGTCTCGTTTCCAGCCTCTCTGCTGATGCGCCCTTATGGGGGCGCAGCGTAAAATTGATCATTGCAATGTACCAGAAAAGAGCAATATATAATCGAAAGGCAGTGTGCCTTTCCGATTCGATAGCTTAGGGTGACGTTAAACACATTTCAGCGAATATTATTAACTCTCATCAATGACTCACAACTTACAAATACAAAATTGTTACGCCATGTTCAACATGACTTCAATACATAATCACATGCTAATGGAAGAAGCCTTATCAAATTCTAATGTGAACTAATAAAGATAGTTAAGGCATTCCGTTTTCTCCGAGTAGTGATATTGGTTAGAGTCAATCACATTAATTAGTATGGAAGACGATACTCCCACCAGTTAATGGAAAGAAAATATCTTATCATAATATGAATTTAGCGGTTACACAAACCTTTCTTATCAAAAGTCATCGTTGCTATAGGTTATCATAAGACAACTATGATTTCATGCTGAGAATACAACTTATCGTTTCTGATTTTATGTCAAACAAGCGAAAGTATGGTACATGTACTTGGTTGGGATCCTCCTGAATACTCCCACTGGAGTTTTAACTGGAGGTGTCCAGGTATCAAGGTCAATAAAAGGGGACTCCTGACAAGACTACGCCGCCACCTTCTCTAATTTGCATAATAACAACTTGCTACTATACATGTATCACTGTCACGTGAACTTGTGGAACTTAAAATTTGATGAAACCTTATCTGACATTGACTGAAATTAATGTCGAAGTGTTGACAATGAAAAATCGATTCAGAACATGAGCATAGATAGATTGAACATTTTTGATGACTGTATGTGTGCTGTTACAACCACTTTATTCTTTTGGTCGTTCTTCACTGTCAACTACTGAAAGCTGTTATTACACGTTTACTTTGTAAACCAAGTCCACTACAGTTAATAGATATTAGATAATTGATTTCAAGATGATACAAATGTGCATTTATCACAAAACATACCGACGGCATTCTTCTTCCCATTTCAAACGCATTCGTGTAGTATTATGTCGTTTCTTAACGCAATGAGTTATTTGATTCTATTCCGTTTTGACAAAGCTACCGTAAAAAATAATAATCACCGTTTGACAATATAGCCGTTGATAGGTACCACTGTGGTAAGGTTTCATCGGCGTCAAGGTAACAACTTGTAATCCTTTGGGATGGGGGGGGGGGGGGTAGAACGAGTTTCATTATCAAGGAACCACGCTAATGGTCCAAAAAGGAATTATGCAGATCAAATCTAGGGGTCAAGGAACTATGCAGGAAAAAAAGTTTGAGAGTTCAGAAACTGTGCGGAACAAGAAAGCGACATGGGGTACAGGAACTATAATATGAAGAATAAGTCTAATTATCCAGGAACTTTGTAAAACAACTTAGTAAGAGTCCAGGAACTTTGCACACAATCGTTACCATGCAGGATTAATGATATCAGTATCTCCATTTTGCCCCGTTTCCGAGTAAATATGGCAAGTTTATCAACTGAACTGTTTTATGACTCTGGACTTCGCTACACTGAGACGAATAATGTTATATCAGTGCATTACACATTTACTTCCCTAAGCCTTGAAATGGCAGGGGAAAAAAAGAAGAGAACCCACTTCAATTCTAACGTCTAAAATCATACACTACTTGCGCTGGCGAGCGCACAGATTCAAATATATAGTAGCGTCAAACTACCCTCTATACGAAAGATAAAACTATAGAGCTGCGTTGTATCGTTCCATGGTAAAATTATACTGATTAAATTATATCTTGCACTCAGTATTAACAATCGAGACATGAATTTTCTCAACGGAAATAATAAGTGTTCTGGTTACAGTCATGTTCGCCTGAACGACAACAACCAAGCAGAATGCGTGGCACACAGATTGTTGGTCTTAAAATATCGAATGCTTCGTCTATAAGGCAATGTGAAGTACCAAGTGTGCTGTAGGTGGGAGTATTATACCATTCGATTGTCTTGGTGGTGAGCCCATATGTATAGAAGTAAACACTTCAACATTTCCTTCCAGCGAAGATATTGATCGAGGAGAGCCCACTAACTCCTTCACTCCTTTGTACCTGACCAACCCCTTTCCCCCTCCTCCTGTTCATCATTGCCCCCCCCCCCACCTTTTCTTCCTCAAAAAGAAAAAAAAAAAGAAGAAGAAAGTCAAAGCAAACAATTGTCCTGTGTTCCTGTTTATGGCTTCCAAATCGTTGTCATTGTTTACCCATCTTTCTCCTGGTGTCAATCTGTTGAACTTCCCTGTGCCCGGTGATTATCGCCCCATACAGGAGCCCCCACTGCACTGAGGAACCTTTTTGTAAGCGGATTAGATGCGTGACGTCAGTTAATCCTCGAATCGTTACACGGCAGGCCAAAACCCGCAGGTGCTCTCTCTCGAGGCGGGGAACATTATTTGAAGAGCCTGCGTATGAATTGATAGGACAACAAGGGAGTAAATCGGGTTGCTAATCGTTCCGATTTTTCCCTCCGGAATTGGGATGTACTTGTTGACTGACTGTCACTTTGTTTGGTCTTATCTCTATGTAATTTGCCTGTCTGACCTTCCGTACTTACACCTTTACATACGTCAATCTCCCTTTAAGATATAATTTCCCCGAAACTTCACAATCTGTACCTAGCACATTGTAGCACGTGGCATGCAGTTCCTTCAGGATATTAAACAGCACGAAAATCACATGCGCTTTTCATTCAATTCTAAAATGGAGTGTTGATACGTGAAGGTCATTAAGGATGTCAGACCGCAGTTGGTGGAAATAGGGGCTGATATCCATCCCGTGCTCAAGTTATGATTACATGATTAATATTCTCATTTCTCTTTTTTTTTTAAGGGATGGTACAGTTTTGGTTGAGACCTAACTTCAGGTTTCTAACATTTTTTGGTGAGATGATGATGATGAAATTCTTTTGAAATATGAAAGAGCATATAATTCCAAGAGGGATGAAAATTGGCTTTGAAATGGCTGAGATATGAAAAACAGAGCAATCCTAATAAAAGGCGGGACCCACCTTTTATCAGGATTACTTTGTTTTTGGATGTCCCAGCCATTCCAAAACCGATTTTCATCTAATTAACTTTGAATTCTTCTTAAAATGATATGCTCTGTATTATTTCACAAGTGGTTTCCTGGTATCTCGCAAAAAATTAAAAGCCCAATTCTCATCTCCACCAATACTATACTATCCCTTTAATCTGTTTAAGCCTTTTATTTATGACAATGACTTTCATGAAACTGATCATTACTCTGATATTGATCAATTGTCAAACTGAAGTCAAACATATTACCTCATATCCCTTTCATTATCACCTCCAATAAGATCATCGCAGAACTGACACACAACGAGCATTAAATTGGTCTCAAATTGCCAGAAGAAGAAGAAGAAGAAGAAGAAGAAGAAGAAGAAGAAGAAGAAGAAGAAGAAGAAGCAAAGAATGCACCTGATATCCCAAATAGATAAATCCAAACTGAAACTAAGAACCCATACTAAAACGAATAACAGCTACGTGTGCAGGACAGTACAGATCATGTAGGTCTTTTTTTTTTCAATTCATTTCTTCCTTATTCAAGTTTTAATTGACGAGGTAATTAGAGTTTCGTTTCGTTGAAGAAATAAAGGGAAGATCTTGTTATTAATAGTCTACGGCATTTCATTTCGTTTTATTTCATTTCATTTCAGTCAGCTTCACAATGCAATCATTGCAAATCAATCTTATTTTCAACCATCGTCACAATCGCTTGCCTATGATCCAAATTACAATAGTTTGTTTTATAGTACATTGTACCATATGATGCTCGCTATAGCACCGGGCGCTAGCCATAACATTCCTAAGAGATTTCATCCTTTTTCCTGAATCACGAGAAGATGTATGCAATCTAAACAGATATAGAGCGGGAATAATTCAAGCAATGATTTTATGAGTGTCTGTCTCAATGCTTTCATTAATTCTAAATGTTCTGAATTCCCAAATTCTCACAGAATTTATGGGTCCCAGCAACCAAAGGGGTTAGGGGGTAATAACAGCACTGAGGCCATATTCGCATGAAGCCTACTATATCAATTAAGATCAATTTCATCTTAATACCTCTTCTTAGGCTCAACAAACGAAACATATTTTGCTGGCTGGTATACCAGAGGGTTTGATTAGAGGGGATTCCATTTGATCCCATTGACTTATGCTTTTTTGGCTTTAAACTCGTACTCTGAGTGAACCGAAAGTGGATTAGCGCAACGGACATGGTCATGCTATACAGTGATTACCAACCAAGGTAGCTGGCGCCGTGGCTGGGAGCCATGCGTTTTCGGCGTCTTCATCTGATATAGAGAAAAGGGCATGATTTACACTTGACTTATACGATTTGTTAACATTTGCCCAAAAGCGAGCCATAAAGACGTCAAAGTTAAGGGCAACACGCAATTCCTTTCCAAGTGAAGGAACCAATAAGAAGGTAGTAAAAGAGATATTTACAAGGCCGTGTCTCGTAAATCACAAATGGATGGTGGATAAAGCATCGTGTCCTATAACGTTGAAACTGTCGACATGCGGTACAGCGTAATTGATCCGGCTTCTTCCCCTTTCTGGGTTCAGTTCACCTCTTACAGGAAGAGAATAGCCCCATATATCCCAATGTGAGTGACTATAAAAGTCTGCACAATATATTTGAATTTATGTAATTCTATAAAACATATAGCACACCTAAAATCATATCCCTTTTCACAATTTTCCTTTAAGATAATTGCAAACAAACGGAAAAAGAGGCAGTCGTCCAGTGAAGCACACTGCTTACTGATGACCGTCTCTTCCACTTGTACCTCGAAATATGTGAATGTTTATGCGTATAAAACGTTATTTCTTTCATGCACTTGTATGCATATACTAAGTGTATGCAGTTTAGTTATTATTGATTTTATAGTTTAATTGTTATTATTATTTCTTTATTTGAACAAGTGGACAAATTAAAAGATATGCAATTGAAACTGAAACTGAAATAAAGTATAACAGACGCGTTAATTACCAATCAAGTTAACGGTCAATCCATTTTTTCCTTTTTTTTTGGGGGGGGGGGGGCATTTTACTTAATTCGCATTAATGTCTAAGGCCTGAAACAAGCTTTCAATTTGTAAAGCATGGCATATGCCATTCAGATGGATCTTTGCTGTTTCAGACAAAATTACCAACTCACCAAGTCCGCAAACGCCGTGTGCAGTTTGCTTCTATTTATTTATTTGCTTGTTTTGTTAATGTCAACCTGTTTTGTGAACACTTGCCATGGTTTCGGCATTTTCATCGATTGTTTCACTTACACTTGCTAACAAAAAAAAAATTGAAAAACATAAACGAAGACGACAGTCATCTTCTGAATACCTGGCTTGTTTTTGGATCAAACAAGCATAGATATATAGCCCATGCATATACAGTCGTTCCGCCATTTAATGAAAACAAACACAAACAACATGAAGTTTAAACAAATACAAAATCAACAAACTTGACACGACCAGCAAACCACCTTTTTCAAATTTGCATCTAGGAATTAATCAGTTCTATTTAATGTGTTTTTACCTTAAATGGTTTAAAATTGCCTGTTTATAAAGAGATACAAACGCACAATATCTCATGAACACATGAAATAACAAACTCGTCGTTCTTTTTTCAATCATTTGATTGTTCGTTTGTGATTTTTAAAATTATTTTGTACCTCTCTGTTTGAGCATCAGAAAAAGACGGAAACTCATACACTGAATTCTAAGTAAATACAAACAGATTACTCACACCTACATCTAAATAATATTTAAACGCACCAAGAGGCAAACGTTGACATTGGAAAACAACTTTTAAAAGTGAAAAAAAAAATCACAGAAGTATAGGATAAGTTACGTGAAACAAAACTAAGCCCAAAAATCTGATCACTAAACTTACCAAACGTAATGACGACATGTCAATCAAAAGCATGCTTCCCTGCTGTGATCTTAGCTTAATCTTTGCTACTTCAAATGGCAGAGGGTGAAATGGCACAGATATTTTTTTTTCTTGTTTGGGTGTGAATGTGAGAAAATGTCAAAATTTTGGAAATGTGTGAGAAAGTTGACGACTGGAATCACTTTCACTTGTTCATGTTCCCGTTCGCACCACCCTCGTGGGGCTGCCATTTTGTTCCGATTCCATCCGAGAGGGGGATACCATACTCTCTCTGTGACCGTGAAAATGTTTCTGAACTTGGGGAAAACAGAAAGAAAGAGAAGGGGAGAAAGAAAGAAAGAAATGGGAAAAAAATAATACTAGGACAATTACAAGGCTGGAAAAAAAGTCCTTGACTCAGTGTCAGTCAATAGCATTCGTGTTTTTTTGACACACATTTTGTGGAAACAAACAGTCGAGCGTGGAAATCCCTAAGCGAATGCCGGGTATGCGCGTGTCATGGGAACGATTTCGACATTTCACCGTATAAAAGTGTGAGGGAGAGGGAAGCTCGGCGCTAGAAAAAGCAGTTGACGGGCGGCGACTGTTGGTAGCGAGCCTCCGAGATGGGGTCATGACGCATGCGCACAACTTTCCTTAATGCAGTGCGTTAGTTTGAAGATTACCATACTTCGTGCCCCAGTTGCCTTTTATCAAAGTAGAATACAAAACGAGGGCATAAGAGTAAGCTTATCGGTTTCAAACTTGGCCAAGTCAGAGTTAAGAAGAACACAACTCCTATTATGCCCGTCAGTAAGATCTCAGCTCCCTGAAGTAGACCAACTCCAAGAACCTTAAAACGCCATCTTGTCACAAGATTCTGTATCAGTAGGTCTACATTGCTCATCCTTATTGTGAGGTGAAAGTGCACTGACATTACCTTTCCTCATAAAGAGCCAACTTCAGATCTTAACAAGACGTATTAAAGACCTAACTAAGGGGCTCTTCCTATAGTCCTTTGCGGAATGAATTTAGTGTGATTAACAGCTTACGGGAAACCATTACATTTCAATAGTTTATAAAAAACAAGAATGTGTGTATTACCATTCACTATCGACCGGAAACACTATAATGGTGACACATCAAACTTTCTTTTCTTTTTTTTTTTGACATTCACATCTCATCATGCAAATCCCATTCAAAAAACAACATACAAAAAAAAAATAATACAGTCAAATAGACCTAATCTGTATTACATGCCTAGTCCTCATTCAACTGAGGTCTTTTATTCTCCTACTTATTACTCACAATTTGCATGTTTCAACCAGCACCACCCCTTTCCTTTTTTTTTTTAATTTCTGACCACCCATCTCTTTCTCACCCCTCCCCCATCTCTCTCTCTCTCTCTCCTCCCTCTCTTCTTCATCCCTCTCCTCCTCCCCTCCCCCTCCTCCCCCCTCCCTCTCGATCTCCCACCATTGTTATCTTCCAGTGTTCACATGGTTCTATAAGACACGAGGTTATTGTGGTACGAGTATGGGCGCACCCATATATAATAGTGAACTCAATACCCTCTGAGGAACTCTGCCTACCTTCAAGTTCACACACAGTATAAAAAAGCTCGCATTATTATCATTTCTTTCAGTGAACTTCATTTGGAGACTGTGCTCTGGCCGTGTTCGTCTGCTTGTGTATGTGTGTGTGTGTGTGTGTGTGTTTTGGGGGGAGGGCAGGGGGATAACTAGGGGAAGACTGGAATAGAAAATTATCGGTGATTGTGAATGAAACCTTTAAAAATGGATGGATAATGAATAATTAATCTCTTCTTTCTTATTCTGATGACACGGAAAGGGTATTAGACGTGTATATATTGTGTATATTGTGTTATAATTATGTCAAGCGCATAGAGACTTTGTGAGTTATTATGCACTTTTTAATGTGAATTATTATTATTATTATTATTATTATCATTATTATTATTATTATGATTATTATTATTATTATTATTATCATTATTATTATTATTATTATTATCATTATTATTATTATTGTTATTATTATCATTATTATTATTATTATTATTATTATTATCATTATTATTATTATTGTTATTATTATCATTATTATTATTATTATTATTATTATTATTATTATTATTATTATTATTATTATTATTATTATCATTATTATTATTATTATCATATGAATATAATATGCGTAGAGAAAGGAAGGACTTAACATCTCTATGTGTATAGCAGTACAATGCATCATGCAATATCGATAAAAATGATGCAATGCATGTATCTGATTTGCATTGCTGGTGTCCTTTTCGATATTCAACCATCACAAAGTTTGTCCCCCTCCACCCCACTCACCCCACTCCACCCAACCCCATCCCACCCCATCCCATTTTCTATATTATGTGTTCTTAAAACTCTCAACGATCTATGTCTGATCATCATTAACAGATCTGGAGGCAGGCGGTTGGCTCTGCTTGGATTGGGGGGAAATATTTACCCTTCGGGGTGAGCTCATGTCAGGGTTACGCTCTCTCGTGTCATTTCCAAGGCGATGAGTGATCGATTGTGTACGACCGACCGAATTTTTGGGCAGACAGTCATCTGTCCAGATTTTGTTGTTGTTGATTTTGGACAATCTTGCCCTCTCTCCTACTCCCTCCCCTCCCTTCTCTCTCCCTCTCTTTATTTTCTCTCTGGCGCACTTCATCCACTTACTTTTATATATTCATCTATCTATCAATCTATCTATCCACCTATCTATCTATCCGTATCTATGATATGATATGATATGATATGATATGATATCATATCATATGATATCATATGATATGATATGATATGATATGATATGATATGATATGATATCATATCATATCATATCATATCATATCATATCATATCATATCATATCAGATCTTATCATATCAGATCATATCTCTCTATCTATCTATCTATCTATCCATCTATCTATTCATATGTATCATATCTATCTATCTATCTATCAGAACTATCCATCTATATATCTTTCCATATTTCTATCAAAGTATAGTTAGCTAGATTTTTTTTTTCACCTTGTTCCTCTTCTCTCTATTTAACGTGATATTGATTCCTTGATACCCTTATTCTCTGTCATATCTTATATATCTATTCGTTTACATGTATACACGTACAAATATACATATTGTTATACACATCTATGTACATAATATATGTGTAAATTATGTGTATATATAAATACATGTATGTATATATTAATATATGTATGTATATTCATATATCATCAATTATAATATACAACATCATATTGGCTTCATATTCCGAAAGACTTATGCTGCTGAAAATATTATTTGTACTCTGTATGGCTTTTCTCAGATTAGAGAGAGAAGGCAAAGTTTTTGGTGAACAGGTTTTTGTCACAAAACAGATCAAAAGCTGCACTATG
Source organism: Diadema setosum (assembly GCA_033980235.1). Classification (NCBI taxonomy): domain Eukaryota; kingdom Metazoa; phylum Echinodermata; class Echinoidea; order Diadematoida; family Diadematidae; genus Diadema; species Diadema setosum. Next base: position 12,221,739 of record CM067080.1, read on the forward strand.
GCTCCGAGATAAGTCGGCGTTTAAAACGTTATTTTCATATCTTTCGTATTATACAGAAATACAGATTTATACCATTTACATAATTATCTGAACTTGCCTGGGAACCGCCTCAACCTCCTTCCGTCCTTCCACTTCCGGCTACCCCCCCCCCCCCCCCCCTCCCCCACCCTTAGAGTTATCATCTCTTCGTGGTAAAGTTGGATATGATTCATTTACATCCCTCTCCTTTTACACAGCTCACCCAGTTATTTCTCCTTTTTTTTTCTGAGTTTCAGCGAGAGCGAGCGTAGTCGGTCTAGACGCGAACTTTTCAGCGGCGGCCTACATGTCAGGCAGGAGTAGATCGGCGCGTCAATCAATACTCGCTCCCTCGACCTCAACTCACCCTGCCCTGCATGCAGCTAATACGGAATACACACAATAATATTATCGGCACAGTTGGATTCATCGCGCAGCGGCAAAATAATATACAGTGCTCCAGAAAAAGAAAAGAAAAAAATATATATCATATAAATAATATGAATATATGTGTGTGTATGTGAGGGAAAAAAAAAAGTTGAGAAACTTCGTTAGGTTAGCATACACAAAAACGAGATTTAATTGCCCAAGTTGAACTATTTTATCTTAATGATGCACACATACACACGAATGATACACTCACACAAGTGCAGTAAAACAAATCACAATCAAAACGCAAAGAAACACAAAAAATGAGTGGAGAACTCTGTAGCAATTTCTCTATGACGAGACACATGTTTGTTTGTTGTTGTTGTTGTTGTTGTTTTTTTTTTTGGGGGGGAGGGGTTATCAAGCAAGTTTATGATGCATGCGATCAATCAGGGATGAAACAAATAAGAACCAATGAGAGAAGACAGTGAGATATAAAAAGTGAAATGTACGACATGTCAACACTATACCTATTTAAGTGAAACGCCATAATTATATGATACGTTAAGAGTGATAAATTCAAGAATAGACATTATTTTGATTGTAGTCTGTGTAGAGGATCGAAAAGCTGGTGGTCTACCATCGCAAGCTCAGGAGAAACTTGTGTTAAAACATTAGAGTCGACAAAGCTAGGGAGAAAAAATGACAAGAGAAGGAAATATCATTTTGATACAATTATTTGGTAGACTGAGTGAGTAAAACAATCCTAAAAATTGTTATTTCATATGAAAACATGCAGGGTCACATTGCAGTTGGCTTGAGTAATATGGGATAAGTTTAGACCAACGAGAGGATATTAATCATTATCAATGATATCTATCACAAATTTCCTTTTTGAGTCACACCTTCCCCAAATTTAACTGGTTTGCTGATTTGTTTCAACTGGTTCTCATTGAAAGTTATCTTATTTCTGGAGTAAAATAACGTTTGATTTTCTTTAAAAAAAATGACCAAGTGTATCGATGTCTTGGTGCAGCTACTGAGTACTTGGCAGAATTTTGTGGCAGATGTTTTGCCGTGTAAATTGTAGGTGGTCTCGGAGATGGTAGCCCCGTCAAGAGACATGAAAGATTCCACAAATCCTGCCTTCAGACGATCGAGTCTACGTATTTGTGCCGGAAGATTAATTGAACATACAGACAAGCCTGCTTTAGTGGCCACCTTTCTATAGCGGCCACCTGCACTGCATTAAAAGGCCCCTGAAAAATTACCCGGAGAGGAAAGCCATATAGCGGCCACAAGTCTGTAACGGTTACTTATTTCTTCTCCCTTTTTGTGAAATGCTGTCTTCAAATTTATGTCTTTAAGAACAACCAACAACTAATACGGTGCAAAATATCAATAACAAGATATCAATAACATTATAGCGTAGTGATACGGAAGGAGTTAATGTATATGATAGGTAATTTCATTGCAACACCCATCAGTGAAGGCGGGCTTTTGATAAAGAGTTTAAACTTTCGCGAGTTGGATGTCCACTTATTTGACTGCGTATTGCCAAGTTTGATAATTTTCCCGACGAGTGACTCATAGCAAGTAATATTATGCATGTCATTCTCAATCGCCATTCGAGCGCGGTGTTTATTTGTAAATGCAGTAATGCTCACGTTTGAAAAGAATCAATCAAAGATAAAATATCTATTTTGTTGTGTGTGTGTCTTTTTTGTGTTGTGTGTGTGTGTTCTTTTTTTTTTAAGGTGGGGGGCACAACTATCTTTACCGAACGAATAGCTGTTGGTTTATAGTTTCTGCTCAAAAGAAAAAAAAAAAAGGTCTGTCACGCTGTGTGGATTCGTCGTTTATACGTGTCGTTCCAGTCAGCTTACCATGAAACAGAAGTAATCAGAATGGCTCTACAAAAGAAAAAAATGGGAAAAAAATATGAATAGGTATCTAAGTGGAAACCATGCAAACAAAAGGTGCATTCCAGACGAAATTGGTATATCACTACACATCGCTCTTACGCTTTGTATCCAGTTTCCTCGTCTGTTAAAAAGAAGGAAAAATAATACAAAAATATAATTTATGCCGTTGTACACAACAAGCCTTGAATACTGTATGTTACATCACATTATCTTTCCATCGCACACACACACACACACACACACACACACACACACACACACACACACACACACACACACACACACACACACACACACACAAGAAACTCTATAATGACAATGTTTTGATGGTACACAACGGAGTGGCATATCTATGTGTATGACAACAATGCAACAGTGCATATCTTTTTGCATAAGAATTATCATAACCTATGAATGTTTCTCTAGATTTCGACGAAGAAGTAAAAATTTCAAGCGACAATGACGGAAAATGTTGCTTCTCTCTCTCTCTCTCTCTTAAGATAATTTCTTATCAATTGTGACGTTTACAAATTGTGAATAAAAACACACAGTTAATAATTACACAACTTTGTTTTTTTGTCAATATATCTATGTTCTTGCATCACATAGAATTTCACATCAGACGCAGCCATGCAGAAAAAAAAAGACAAATGAATAAAGATTGCAGCTGTTAGATCTTTTCGAGTCCCCCGTAGTTTATTGAAAGCACCAACATTATTATTGATGCTGTCTGTAATAATACGACGGCAACTTCCCCTTTTGAATATGCTACCCTAGCTATGAATGTGATCTTATTAATCTCGCGCGAGCCCATTGATTAAACACAAAACTATTGCGATTTCGTAAAAATACTCTCAAAATCTGCTTGACATGGATTTGTCATGAGGTTTCTTTTTAAACATATCCAAAATAACCAAGCTGCTGAAAGTTCGTTGTTCTTTCATTTTCAGAGGTTTCTAACCTGATATACACTACATTGTGTCGATAAGCAACACGATTCTATGATACAAAGAGTCAATTTACCATAAATGCATACATACATATGTAAGATTATAACCATGGTGTTATGATTGATATGATCATGAAAATATTGCTTAAATTTGAGGTCATGTCACGAATGCATTTGAAGAGCATACGTATGGATTTTATTTAGGGGTTATTGTTTTGGGTGACTACAACCGTACGTCTATAGGATTTGCTCTAGTTCTTTTTACATGAAAAATACCATCATGCCTTTTGGCCTTTATCGTGTTTATAGGAGTTATGCTATGATGTCAACATGGAAAATGGAATCCAATTGGCGACCGAGACAGCGAACGTGCCTCCGACAACATTTCCGGTCTCTTCGCGTTCAGTTTGAGATATCAATTCGCGAGAGATGCCACGCATTCCAAGGTCAGAAATTTACAGTTGTTGTTTTCCCCTCCCTTTTTTTCATCCGCGTGCAACAGTTTCCATTTGAAACTTCCTAAATGGTGATTTACACTCACTTTTTTGTACAATCTAAAAGGAGGTATCGTCTCCAAATATTGATGAGAGACAAAATATGCCGTGTAAAAATGTCTAGAGTTTTCATGTAAACACGTATGTGGAACCTTTCACGACGCCCGGGTCACACGTCTTGAGTCATTTTTGATAGTTTGTAACTCCTGAAAAAGCACAAGAAATAGTTCGGCATTGTGTACGCGGTGTGAGTGGTGTGAACATCTCCATGGCAACCACACCGCTGGTCCACCCGATGCCCCTCCATTGTCTAGTATCTTTGCGACTGTATCTACTACAATGGGCATATTTGAATAAGTGTGAGACATGCGAGTCTGTCACCAGTCAGTGAGTATATGACCATATTTTGATGACTGGTATGAAAACATGCCTTGCATGCTTTACAATATGATAATACGTCGTTGGGTCCGTGTGTATGGGTAAGTCCCCGTGGTCAGTTTGTGGGGTGACATCATGCACTTGGCATGATTGGTTTAAGTCTTCTCATCATGCGTTCTTGTCGCGTGAAAAAAACAAAAAACAAAAAAAAATACTGGTAAATTTACGTTCGTTTCGAAAAATTAGTTGTTTATTCTATGGTATCATACCCTCACCATTATCTCAATCATTACCGCCATCATAGTAACTCGTAATGATTCGTAATATTTATCCCATGCTGTACTCATAAGGATGATTATAATGCTGATTACAACATAAAAATTAGAGCCTGATAATGATGAAGATAATGATCATGACGATAATAATAATAATATTAATAATAATAATTATTATTGTTATTATTATTACTATAAAAGTGGTAGTGATACAAGCAATAACAATATCAAAAACATTACTTTCATCTTCATCATTATCATTATCATTACCATTTCCATTGTTCTCTTTTATTTTCAATATCATCGTAGCCATTACTTTCCTTTAGTTAGTACTGTTTTATCAAATCTATCACAATTTCTGTTCCTCTTTCGCAATTCTTTTTCCTGTCTTTTTGTTGAGAAATGCATTCTCCGTCATAACATTTTGCAATTTTCTTCCTTTCCACCCCACCTCCTCTTTCTTCATTTTATTGTATATGCCATCACGTTCTTAGTCATGTTTTATTTCCAGACCAGACTTGAGTTGTTTCACATTCCGACGCTTCCTGATTTCTCGAATACATTTTACAAATAATGCGCTTTCTGGAAGCATACATCAACGGGACAATGTAAACGACTTTTAGTTTACTAATCACGCCTTTCTGTCGAGTTCCTAGACCATGACTAAAAGCGCAACACACCACGAGAAAAGATGAAGTGGCACGGAGGTCTCTATAATATAGATAAACAGTGCCCGGTTCATCGAAACAACATGAAGTCATCACGCCTCAAAATGTCAGTCATGTTGCTCGCTCCAAACTCGGCGGAGAACGGAGAACGGAGAGGCTCGCCTTGCACCGCCCCCTCGATCGTTCACAACAATGCCGTCTTGATTATAAAGTTAAAGAAACAGTATGCGACTGTGCAAATAGCTCCCAACGACCAAGCACAAGGCAACAATAGGTCAAGAAGAAAGGCTTTCTTTTTTTTCACTTCGCCGTATCCCTCGATTTCAAACCCACATGCCACACACGTTCGTTTCTCCCGACTTCCGACTGTTTGTCTGTCTGTCTGTGTCTTTGTCTGTGTGTGTGTCATGTATTTCTGTTTGTACTACTATCTAATCTATTTGTTTCTCTCTCAATCCATCTCTCATTTTCTCTACCACCCCCCCCCCCCCCCGCTCCCTTTTCTCTGTCTCCCTGACGAACATGTAAGTGAAACATGTAAGTGAAACATGGCATCCTGGCTGTATTAGTTAGCTTCTATTGTCACCCCGGACCCTTGCTGAGTATGAATGATGAGCTCACAGACAGAGCCATGTTACGCGCTCGTTTGTCGTGTTCGCCCAACCCTCGACATCGAACCCAGTCTTCACGAGAAGACCCCTTTCAGTAATGATCATGGCAATGACAAGAATTTAGATTTGTAAGCAGGGTATGCCGTAGTTAGTTGCAGTGGTAGAAGTAGCAACGAAATGAGCAGCAGTAGTAACAGTCGTAGTAGAAGTATGTAATAGTAGAAGTGGTTGTGCTACTATTACTAAATTTCGTTAGAGTAGTGAGTAGTAGTACATTAGTGGTACTACTACTAAACTAATGCTATATTGCTTGTACATGTGGTAGTTAGTAGAAATACTGGGATAGTAGCAGTACTGTAGCAGCATGTGTTGTCTTCTGTATAGTAATAGATAAATATAGAGGTAGCAGTAACATAGATAAAACCATGTGAAACAGTACTGACGATAACAAAAACAATAACAATAACAATAACAATAATAATATTTTAGCACTTGTATATTAAGTGGTAGTGGTATTGAAAAAAAAAAGGTAATTGAAATACAAAAGTGTAATAGTAATGTGAAGCAGGATCGATCATCATAGAATTGGTAATGTAAGTTATAGTGATAGTGTAGTAGAATGTGTACACGATAGCAGTAGCAGGTTCAATTGATATGGTTGAATTGATGGTTGAACCATGGAGCTACTATAGCTCCATGGCTGAACCATGGAGCTAGTAGATCCATGGTTGAAGTAAATATCATAGACATCAGAGTGGTAATTGGACAGGTTGTAGTACACGTAAAAATATTAACAGAACAATTTTGATGGTACAGTTGTGGTAATCATAGAGAGACAGTGTTAGTGGTACCTTCATATTTCAGACTTGTTCGTAAAGGGACTGTTTACATCCGTCAGTCAGCAAACATAAACTCATTCTCAGTGCTCTGCGTGGAACTATTTGAAATGAAGAGAATGGAATGCTGGCAACAATGCAAATTACATACATGATGACAGCATCTCCAACTCAACAGTTGCTTTGACATGTGATCTCATTTTAGTTCTTTTATGTTTCTACCGTGGCTCCTATTTTAGATTTTCATAGAGCAAGCGATGATTGATAGACGAGCCAGTGACGGGAATGTCAAGCAACAATAGTAGCGAATGATAGTGGGAGTGGTGAGGTGAGAGATGATAAGGGCTGAATTGCATAGACTACGCGAGGCGAGCCCCCACAACTCGCTCTCTAAGCCGAGGCACTGATCCGTGACGTCATATAACAATGTGCTAATTGGAGGGACTGTCTCGTTGCTTGATTGACGGGCTGCGCGCTGTCCCCTCGTCAATGGGGACATAATGAAGTGACGAGCTTGTCGCGAATCTAGGGGACGTCACTCAAAGGTGGATCCAATTCACTATACAAACCCTCCACAATTGACGACAGGCAAGCACAACTCGGGTTAGCCACCACAGCGAACGGATCGTATCTCCTTGCTCTCCGGTTATTCTCTCGTCCCGTCCGTAAACTTGAAGCACACGATACGAGGCGAGTGGTGTGTGGTAGTTGATTGGATGTGTGCGTATATTATGTGCGCGCACATAAATCGTTGGCAGCCCGATATTATTAATACCGCAGCAGTGGTACCCTAAACGTCATCATATATCAACCGCCTTTCACCGTCGATCGTACACTGAACTTGCCCCGTCGTCTCGTACACATGGCTTTAGGAGATTGGATGCTGTGATTGCATTAGCGGACGACAACAAGCTTACCCCCTCCCCGTCCCTTCCATCTCCCCATCACTGTCTGACGTCGAGAGAAGTGGGAAATCGCAGTGAAAGGACGTCGTGGGCCACCAAATGGTTTCTAGCACCGCTCTTGAAAGCTGACAACGCGGCAAAGTGAAAATCTGCGATCGAGATAAGAGGACCTTTGAGTGGCTGCAGACGGTATACGACGTTGGGCGTCAGCCGGCTTGCTCGTTAGAAATCGAAGGCATTTGCATCATCTAGCCGAGTTGATATTATTTTGCTCCGAAAAGACAGTGAGGAAAATCCAGCATTCAGTTTGCGGGTGACCCCTCTCTTTTTTTCTTCTGTTTCTCCCTCCTCTTTTTGGAACTTGCATGATTCTTACTGTATGGATTTCTTGTATACATAGTGAGTGCCCCTCATCTCGACCCCGGCAGGAGAAAACAAGTTTTGAATAGTATGTGTGTTAGAGCGGAATCGTGTTTGTCTAGCAAAGAGGACCAATTGTTGCCGGGCTGGTAAAAGTTCAGCGAGCGCAGACCGACCCGGGCCCGCACGGAGTTGAGTGGGGGTTGCAGTGGACCTAAAGTAAACGGAGATACGGTAGCGGAGTACAAGTCCTGTTTGATCAACAGCGAGCGACTGTTTAACCAGGGCTTCGCGCGGGGCTGTTGCAACACAAAAGGCCTGGACTACGCGGTAATCTCTCAGTTTTTTCTGCGTGCTGCTCTGATACCGGACGACAAAGTATAGCAGATTGAACTGGGACTTGAACGACACGACTGAATTCTCTGGTTTCACGACAGTCAGAAACAGTTTCCACCATGGTTGCCTACAGAGCCGTCATCACCCGAGCATCCTGCTTTCACTGGAACTTATCAGTGTTAGTAACTTTCTTATCATTGTGCCATTTACAAATTGTGGATTGTCTGCGCGACGTGAAGTGTGAACCGATTACAGTACCCATGTGTAGAGATGTTGGTTATAATATGACGTACATGCCGAATCAGTTTAATCATCACACGCAGGACGAAGCCGGGCTAGAAGTGCATCAGTTCTGGCCTCTTGTGGAGATCAAGTGTTCCGCCGATCTCAAGTTCTTACTCTGCAGTATGTACACGCCGATTTGCCTTGTCGAATACTCCAAGCCCCTCATGCCGTGTCGATCGGTGTGCGAGCGGGCCAAAGCAGGCTGCGGTCCGGTGATGCGACAATACGGATTCACCTGGCCGGAACGCATGCAGTGCGAAAACCTTCCCGAGTTCGGTGATCCGGAAAACCTGTGCATGGACTCGAACCACACGAACGAGGGAACGAACAAGCCAACCATCCCAGCGATGACCCGCCCTGGAAACCTCTACACTCGACGACCGACGCAGGAACCGTGTGAGTGTGGCTGCAACGACCGTCTCATCTCCGTCCCCGAGGCCCATCCGTACCATGGCAGGGTCTCGACAGGTGGTGTGCCAAACTGCGCTGCCCCATGTAAGAGTGCCTTCTTCACCGAAGACGAGCATACCTTTGCAACTTTTTGGATCGGACTGTGGTCCATCCTGTGCTTCGTGTCGACTCTCATGACAGTAGCGACGTTCCTCATCGATATGGGAAGGTTCAAGTACCCCGAGAGACCCATCATCTTCATGAGTGGATGCTACCTCCTGGTCTCGCTCGGTTTCATCATCCGACTCATTGTGGGGCACGAGCAGCTAGCGTGTAATGGTGACTACATCCGGATGGGCTCGACTGGCCCAGCCATGTGTACCATCGTGTTCCTCCTCATCTATTTCTTCAGCATGGCGAGCTCGATCTGGTGGGTGGTGCTCTCCTTTACCTGGTTCCTGTCGGCTGGGATGAAGTGGGGAAGCGAGGCGATCGCCAGCTACTCGCAGTACTTCCATCTCGCTGCCTGGCTCCTCCCCAGCATCCAGTCCATCACCGTGCTCGCCCTCAGTTCCGTCGACGGCGACCCCATCGCCGGCATCTGCTACGTCGGCAACCACGACGTCACTAAACTCAACGGCTTCGTCCTCGCCCCGCTCTTCATGTACCTCATCATCGGATCCTCGTTCCTCCTTGCTGGCTTCGTCTCCCTCTTCCGCATCAGGAGCGTCATCAAACAGGGCGGTCGCAAGACCGACAAACTGGAGAAACTCATGATCCGTATCGGCATCTTCACCGTCCTCTACACCGTGCCCGCTACCATCGTCGTCGCCATCCTCATCTACGAGCAGCACTCGCGATCGGCATGGGAGCGGAGCATCACGTGTCCTTGCGAGTCGGCGCAGGCGTCAAAGCCGGAATACGCCGTGTTCATGCTCAAATATTTCATGTGCCTTGTTGTCGGAATAACGTCGGGTGTTTGGATCTGGACTGGAAAGACCCTCACGTCGTGGCAGGGGTTCACGAATCGGTTACTAGGCAGAAAGGCTTGCCCAAAGCGAGAGCGAACATACACATGCAAGCCCGTCATTCTAAAGACCATTCCAAATTCGCAGGTGTGATCGACGTCGACGTTCCCCGAATGACGTCACACAGCACTCTCCTGTTGGAACTCGTTTGCAAACACTCACAGTATTTATTTCACGAACAAAAAACGATGTCACTTCGAATCGGTATGTGTTTGTGATAGAAGCATAGAACAGTCGACAGATCACCCACTGATTTTCGTCGTTTTATTTCGTCGTTATATTTGTACTTTGTACAATCGTCATAACTAATATGAAGATGAAAGGACCAATCTCAGTTTGCTCTTTTTAATTTCTCCTGTGACGAATTATGCTTTCTGAAACGTTTGATTTCAGATTTCGTGGTTTTTTTTTAAGTAGTTAAAATTTGGACTTCTGTACTCTTGCCATTCAATCTGTTACATCTCCTGTGTTTTACATTCTTCTTATACTAAATCAAACTTCAATTTGCTGCCTGTAGGGAAATGCTATCTTCGGCTATTTGTCTACAATTTCGTAATCATATCCTTTTTCCCAGAAGAATCTTATAGACATATAGTTAAACACGTTTCCTTCCATATCAAGGGAAACATTGCTGTGGTTGTGGTCATGCAACACATGCAGCTACACAAATTATTGGAATCAACAACCTTTCACTTTTCCCCATACATGGCTTAACCGAGCGTTCTTCGAATGGAAGAAAAAGTTTTATTCCGTGGAAATTGTTACCACTCCAACTTGTGTTGCATACCCTACGAAAATATCAGCCTGTCATTAATTGCTTTGTGTATGTTTCATGGGTTCATGGTTATCATGTTCAATGATGTATGACTATGTGTACGATATCTCCGTATTGTTACTCTTTCACGCTACTTCAAGGAAAGCCCTTTTTCAGTTCCATTGCTGCATAGTTTTTATATGTAGAGTTGTGTTTGACCATAACATAACATTCATGATTTGCTCACTGTGCTGACGGAGCTCATATTCAGCAAATAAAGTCTAATGTCCATGACATGCATCGGACGATAGGTTGAACTAAACGAACCGATAGTGGAAAGTAGATTTCTCAGCACTATTTTGTACCCAAAACCTTTCTGAAATAAGCCAGAGTACGCAACTGGGTTTATCATGTCGTATTTTCTGCAGAAATGAATCTATTTTCGTATCTTTTGATGATACTTTTCAGACGTATGAAGACATTGATTGACCCTGTATGTTCTGTATGATGGGACGGGAGATATTACCGTAACATGCCGTTGGTGGCCAAGCTTCAAATTTGAATTTAATCACAGGGGTACACAAGTGCTCGTCAGGAAACTGCACACAATACCCCGCCATTACAGCTTGTCTTACACCAATATTTGATCTCCACTCATTTTGGTAGCGTGGTTGTGCTAACAGAAAAACCTGGATCCTAAGTGCGCTCTCAGTCCCCCCCCCCCCCCTCACTTTCCTCCACTTGTACCCTCTTCAAAAGAAAGAGAGGGATGGAAAGAGAGCCACTAGAGCTAATGATCACCCCACATAACGCTCTCCCCCTCTTCCCTCTCTCATACCGCCTCTCTCTTTACCCCTTCTCCTCCGAAATCCAAACACTGCGTTGTGTAAACTCGCCCTACACCATCTGCAACCATGCACTCGAAAGCACATCGCAGATCAAATAAATGTTACATCACGAAGCAAACACGACTGGAGAAAGAGTGAATGGGACCAAGCGAGATATTAACTCCCTCTCTATGCTCCTATGCCAGGAGCTGTTTGTGAGCATCACTTTTTCATTGTTGACATTCCGCCAAGTTAATCTCTCTACGCGTCTAAATGGGCTTGCATCCTCTAATAATTTTCCCTCCCCCACTTTCTTCCTTTCTTTTCACTCCCTTTCACCGCTTCTCCGCAAGCGGTTAGGCGTGTATCGACAATTTTGTGAGTTTTCTCTTTATTGTAACGATCAACCTCAGACCGTCCTAAGCAAACGTCTACAGCAAATTCAAATGAAACTCTTGCTACTTTTCATCGAAAAAGAAAAACCCCCAAAACGGTGCACATACAAACTCTGATATTATGACGCACACTCGCACCCTCCTCTTTGGTCATTTTTTTTTTTCTCCCGGCCTTTATTTTCGTTTACCTTGTACGTTTTGGTGTCCTCCGGAGAAGAAACACATGTTTCAAGGGTACGCAACTAATGTGTTTAGTTTGGAAAGTGCAAATACTCATGCGCCACAGGTAATCGGGGAGAATCTTCAAGGTCTTCCTTAATGTAAAACCCGGTGCTCCTTGTTGTTGAATGTCCATGATGACTGACTGTATGTCTCTATAGCACTGATCCTCAGTTTTGGTTTTACTTAGTCATGTAATATGAGACACAAGTGCAACTCTTTTGCGCTCAAAAGCAAGCACGATTGGTAACAGTATTGTGTGTGATGTTTATAAGGAGGGAAAAAAAAAAACTCCTTCACACACCCACTCACGAACACCATACCCTCATATTTTATATAGATTTATTCTTTTGACCGGGAGATCACTACTATTCATCATTTGTATAATTTGATGACTAACTGTCAATTTACGAAGCTAAAATTCTGTCATTTCTCTTGTTTAAAATGCAAGGCCCACGCATCACGGTTTCATGCTATTTTAGGGATTGTTCGTTCACACTGCCTAAGCATTTGTCTTTCTATGTCTAAATTTCCAAAAAAGACAGCCTTTACTTTCGACTGTCTAGACCACATTCTCTTTAGAGCACACCCTTTCTTTTATTTGCAAGTTCTTTGATGGATCATTGTGAAAAAAAAGGAGTAGTAATGTTCACTGTGTGTGATTTTGCGTGTTACAATCGTGACTATTGGGGAGTATTTGTTGGGCAAGAACTGTCGTGTTTGCGCGGGACTTGCTGAAGACAAACATGCCGAAAACACCAGCTGAACTGGGCGCCAGTATCCATGGTTACCGCGACCGTGCTCTCTTTGAGTCCGACAGCGGGGAAAATAATATATTGTTATATATCTCCTCGCCTATATTTTGACGTGTTTTGTATGCATGTTAATAGTAGTTGATTGTCTCCTCTTTATCATAGTACGCTCATGTCTCACGATGAATTGTGGGATGCTCACAAATTTTTGTTTTGAAACACACACGTTCGCAACCTCCTGTCCTAAATCATTCATGGAAACTTTGTGAGTTTTTAATGTGTACTTTCTGCGTAGTATTTCGTCCAGCATGCCGTGTTGTACGACATTCGCACGATGAAAATCTTTGTGTTCCCACAATTGCTCAGCATCACTCAACTTAGAAGTGAAGAATTACTATAACACTAAAAAGATGCACGGTATCCTCGACTTACAGATAAGATGATCTATTCATGCATGAAAAGTATAGTGTTTTTATCCCTAGAGAGTGAACCATGTCACCGGCGCAATGTCAACCTTGGGTTCTTAGATTCAAGCTTTAATAAGCAGATGTATTCTTAGGCAATGCTATTTTCAATTTCCCGCTCTCTTAATACAACCTACTTTTCCATTTCGATCGAGTTCTAACGACACCTTCGTTAAGCGGGTGAAGAAATGTTGAAGCATTATTGTGACGATTGAGACTGAACGAAATATCGTTGTATTCGCTTGGACTATCGTACAGAGCGATGGCCGACAAAACATGGACAGAAATAAAAGACATATAGGCTGTTTGTTTTGTTTTTACGGGACTAGAACTTCGTACATGTATTTGTTTGTTTTTTAAGTGCATGGCTGACATATTTTCATACCATGTTTTGTTTTACCACAACTGCAAGTGCAAAATTCGTATATTTTTCAGTTTCTCAAATATGTATGTACATGATGACATATTGTATATCTGTTTTTAAGAATAAGAACACGAAATTAAAAAAGGAAGCATAACTGCTCGCACAAACTTGATGCCTCAGTCTGTCTACTGTTTCTTGATTTGTAATAATATATGAATAACCTACCCGAGCCGGGAGTGATATCGATGATGACAACTAATTATAATAATTTGCATTTATCTAGCGCATAATAATCTAAAAGATTATCTATGCGCTTCAATATTGTGCATACGATTGCGTGGGTGTTTGTGTTTACAGGGTACATAATTTTGTTCATGTCCTTTGTGTAATGGTTTGTGTGTGTGTGTGTGTGTGTGTGTGTGTGTGTGTGTGTGCCTGTATGCGTATGTGTGTATGTATTAATTGTTGGTACGCATTGATATATCAGATATATTGATAAGTCACGAAGGGGGACCAAGGTCAGAGACCGATATAGTGAGGTCAGGGTTAGACAATTTTTAAATCAGTCTGAAAAGAAAGAATACAAATTTTACAAACACAGTACAACTGTACTGAAAAATTGACCAAAGTCAGAATTAAAGCAACAAAGACATACCATACTGTATCAAATATTTGCATTTTTTTGGCCAAACTGTACTCGAACAGTATATGAATACACAAATGAATGAGCTGATGATGTCAGTTATACGTCACAAGTTTCCACCAATGGTGTATAGAAAGAAAAGAAAAGAAAATTCATTTCTTTTGCTATAAAAGTGCAAAACATAATGTTATTACTGGCTGAATGACTTCAACACAGTGATCAGTCAGATACCTTAACATTTGAATCAGGCTATGGCATGATTGCGCTTGAACAAAGAAAAAAAAAACCCTATAATTTCCATATTTTGTATACAAACTATATATATAACAAGTTCTGAGGAGATGACAGCGTCGACTCATATTCATATTCGTATTGTCTGTTTGAAACTGTTCAAGAACAAATTTTAGGGAAAGGCCTTCTACAATTTATATCCGATTATGATCAAATCCTCACTTGTTGTGAATACAAGATTTGTTACTCTTTCTTTGAAGACTCCCCGATTTATAAACAAGCTATATGGTGATAGCGATGACCACATTCGAACATTTGGGAATATATAGTACATCAAACTCTATCTGATGCTTTTACCTTTTTAAAACATTTGTTTTATTAGCATAGTAATATTAATATTAAGACTTCAGGAGTCTTAATAGGACGCCGAATATTTGAGCCAATACGTGAAATCTCAACATGTTTATATATATATAATATATATATATATATATATATATATATATATAGAGAGAGAGAGAGAGAGAGAGAGAGAGAGAAAGAGAGAGAGAGAGATAATTGTATATATAAATGTGTGTGTGTGTGTGTGTGTATTTCTGTTGTTATATGATTCGTCATAATCAAACATATGACGTTGTTGAAAGAACTTGTGATAAGCAATACCAGTGAATCACTGCCTAATGAACACTTTCAGGGTATTTCCCAAAAACAACAACAACAGCAACACACTGAGGGCAAATTATCTATACACAAGCACGCACACACACAAACACACACACACACACACACGTGTAAGTACACAGTATATTTTCCCTTTCTTTTTTATTTAGAAGCACTGACAACCATTCTTCATGTTACGTCACCATGTGATCGTAAAATGATCGCAAGAAGCGATCTCCACTGCTCTTCAGGAACTAAATATAAACAATGACGTAACGATCAAGTTCGTTGAAAATATCGGAGAAGTCTTTCCCCCTCCCCCTTCCTCCCCCCCCCCCCCCTTGGTTCTTATCAAATCGATTTCTATACGAGCGCGCCAATAAAAAAACAAATGGTGAAGCGAAACCCTGCAATGACTGACATCTTTGACATGATGACCGATTACGCTCATTCTGGTGCTGAAGATGAGGTTATCTCATGTTAGTCTCAGCTCCAGGCGTTTGACCTTAATGAGCGTTACAAAAAGATCTTGTAACATTGATGACATAATTACACCCCAGTTCAGTCACGTACAAACATTTTGAATGGAAAATCCACTTCGCGTTAAAGATGATTTATTACAAAGCCTACTAAATAAAAAGTCAAACATCACACGAAGTGACTGAGATGAAAGAGTATAATGCAATCGCCTCACGACCGTTTCATAGGTGTGTTCAATATGAAAGCGAATTTGATTTTGTCAATGATTCCGAATAATAACAGCTTCCCTTTGCAAAGTTTGTTCAGTCGGTTAGAAACAGCTGCATCGTTAAAGTGCTCTCGAGTGTGTGGTCATTTGGATTGGTTGAGTAAATAATTTTATCATTACGTTATTATGTTGAAGGGCTTGTTTTCACGACTGTTATTTCCATCGATAACACTAACGTTATCATTATCAGTTGTGAAATAACTTATCTATTTGGATAAAGGCATTCAGAATTTATCCTAAAAGAGAAAGGCATTCAGAATTTATTCTAAAAAAAGAAGAGAAAGTGTACAGCATGGCTTTGCCGGGTTTCATCGGAATTGCTATAGTCCTTCTAAAATCGCGATGTAACAGGATTGTTTTTCTTTTAAAGATCAGTGATGTTTCTGGAAAGAAAGTTAGTGGTATAAAGATTTGCCTCTGTTAGATAACTATGGCGTTGGTCAAGCGAATTGCTTATTGATAAAGGTCTCCTCCACCTATATGCCTATACACATACATTATATATTTCTTTAGAGTACTCTTGTCTATATTATTTTGATGTGAAAATCGTTGATTTTGTCATCATGAGTTTGTTGATACAAGTGGAGAAACAAAATAAACTGAAAGTGAAGGAAGAAAGCGGCAACACTTATTTTGCTTCTCACTTTCTCCGCATCACTTTCTAGTTCCATATACGCCAGCATACGGATATCGGAAAAGGAGAGCAGAGAACAAGGAGGAGAGATAGAAGGGAGAGAGAGAGATGGGGGGGGGGGCAGACCAGGTACTCAAACGGTCAATTGAAGAAGTCACTCTTCCTTTC
The DNA here is from genome assembly GCA_033980235.1 of Diadema setosum. NCBI lineage: Eukaryota > Metazoa > Echinodermata > Echinoidea > Diadematoida > Diadematidae > Diadema > Diadema setosum. The sequence goes on from CM067080.1 coordinate 12,238,425, forward strand.
TGTTCTTTTTCATTTTCCCTTAAACCTCTGAAATTGTTGAGAGAGACAAAAATGGGTAGCTGGCACGAATGAGCAATTAGGACCGTGCCACGGTATTTACCCCTTTATTCTCCCTTCCTGGAGTGTGTACCGTGATAAAGACCCTCTGCTCTTCATCTATTGTTGCGTCATTGGATGGTATAAGAGCGGTCGCCACCCCTTCTCGAGTGGTTCCCATTCTTCTCCATACCTCTTCGCTCCTCTCAACCTGGTCCTACAGGAGCTCCTGTCCCCCCTTATCCATTCATTCCTTATACTCGTTCTCAAGAAACGAACACAAAAGACTTTTTTTGAGGTCCCGATTATAAGACAGGGTGGGAGGGCAGGGGGATAATCCAGGTTTTCTTGAAAAGGCGAAAAAAAGATCTCGAGTATCCTACACATGGTGATGGTTCGGGACGGAAAATAAAAGAACAGGAACACCTGAAAAGTAGAGTGGACTTCACTGTTTCCTTTTGTATTTTTCCCTTTCCTGTGACGAGCACTACACCCTGCTGTTATGAAGAAGAGTGTTCGTTAAGAGGTGGCATCCAACAGAGAGTTTGAGAACAGGAAAACGTGCGGTGATATTTGTGGTAGCATTCATTCTATTCTATGTCCAAGGCGTTCATTTTCATTTGCGTGTAAATCATCGATGCTGTTTGTTTGTTTGTTTTTTTTGTTTTTGTTTTTGTTTTTATTGACGCTTTCACTAAGACGTCAACGAATGATAATTGCGTGTCATGCTCATCTGTTTTTTTTTGTGTGTAACTTGACATGATGAAAAGACGCATCCTTAACTACCATCATGTAAGCTAAATATCCGGTTACTTTGTTGATACAGTTGCGGGCATTACAAACACAAACGCATACTTAATATATTCAGCGACATCTCTGCATCCTTACGCCTGATTATAAACTAATACCCAGCAGCTGCATAACGATATGGTTTGTTATGTACCCATTATCTTTTCAGTGATTTTGCAGATCTGTGTCTGCCTATCTATCTATCTATCTATCTACCTATCTATCTATCTATCTATCTATCTATCTATCTATCTATCTACCTATCTATCTATCTATCTATCTATTTATCTATCTATCTATCTATCTATCTATCTATCTATCTACCTATCTATCTATCTATCTATCTATCTATCTATCTATCTATCTATCTATCTATCTATCTATCTATCAATCTATCTATATATTTATCTGTTTGTGATATCTACAATATCTCTCACTCTCTCATTCTTTTGTACTGTCTAACTCTGTTTTTGTTTTGTTCCCCTTTATTTGATCAGTCATTGATGTTATTTTTCAAGATGGGAAGCTACACTATTGTACTCTTCATTAAAAAAAAAATCATATCATCGTATCATATCTAAATTAAAATCATCGTCTTCATTTTATCACCAGTAAATCGTAGAGATGGTGGATTTGGTCACCAGCGTGATAAAGATGATGACAATAATGATACTAGTAACAATAGTGAGGATTACAAGAATATTGGAACAACCGTAACGATCACATGATAACATTGATACTGACAGTAATAGTAATAGGAATCATAAGCTCAAATTTCATAATCCATCTACGTTTTCCTTTTCTGTTTTTTTTTTTAATGATTGTAATCTTCATTGTCATCACCGATCATTTTTAGATTACAATGAAAATGATGTTGAAGACATGGTCACATTTGAAAGAGTGTGCAACTCACCAAGAAAAATCTATTACATTGATAGGAAATAAACTTATAAAAGCATGCTTACGCTGAGATTTTAGCTCTATTTGTAACCAAGAATCACAATTATAAAATGTTTACATTATCATGGGGGAGAGCCGGGGGTGGGGCTCAACACTGGCGAAGATAATACGCTGTATTTTGACGCGACAGCATCGACACAGACGGATTCCACATTGTGTGATAAATGTCAAGGAGAACTAAAATGTCAGGAGATTATATTCTCCGCCTATACACATCACCTCAATCTATCACGCTCCATCAAATCACCCACGTTTACCGATTGGTAACATTTTTGTTAAGAGCTTGTGACTTAAAGAGCAATTCATCAAAATGAGGAGCGTTGGCACATATTAAACAAAGCCGAATGTATCAGTTTCATGACAATCAACTGAAACTCGGACGCGAAATCGGCAAGTTGTCGAATGTGAAAACTGTTCAGGTTAAAGACCCGGTGCCGGCGTGGTGATACGACCATGCACTAGGAATTAAAGGCTGGCTCGACTCGGATGTATTCGGAAATCCCCGTAAACAAATTGTGTGTAGCTTTATCACTGATCTCTATATAAGTATACACACAGCCGAAGATTCTCGACTGGACTCGAACGTTACCGATGAAAGTACGCTTAGGATTTTAAAGCCCCTTGCGAACATTTGCGGATGAAAAAAAAAAAAAGCTTTAGTGCTTTAAAATACTTCGAACGTGTGAGTTAGGAATAAAACTAACCAACATGAACATGTTAATCAGCATAATCAATGTTAAGTTTTCTTAAATATACAACATTTGAACAATGGTTTTTATCAAAACCCATTTCTGGTAGAATCAACCGCCACCATGCTGATTGAGAAATTTAGTGATATCTCCTCATAATTGAGGCTTTATTTTGTACGATAGGGTGTTTTGTGAGACAACGGAACTATACATATATGCATAAAATGTGAAAAGTCGAACATTTCCAATGTTAAGTAGGGGCTTGAATTCGCTGACGGGCAATTCCACAATTCTGGCAGGACTGGGGCTATTTGAATGTACTCCGCCGGGAGGCAGCGAATGGAGATCAATGCAATCGGCCTAATTGTCTCTCTCCACGCTACCGGGTCTTTAACGTACATATGCAAATGAGATTATGACGTCATTCCAATTCTTCTCTCGGCTTGAATACAAGAAAAAGTCATAACAGATAACATTTCACCTATTTACCCCTTTAAAAGTCGTACATCCATTTTGTTGCTAAGACGTAAATCCAAACGTCACAAAAATTTGGATGGTTGAATAATAATGTTTCCCAACATCGTTTTTATATGAAATCTTTCTTTTTTTCTTTTTTAAAGAAATGAAAAACTAACCCCATGTCACTCATAATTATGCTCCCCTTTTGTAACAGAGAAAAAAAGTTGGACACTTTTCGGGTTCCCAATAAATTTATTGAAAATTTATTGTACTTTTTCCCCTCCATCATAAAGAAGTTTCCATTTTTATCATTCTGTGGAAAGATTTGAAGTAAATACCTACATCTACCATGTCTACAATTTACCATCTCATGAAAGAAATCTAATATTCAGGGCTGTAAAAGGGACACACGAACTTTAAGTTGCCACTATTTAGTTATCAAAACACAGCAGTAATTTGTTTCTGCAAAAGTCTCAAGTTTTTATTCATGATTTTTTTTCATATAATATTCTTAGAACAAAATGAAACTTATACATGATTTTTGTTTGTAAAGTGTAGGTTAAATGGACATCTGTGAAGCAGTGATATCATCATATTATCTAATTTGCATATGTTATAATGTGCATAAAACCAGATAACCAGATGGTGAGATAATGGGAAACCTCTTTTGAAATATGAAAGAGCATGTAATTCTATGAGGAATTCAACATTTATTAGATGAAAATTGGTTTTGAATTGGCTGAGATATCCAAGTAAGAGCGATTCTAATAAAGTGTGAGACCCACACTTTATTATACGATCACTTTGTTTTACCATATTTTTGGATGTTTCAGTCATTCCAAACCCGATTTTCATCAAATAAACTTTGAATTCCTCTTAAAATGGTATGCTCTGCACTATATCATATTAAGTGTTTTCTTGGTATCTCGCAAAAAGTTAAAAGCCCAATTCTCATCTCCACCAATACTGTACCATCCCTTTAGGCAACAGCTCTCTTACCATAACTTTCTGGTGTACATTTTATTGAAAAAGATATGTATGTACACGGTTAATAAGAGCATGATCGCATTGCTATACTGCTTTAACTGGTATCCTTCGAAAAAAAAAAGTAACAGATCCACAACAATTATTCTATTTTATATTCTTTCCATTTCTATATATCATAAGGTATCCTAGTGATTGTTATGTATAATTGATCAGTGTACAGAAACACCCATCTGACTGTGATTACATTGCGGTGTAATTATAAAATGTTTGTGTATGCATTTGATATGTTGTGCTATGGAATTTACGAATAAATTCAAAGAATACTCAACAAAACAAGCAACGTTTGGAAACGTGTACGAAATTCGTGTGCCTTTTATGATATTTTTTTGACTCGTAGTTCACGGGTTACACCAGACATTGCTTTGTCGAGCATGTCTTTTTTTTTCCAGCGTAAAATATAAACTGGTTCATCTATATTGAAGTGGAAAACTGCTATAAGCGTGATTCATGCATACCACCCTATCGTGGGCTTTCTTGTTTGATAACCCGCGATATTTTAATGATAGACAATTACAATTTGTTGATATCTCAATGGATATCGTTTCAATGACTCTTATAGTCACTCCTCACTACAAGTCTTCTAGGAGCTACGTTTTAAACCACTTTAACTCTGAAATACAATCAATGTAAAAGACAGACGAATATAGATTTCCTTGGCACCGGATATATAAAATTCTTGGGCATGCAGCGAAAGGGGCTGATAGAGCAAGTCGCACGGCGAGATGGGGACACGTCGTCTGCAAGCCCAGTCCCACATATTGAATCGTCCTTTCAGCTCTTCCAATCAAGCATGCACGCATTGTCTCCGCTAAATCTGCCCTTTTGTCCAGCTCCTCCGCCCCATCACCATCAGTTCTCTTGTTTTCTTGGGTTATGTTTCTATTATTCGCGCGACCCGAGGGTGCCATGCATCTATATAAGAATTCCCCACTCCTGTCGCTTCTTTTACCCCAACCACGGACGCTATACAACTGTCTCGTCGGGACCATTCGAAGTTTGACCGTCTATTTTCTATAAGTGACCGCACGTCCTAATTATTTGGAAGGACTGTTGTTGCTTGACGAGTTTTTCTCCTCCTCTTCTTCTTTTCTTCATGATCGCTAATGAGATAGATTATTACACGGATGAAATGAAGCCCCTGAATGACGGCTAGTCTTCGAACGAAACCGCGTCTAACAAGTGCTTTCATGCTGACGAGAACTGTTTCATTGCTACAATGATTATGTAGACATGGGGTCCAGAAGTTAAATCAGTCTATAGCATTTGAGGATTTCCCAATTTATTTACAGCAAGACATGCAGGGCTAGGCTTTGACACATATTATATGATTCATTAATTCTCAAGGATACAAGTTCAGTCCTGCGATCTTCTTTATGTTTATGTTGGGAAAATGCAAAATATTGGGCTTAATTTATTTGGACTATTATCTTTTCTTACACATTTTGTACCACTGTATATTTTGACGTTCATGTGTAACGGAAATCTCTAAAACAACAAAAACATTCTGTAACATATCACTTCTTCTAATTCACTGAATGTCTTTCATCCTCATTTTGTCGATAATACATCATTTTTAAGGAACTGCAATGGAGAGTGAAAGTGCATTGGGTATGAGAGGAGTTACAAATTGGATAATGAAACTTGTTTCAATGAATTGATTCGGTCGTTTTAGAAGAAGAAGAAAAAAGACCCAACACATAGAAATACGAACAGTCAAGTGAATTGCTTGTGCAAGAAAATTTCGAAGTTTTCTAGCCTCTCTTAACTCGTAATTATTTTCATAAACACATTGCCAATACTGAACTAATCCACTGAAATGCTTTGCAGTACCAAGCTTGTTGCAACCTTAACTCGTCTCATATTTAAAGCCCTTTCATTCCATAAAGATAATTCAGCTTTGGAAACGATTGGGACACTGTGCGGCAAGGAATTGGAAAAAGAAGGGAAAAAGACCAAATGAATGAATGAAAAAGAAATATCATACATGTGCGAATCCAATTACTGAAACCGCCTTGGCGCCGAAGTTCAAAATATTTTCAGCTGCTTAAACACTTTCACTTTTTTTTTTCATCATCCAAAATATCGCCAATAGCATTGTTGGTTCCACAAAAATATTTTAGTCTCGCTGGCTTAAATCACCTTTGCTGTGATAGTTAGTAGCAGTAAAAAATATTGGCAATACAATGTAATGTACTTTTAAAGACCTTCTTTTTTTAACATAGTGAAGGAACATATGGTAAACTGAAATGTAGTTTTGCAACAGTTTCAGTTACTTTGTCGGTGTACACTGAAATGAAGTGCAATTGAAGAAGTTTCATAAAATATATAGAATAAAGTGAAATGAGATAAAACGAGGTTACCTGAAATTAGAATAAAATGAAATGAAATGGTTTAAAACAACTTATTGAAATGAAGGAAGGCATATAATGTTATCTTCTCGGCAGCTATTCTAATTATCACTAATCAAGTAGACTACGTTTTTGTATTCTATAGCCATTTGGCGGTTTATATTTATGGCGTTGAGCACAAGTTTATCCAATATTATCAATCAATCAATCCTTAAGCAGTATTCCCCAGGATAATATTTTGATTTCTTCATTGTTATGCATTATAATCAAATATATGTATAAACATGTACGTGATATATGATGCATGTATGTGTGCATACATATATCGATCTATTTTATTTCATCTATCCATAAACATATTATAGATATGGGTATGTATGTGTATGTATAGAATAGGTACATAATGTTTATTATGTATATGAGCATGTATATATGTATGTATGTATACCATGTGCCTTACCATTACTGTGCACATTTAACTGCGATATATTTTGTTATTTTATGTCAGATAATCACAGGTAAGAATGTCTTGTATCCATTTATTACTATTTTTATAGTGCATATTCGGTTATTACTATAACGGCAAAGGCAACTTAACGTGTTAAATTTAATAGCAGACGTATTTATTATCATTACTGTAAAGTAGTTGTAAAGAAGTTGGAGTGGTACACATACACTCTGTATATATTCCCTTTTTCCCCTACCCTTCCCCCTTTCTCAATCCCTTATTCTATCCAGAGTAGCTAAATATAGGGTCTCCATACCGTCAAGCCTCGGCTTATTTTGGAGACCCTTCTGTTAAAGTTCTATACGCTGCTTGTATTTGTTTTATTTTGTACTAAAAACTATGTGTTGATATACTGTTTGTCATAAATGACTTGTACAAAAATCATACCTGATGTAACGGAATTAAGCAGAAATAAATTAATAAAAAAATCAATTTGGACACGTATACTATCATGAGTTCATGAACAGCTGATTCAAACGGCCTAAACCCTAAAAGGGAAATGTCATTCAATATTCAGATTCACATTTCAGTGACGAATAAAGTCATACAAACAGAACGGTGAAAGCTGTGTCTATACGAAAAGGTGATATCGTTGACAATGACACAGATTACATAAACTTTATGTAAAAATGATTGTCGTATAATGTGAGGTTGACCAACATCATTCTCCATTCAAACGTGTATAGCGTAACAAAATTCCATTATCTTCGTCTGATTTTTCATTAAACTTTTATGGTTTTATTGGTTTGATTTAACTATTCCTTTAAAAACATTGACGTTATAATGCAGATGGTATAAATGCCCTCTTTGGGATCATTTCGAAGGGGAGGGATGGAGGGAGGGGGTTACAATAGGGGCGGCGGTTGGCTAGACTGCTCGTTGATGACAAAACCGGACAACAGGGGGCGACAGACATCATCATCATCATCATCATCATCATCATCATCATCATCATAATCATCATCATCACCACCAACACTATACCAACCACTGATCTCTACTCCATATTCGGGGTAGAGAACAGTGTTACCAACAACAATCATGTATTATTTTACAGCGTTTTTTTTTTTTTTTTTTATAGCAAAAACCGCAGTTAAGAAATGCCACATTATTGTCGAACCACCGCAAAAGCACGAAATACTTTTGATTGGCACGAAGAAATAATCTGTCAGACACAAAATATTACATTATATTATTGTATATGTCATAACTTCGGCGTAAAAAAAAGACCTTACTCTCCCGAAATCTCTGAAAAGAACCAATGAACGAGGTATTCAAAAGATCATACAGTTCTAGCTGTCACTTTCTATTCCAACACTCTTCAAAAACCGCATCCATCTTTTAAGCTATGTTCTGATGGCTGTAATAATAGCGGTGTTAAAGCGTCCACTGCACTCGAGAATGCAGCATTCGGATGGATGCACTAAAGGCGAAATCAACATGCAGATCTTCTGCAAATGTGCTCTAAACCTTTTTTTTTTTTTTTTTTTTTTTAAGATTGTGGAGACCCTATTTTAGAAAGTTGTATGATAATGTTCAAATAACTATATAAAACGCACTCCAGATTAAAAGAAAAAAGAAAAAAACAAAGATAGATAAAATCAAGAGTACGGCCACTGTCGAAAAATCCATGAAAAAAATATCCCCATACTAAAAAATCGTTTACTGAATGGCCAATTCTAATACTGTAGTGTATGAGAAATATTGAGTATTGTAAAGCCGGTAGCTTACAGATTTCCATTTTTAATATATTTAGCACTATTTTCGCCATCTATTTTTTCATAGCATAATAACAAAGACTGCAATAGCATATATGGGACCATAAACTTTATACATGACGTATTTAGTTTCTTAAAAAAAGACTGGAAAATTGTTATACAGTTCCTGTAAATGTAGAAACCCGCGTACCAATGTTGCAGCACACACTATAAAGGCCTTAAACTGTGGGTGCTGTGGCATAGTGGGAAAGACTCCAGACCCCCCAATCGGAGGACCCAAGTTCGATTCCCCCCAGTGGTAGAAAAGTGGCAACACTGAAAAAGGCTACCATTGATAAAGACCTTGGTTATTTGGCGAAACGCGTGTGTAGAACTTGTCAGGGATAGCGCTGTGATTTTACTGTATAGTGGACAAGAATTTATGCTGTCTATACAGGGCAATTCCGAACCAGTTAAAAGTTAGTTTGAAAAGAAAGAGCATTTTTTATAAGCACAACAGGTGAAATTTGATCGAGGTTGGATAAGAATAAGGGAAGTTATGAAATTTTGAAGATTCGCTAATATTTTTACAAAAAAGTTCTTGAACAGCCAATATGGACTGGCAAATTAAAGGGACTGTGCAGTACTGGTTGAGGTGAGGATTCACGAGATATTTAGAAACCACTCCTTAAAATGTTACAGAGCATACAATTCTAAGAGGAATCAAAAGTTTATTTGGTGAAAATCAGGTTTGAAATGACTGAGATATCCAAAAACAAAGTAAAACAAAGAGATACTATAGTAAAAGTCGTGGCCTATCAATTTTCATTAGGATTGCTTTTTTTTTTGATATCTCAGGCATTTCAAGACCAAGTTTCATTGAATAAACGTTGAATACTTCTTGGAATTACTTATTTTCATAAGAGGTTTCTCATTATCTCACCAAAAATTTTATAAACCCCAACCAAAACTATACGATCCCTTTAATGAGTGCGTTGATGATGTCAATGTCCCATATATTTTGCCAATTGGGTTGTGCACATCTTCAAATCTTGATAGGAGCATATATCTCACTGAACATCAGTTTGATGTTTTTTCACCATAAATAAAATGATAGATTTTGTACGTATATATCAATAAAATTCAAATTTCTTCTGTTTAATTCACAAGATCAATGGAAAAAATGCGAAGTAATGAAAAAATCAGCTCACACGTTTGCATATTCATGACAACTGTTCGAGAAATGTTTTGCAAAGATTAGCCAGTCTGTGACATTTCATAATTTCGTGATTTTAATCCGATTTGAAAAAAAAAAAAACCCAAACATTTCGTTGTCAGTTCTGGTTGTTGTGCTTGTAAACTGTTGTATTTCCTTTAAACTAAGTTACTTCTGGTGCAGAATTTACGGTACTTGAATATGGTTCGTGACCTATGATAGGTTCTGATCTGAACTGGCGCATACTAGTGCATGTGTGCATGATTGAGGTATATGTGAAGAGTTTTATCGCAAAATGATCGAGCTAAATCCATTCTTGTTAAGTTGAGACATTGTGATTAAAGCTGGTAAAAAAAACCCATAGAAAATGATAAGAAAATACAGGATATTTTTAATCATAACTTCTAGAATATTCTTTGTTATATTACAAGTGAGGTATTAATGGAAAGATTTAGTTTTGTTCCATCTGATGATGGACTTACTTTTAAATGTTTAAAAATGGCGCTTAGCTCATTTTGCAATAAAACTCTTCATATTTATGACAGATATGAATTTGAAATTTAGCAGATTATTATGACCGCAACCTGCACAGACGGGTAGTAAAGCTCTTCCATTTCAAGTTCAATTTGTGTTCAGCATATACAAGGGGAACAATTATTTTCATCATTCTGAGGAAGATGAGGTTGATATAGCTAAAGAACGTTTTAGTGGAAAAAAAAATAAACTTTGCTGAAACCTCTTCGCAAAGATACTCATCATTCAAAACACCTGTCTAGCGATCTTTACATCTTTATCCTCCAATCTTTTCTTTAAGGCACTGCTGTACATTTCTAGTTCAGTAAAACTAGGTCTATACCACACTGGTCTAAATTTCGGTTGAAGTAAAACCATCGATATTTTCTTCCCCTGCTATCGACCCAAGGTGTTTAGGGAAGGAGGGAGTTTAAGGGGAGGAAATTTAAGGGGAGGAAATTTGACCCTCGCATATACCTTTTTGATAACATGTTCCGTATACGGCAAAATTTGTAGTAACTGCTCCCTTACAGGGTCACTTGAGCCTTTGGTGAAAGCAAAAAGTATAGTATCATGTACAGTATCGCTGCATGGCCAGGGTATCATTTGGCGGTATCACGGAGGCGCCACGTTGCGGGTGACAAAGTTGCGGATGACACGTTGGTTTCCATGGCGCTCTAGTGATGTCGTCCTTGAACAGACTATCTCTCAGAAACTCGATATTGCACGGTGAATATCTTGTTTTCTTCTGGCCGGATCATCATCAACAGCCAGTTTCTGTATGTATACAATATGTACATGCACGTATGTATATCACTATGTGTGTGTGTGTATGTAGGTCCTGCGCATGTGTGTGTGCGTGCATGTGTGTATATATGCATGTATGTATATGTACGTAATCATGTTCGTGTGTGTATGTACTTCCATGAATGTATGTGTGCATGCGTGTGTGTGCGTGCGTATGTGTGTGTGTGTGTGTGTGTGTATGTGTGTACGTAGGCTACGTGTGTACGCGTGTGTATGTAATATATATGTAGGGTGTCTTATTTTTTCCGCCGTACTATAATTTTTTTTTTTTTTTTCAGATTTATTCCCCTACCCCAACCCATCATCGACTATATTTTTGCAATTTTACCTTGTTGACGATCCCAGCCCGGGCAAAGACTTCTCATGTTGACACGAGCAATTACAAAGAGCAAGAAATTAAATTAAAGGGGAGTTCTGCGACGAGGAAAGGTAAATACAGCGCCCGCTTATGACAGAATGGGGATATGTCAGACGAAGATGCCAATCATGGGAGATCATGTGTCTCGTGACGTCACGCCGGTATTGTTCGTCGACAGAATGCGTGGAAAATAGGAGTTGTAATGAGTGATATGAAGAAGCGGTGGTGGAGAGGTTGAGAAGAATAGAAAAAGTGCAGCGACTTCTGGGAGGCGTGAGCTCTACATCTCGTCAGTCAATGTCAGGCACGACGGCATCTGAAAATTTGCGGCGTTGTCAACGGAAAGTTCCCGCTTTCTCTATTTTTTTTTTTTTTTTTTTTTTGCACTGATTTGACATTAGTTACTCCAGGCATGGACCTACGTTGTAGGTCCATGCTCCAGGGTATTCGATTTCACCGGCAAGTCGAGGCAGCCGCAAGTCACCGCGCCGTATATATACTGGCGGTGATTGGAGATATGTGTGCTGAATGGATGAGGTGCAGATGTACAAGAGGGTGATGATCGACGTCAACAACACAGCAGACGACAGAAGGCTGAGAGTGGGAGGGTCATATTATATATATAAATATATGTATATATATATATGTATATATATATATATATATATATATATATATATGATATATAAATGTATATATACCAACATAAATAATATATTTACATATGTTATATTACATTATATTATATCATATAGGTCTATTATATATCTGAAATTTTGATCAAAATCAGATCCAATTTTGATCAATTTATAAGTGTTAATAAGAAGAGCTTGCTTCCAAAAGGCGCTAAATCCATCATTTTCCAATGGATTTAGCGCCTTTTGGAAGCAAGCTGTTCATATATATATATATATATATATATATATATATATATATATATATATAAACACTTAAATCGATTCCGATTTGGAAAATAATTTCACAGTTGTACTTTATTTTACTCTTTTTTTTTTCAGACTTATACTTTTTATAAATTATCGGGTTTGGTAAATCCAGATCTTCACTTTTGTGTGCCCCCTACTGCATTCAGCCTTCTTTTTTTGTTTCCGATTACAGTTCGCTAGTCTGAAGGTTCGTTAATAATAATTCGAAAATGATATGAGATCCGTTATTCCGAAGGTTCGTTAATCCGAGAATGAAACAACTCTGGTTCATCATTCCGAAGGTTCATTATTCTGAAGGTTCGTTAATCCGAAAATGAAACAAGGTTCGTCATTCAAAAGGTTTGTTAATGCGACATTGTTATAAGCTTCGTTAGGAATAATTCATTTACGGATTAACGAACCTTCGGAATAACGAAATTTTGGAGTATGATAACGCCACAAATATTCGGATTAACGAAGCCTTTTCATGTGTATAGGAAATTTGTGTGTTTCGGAATAACAAACATCACTTTTTTCCATGCCTTCATGTTTCCACACTGGCATAGGCTCTGGAAGCATTATTTTATAGGACAATGCAGCCCATTTGTTTTTTCTTCTCAAAGTTGTTAAGCCATGTCTTTAAGGTTTAATGCGAAAGTGCTCCAACGTTACTTTCCGTTCTCTTTTATAGCAAAATATGAGTGTTTCATCATGCAGAGTTTTATGGGTTCATGTGCGTGGCAGATGTCAAATGGGCCAATATGAAGAGAAAGATGTTGTTAATTATTTCACCCATATTTTTCTCCTGCTCCACATTCAACGAGGGAACAGCTTTATTGGCAGGGTGGCATGCATGGGGAGGGGGGGAAAAAGGTGAGGGTGTAATTACAACACCAATGAGCTGCCAATCATGCCAGAATCGTTGGTTCAAGATTGCCTTACCATCTCTCAAATGTATCATAAAGCTTGAAACCTTCTTCTTTTTTTTTTTTAGCGTTCCCGGAGAGGAAATGAACTTTGTCGAGTGTACAGCTTGAATCAAGATGTCTCACATCTTTTCTAGCGCAGATGGTATATGTTTCTTTTCCTTTGTTTTCATAGGTCTTATTTCCTCTAACATTCTCTAACAGTTTGGTTGGGATATTATTCCGGATATCAGAACGTCTACCCCTCCACTTTTGTTCTTTTGCTTTTTTTTTCTGCATACGATTGGCGATCGCAGGCAAACCAGTCGAAATTGGGAAAATGTATAGTAAGATATTCAAGACATTCTCTTAAATTGTTCTATATCATTACACAGGCCTATACATCTATAAAGGCCCTGTTATATACATATATCTACATAGATTCATGATTCAGAGACAGTGATTCGTAATTTTGATATTTTTAATAGAATAAAACTGTTAAAGGGGAGGACGGGAATGGACTTTCACGTTCGATTCCGAACAAACTCGAATGAAACGGGAAAAGAAATGGGAGAAACCCAACATATACTGCTGTTGTGCTCTTGTATGTTCACGATAGCTCCAAGCCCTCCATTATGCCCATGTTATTGATGGCTCATAGTCCGACCTTTTGACATTAATGCGCAGAGGAATTTCATTTACCTCCTATATTCGTCCTGTCTTTCGTCTGGAGGTGCTCAAAAGCAAAAACAACAACAACAAAATTTATATATATACTCATACCCCTCATCTTCGCTAAATCGGCAACTTGCAAAGGGGCATGGTCCCGCCTGCCCATTGTTCGTTGCTAACGAAACAATGTGTACATAACCACTTACTGAATACATCCCTGTTCACTCCGAACAAAGTCACCACAAAACATTTCCCCGTCTGGCACTTGCAAGATAACTTTGCCTTGTTCTCCTCACATAAAAACAAACAAAAACCCCACACCCTTTCAACATATTATTATATTATGTATTATATATTTTATGTGCATTTCTGGTACATTGTTCCGGTAAATGATGATAAAGAAACAGAAGAAAGGGGGGGGGGGGTAGGAAAAAGAAGAAAACTGACGCAATGAAATGATTGATGGTCAAACAAACAAATTTAACATCGAGCCATACCACCTGAATGTCATATGGCAATATCAAAAATGCCAATTACCGTCGGATTGAAACTGAAGAGCGCTATTTAGGAAGCAGGTTAGTGGGGTGACCTCGGCTGACCTGACCCTGCAGGGGTCAACTGGTGGATAAATCAAGTTGGAATCGTAATTGCGATGATTATGGCAGCTATATATGCCGAATCGAGAACCATGGTTTCACCTCAACAGAGAGAATTCATTGAGCATGTTCAGGGGGGTAGACAGGGTTCAGACGGAGGTTGGCGCGTACATCTGTTAGCAAGCTCTTCACTTTCTCTTCATTCATTATGGACAGTTTTTCTCAACAATGACAGAAATTATTTATGATACCTCTAGCTTGCAGCTTTAAAATCGATCGATCTAAAAATAAAATCGTTTATGATTAATTGCTCCGTACTTATTTATCACTTAACATCTTAAATTACTTCTTTGCATTTTGAATAAAATTTATTCATGATCCACCGTTCACAAGCAGTAAGAACATTAAAGGACAAGTTCATCTTCATTAACATAAGGATTGAGAGGATGCAGCAATATTAGTAGAACACATCATTGAAAGTTTGAGGAAAATCGGACAATCCGTTCAAAAGTTATGAATTTTTGAAGTTTTTGTGCAGTCACCGCTGGATGAGAAGACTACTGCAGTGTATGATGTCACATGCGTACAACAATATAAGGAAAATATAAAGAGAATTTCACAAAATTTCATCTTTTGAAAAAAGTACACATTCCCTTGACTCGTTACTGACATAATATGTTATGGGTAATATTATTCCCATTGCCTTTAGAAAGAGGCGAGTCAAGTGTTCTTTTTATTATGCGAAAAAAGTGAAAATATGTTGAATTTTCTTTACATTTTCTTTATACTGTTGTACTCATAAAATGACATCACGAGCCTTAGTAGTCTCCTCATCCAGCGGTCCCAACACAAAAATTTTAAAAATTCATAACTTTTGCATCGATTGTCCAATTTTCCTCAAACTTTCACTGATGTGTTTTACTAATATTGCTGCATTCTCTAAATCATTATGTTAATGAAGGTGAACTTGTCCTTTAAGATCTCCCAGGAATCAAAACTGTACGCTATAAAAGCAACAAACAAGCAATGTTAAATAAACTGATTTTTTTGGTCTGTTTTCCTGTAGATTTCTCATCAGAGAAGGAACTCTGTCTACCTGAATAAAATTGACGCACTACATTTCAGAGCATCATTCAATTTTTTTTTTCCTCCAGAGCATATATGGGAGACTTGTTCAGTTAGGGGAGTGTCAATGTATACTGTGGACTACATATTATTTATTCACTGCTCTGACCGGAAAATATACCTTTGTTATATTAATGGTATTCTTTGGTATATTAATGGTATATTATTATACCTTTGTTATATTAATGGTATTCTTTGGTATATCAATGGTATATTATTATACCTTTGTTATATTAATGGTATTCTTTGGTATATCAATGGTATATTATTATACCTTTGTTATATTAATGGTATTCTTTGGTATATCAATGGTATATTATTATCCCTTTGTTACATTAATGGTATTCTTTGGTATATCAATGGTATATTATTATACCTTTGTTATATTAATGGTATTCTTTGGTATATCAATGGTATATTATTATACCTTTGTTATATTAATGGTATTATTATTATTATTACTATTATTTATAGTGCGCTTTTCCCACAAGGCCCAAAGCGCTTACAATCAATTCAAAGCATGTACGACAGTATGTGTTATTGGATAAATGTTACAGCTACGAACTAGTTGCTACTAAAAAGATGTGTTTTCAAG
The DNA here is from genome assembly GCA_033980235.1 of Diadema setosum. NCBI lineage: Eukaryota > Metazoa > Echinodermata > Echinoidea > Diadematoida > Diadematidae > Diadema > Diadema setosum. The sequence continues at coordinate 12,254,668 of CM067080.1, forward strand.
GCTTTTTTGAAAACACTGACTGATGGAGACTGTCTAACGGTAAGTGGTAAATTGTTCCAGTGCTTTGAAGCAGACACAGTAAATGTCCTATCACCGGCTAAGGTGCGAGTAACAGAGTATGTGAGACGAAGCGGATCACTAGATGACCTCAAATTTCTAGTAGGTGTATATAAAGTCAAACATATATATATTCTTTATATGTGTCGTCTTACTCATGAACATCTTTTGTTTGTAAAAACAGAATAAACATGAAGAACGGATAGGCAGAGACGATGTATAGTGACAATACTGTAGTGGAAGATAGGTGGTAAAGTACTCGTTGAACTTTGCATTATCATAATATTTGGAAACGGCTACCCGTCAAAAATGCACAACTCTACTCACTACAGATAATGTGCATAACGCAAATTGACTGCGTCTCTGTTCTGATTCCTATCGCAGCCAACCTAATTTAATCCATTTTATGCGGAAACAGGGTACCATGTAATAACAGAAAGGGGTACTTGGAGACAACGGGTGAACACGGGGTGCGCTGTCATGCAGCATATTAATTGACCTATCTTTTCTCAGTCCGTTTATATAGAATTTGCCAAAAGCAATCATGAAATAGTTTCTGTTGTTTTGCCTTGCTTTGTTTTTTTTTTCGGGGGGGGGGGGGTCGCTTGCATGTAAATCAAAGAATGTCATGTTCTTGATGAGTTTGCTTTACCCGGTACTTTGATGTGTAGTGTGACGAATATTGAAAATGTTGAAATTGTGAAAATTGTCGCATACCTTGCATTTACATCACAAAAGAACGTGAAAGGAATAAATACACACGGAGACCAACAACCGGAGACAGTTGTAAACTTTAGAAGTGCTTGTCAAACATTCCAGACATTCCAAAAAGCGCAAGAAATTGACAAATAAACGATACGAAAACTGTAAGGATTCTATAGTGCCCCCCCCCCCTCTCTCTCTCTCTCTTTCTCTGTTATCCATCTATCTATCTTCACCTTGACTGGTCAACAGCGCTGCCTCCGTTACAACATTCTAAAGTGTTTCTCTATTGTAGATTATTCAGGAAGCTTTTGTAACTGCCAAGTGTTTTTTAAGTGTTGTGCCACTGACGCTTCAGGTTGAACGAGGTTAGATTTCCTTTTTTGGGGGGTGGGGGGGGGGGGTGGGGAGGTAACGTAGAGGGCGCGCATACGGTAAGCTTGAAATCTACCAATCCTCGTTTCTTCGAATTGCTGCATAAAAGCAATGTACTGATGTACTTCCAACACTTGTGCCACTACGTATTGCTGCGACTACTACTGCAAATATGATGATAGAAATGATAATGAAAATGATAAATTATACGAATAATAAAAGTATAGATAACAACAGTATAACAGTAGCAATAGTAGTAGTAGTAGTAGTAGTAGTAGTAGTAGTAGTAGTACATAGTAGTAGTAGTAGTACACGTAGTAGTAGTTGTAGTAGAAGTAGTAGTAGTAGTAGTAGTAGTAGTAGTAGTAGTAGTAGTAGTAGTAGTAGTAGTAGTAGTAGTAGTAGTAGTAGTTGTAGTAGTAGTACATAGTAGTAGTAGTAGTAGTAGTAGTAGTTGTAGTAGTAGTAGTAGTAGTAGTAGTAGTACATAGTAGTAGTAGTAGTAGTAGTAGTAGTTGTAGTAGTAGTAGTAGTACATAGTAGTAGTAGTAGTAGTAGTAGTAGTAGTAGTAGTAGTAGTTGTAGTAGTAGTAGTAGTAGTAGTAGTAGTAGTAGTAGTAGTAGTAGTTGTAGTAGTAGTAGTAGTAGTAGTAGTAGTAGTAGTAGTAGTAGTAGTAGTGATAGTAAGCAGTATAGTAGTAGCAGCAGCAGCAGGAAGAAGAGGAGGAGTATTGAGTAACAACGGATAGAAAAATCCGTCTGTCAAAAATCATTATAAATATATATATATATATATATATATATATATATATATATATATATATATATATATATATATATATATATATATATATACTGTATATACATTTACGACTTTCCTCCGTTAGGAGGGAATTCCGTGAAGCCAGACGCAATAATATACTTATGACACTACTATATTTACAGAAGTGAACATAATGATAATATATTATGATAACAATGGTACGTGATGTATGGAGTACACGTATCGTTAGTCTGCTGTATTAAGACGTTTAGTCGGGTGGATAAGTAGAAGGTGCAGGCGGTAGAGACACCCAAGCGACATCATTTGCTTGGTTTTGTTGTAATAAGCTATTGCTAAATGTTCAAAAGACTAAATGTATTGTATTTCGATCTAGAGGTAAGATTATTCCGAATGATATTGATACTTTAAACATCGGGGGACACAGTGTTGCCCTTAGCGACCATGTTCAATTCCTTGGAGTTATTGTCGATGAGCATCTGACTTGGAAACCCCATCTAGAATCTGTTGCACCAAGGTTTCTCGAAGTGTTGGTGTTATATGTAGATTACGATATATATTGCCAGAGAGGATTTTAAGAACTTTATACAATAGCATTGTTCTTCCTTTCCTGACTTATTGCAATGTTGCATGGGGCAATACGTTTAAGACCCACATTGATAAATTGAAAGTATTACAAAAGAAAGTAATAAGGCTTGTCACCAATTCCAACTTCAGACAGTCGAGTAAGCCATTATTCCTTCAGTTAAAGTTACTACCAATTAGTATCATTTCATTGTTTGATTTTTGTGTTTAAACTTCAGTCTTGTCCACAATTCTGCCAGTTGAAAGGATTATTTGCCGTTAACTCACGGATTCATAGTTACAACACACGTCAAAGAAACCTCTTCCATCGTCCTCATGTAAGGACTACTGTTTCCTTGAATTCTTTCCGGACCACTTGTATTAAAGAGTGGAACCAACTACCTGTTGACATTAGGAACAGTACAACATTTTTTAGGTTCAAAGTTCAGTGTAAAAAATATCTATTAGATAATTTGAAATGAATTTGTTAAACTACATGTTAAACATTTATTTCATATTATGTAGATTGGCCAGCCTACTTTAGTTTTGAGTGTTCTGTGTGGTGTGGTTGTGTATAGGGGTGTGAGGGTGTTGGTGTGTGTGTGTGTTAGTGTGTTTCTGGTCTCCTTTTTTATGTAGGTTTATTTGTTGCCATTGTATAATATACATTATTATATATGATTGTTCTGATATATACTTGCCATGTCGTAGTGTTAGTGTGTGAACTTACGTGGTACCTTGGTCTGCTGTCGGTGGTTTCAGTGACTGATCTGAATGTTCACTCAACTGATTATTATTAGGTGATCCGAGTATCCTCTCGGATCACCTTCTGTATCTGTACTGAATCTTTCTTCTTTCTTAGTTTCTTTCTTTATTTCTCCTCAAAAGTTGTGCAGAGGTTAGCTCAGAAAGTGAATTGCCTCTCAATGTCAAACTTATACCATATATGTATCATGTCGCAAAGACGACAGCGCAAGTAAAATCATAGTCATCAGTCGACCGTGACGTCACTATGACGTCATTATATGAAAACACATTTTCATGCATATCTCATTAATGCAATGGAATATTTCAATGAAATTTACATCACATATATTTCAAGTCAAGCGAATTCTACTCATATTCTCAAAATTCATTTTTATCTCAAAACGCGCGCGTACGCGCGCGTTGAAATATTTGTATACTCAAATCGAGCTCAACATTTTTTTGCACACGTTTCAGACCATTTGGAGCATTTTTCGAAAAATTGAAAAAATTGGACGGACGCGTACGCGCGCGCACATATACGCACGCACAGCTCATATGCAATAGAAATTTCCCATTTTTTCACTTTTATCGGATGCCTGAAATGTCAAGGAATATTTCTACCAAGTTTCAAGTCAATCCGACTCAATATGACGTCATACGGGCCCGTCAAAGTTGAAATTCCGCGCGCGCGTCAATGGCGCTATACAGTGCAACTATGTCAAAAAACCGCCAATTTTAAACCCGATTTTACTCGTCAGGATGGACGATGACCCCCCATTTTCTTTACATATTCTGAAAGCTTATGAGTTGTACATGTCATTTCATGGGTTGGCAATGCTGGCAAAATGATTAAGAGATATTAAATTTCTTGATAAAGTAAAAAACGTAAATTTTCAAAATGACGTCATCAAATTTCAAGTTCACTCGAGCGTATCTCACTAATCCCTGCCCAATTTTCACCCAGATTTCAGTATGTTGTAGCTTATTAAATGTTCTTTCACTTATGTAATAAAAACATTTTGACTGGAGGACGGCGTCACATCGTAAAAATGGATTGAATGTAATCTTGTCAAATTTGACCAGTTTACGTGTTATCTCTATGGGAGTGCAGTTTTTCTGGAAATGAAAATTGACATGACTATCTTTATCGAGCACTAGCTCACTTATGCTTCGGTGAATTTCTCCAAGATTTCGATATGTTGTAGCTGAGACTTTGGACTATCGTAAGTGTGCCCTTCATTTTTTCATACGGTGTCAGAATCACGTCCAAAAACTTGGTTGAAATTAAAGCTTATCTTCGATGTATTTTTATATTAATTTCCTTTTGCAACTTTCTTTGCAATAACTCAAGAAAAACAAGCCCTATCTACCCAATATTTCGCACATGTTTAGCTCATGTTACGTACATCATTTCATAAAATAACAATTACTTGATCGAACACAATCTTCGGTATGTAAATTAGGGTCAAAGGTCATAAATGGTTCATCCTGTATCTAAGTGAATACATGTCCTATCTCTCCCATATTTTGCACACGCAAAGATCATGCTACAAGAATCATTTCACAAAATAACCACTCTTTGCTCAGATGCCATCTTGTCTGTGCAAAGTGGGGTCAAAAGGTCATATGTCTTTCTTATCTGTTTCTTCGTTATGACGTGTTATCTCTATGGGAGGGAATTTTTCTAGATGTGAAAATTGACATGATTGTCTTTATCGAGCACTAGCTCACTTACCCTTCGGTGAATTTTTCTCAGATTTTAATATGTTGTAACTGAGACTTTGCGCTATCGTTACGTGCCCTTTGTTTTTTCATACGATGTCGGAATCATGTTAAAATACTTGGTTGAAATTAAAGCTTATCTTCGATGTATTGAGATATTTCTATGTTTCTGCAACTTTCTTTGCAATAACTCAAGAAAAACAGCCCCATCACCCCCATATTTTGCACATGTTTAGTTCATGTCACGTACATTATTTCATAAAATAACAACTACTTGATCGGACAACATCTTGGGTATAGAAATTAGGGTCAAAGGTCACAAATGTTTCATCCTGTATCTTGGTGAATACATGTCTTATCTTTCCCATATTTTGCACACGCAAAGATCATGTTACAAGAATCATTTAACAAAATAACCACTTTTTGCTCAGATGCCATCTAGGTTGTGCAAAGTGGGGTCAAAGGTCATATGTACTTGTTGCTGTATCTTCGTTATAGTGTATACAGATTTGGTACCAAAGATGGCAGATATGACTCCCTTTTCTAAATGAGAATCCAAACATCACACGGCCAATGTCTCTGAACACAGATGAAACCTGCATGGTCATGCCTATTGCGATAAGGACTTGAATTATTGATTTAAAAAAAAAAATCGGATCACCTTAATTTGTCAGTGATGACAAATTACAATCTCTAGTTTTGGAATGTCACTTTACATCATTGGCGGTTGGCCTTTGTGCTGCCGAGTCCCAACTTATTTGTACCTTGCATAGGGCCCCACCCACAAGCCTTGCTTCTTTCGGGGTCCTAAAAAACCATGTAAATTTTTGTATAAGCGATTTGTGTTATCTTGTTATTTATGTTTGGTTTTTGAATAAAATTGAATTGAATTGAATTGAATTTGAGACCGGCCCGTGACGAGTGAATGCCGTACGGCAGCAAACATTCTTTGACAAGAGAGGGCGTGCATCAGCAAATACTATGTACAACTACTGCTGCTGAACACAAATTTGTTTTCCCACACTGACTGATCTCATCAACCGAAATTCTGTGGTTTGCTTCTACGTATCATTTTTTTAAAGCATTCATTACCAGTATTTGACTGGGTAAGGTAAGGTATGGTAAATGAATAAAGAGAGATATACACTTGTATAGGGCCCATTATAAATACAATGTATGTTGAGCCCACGGCTCAACACTACATTTCAATGGTGGCCAAAAATATAAGAAAAATACAAAAATTCATTTTGAATTTTAGCTGCCCTATGGGGGCATCAGGAGGCAGCCCTTTTGGAAATTTGGTGGCCCGACATCAATAATTTTAGTGGTCTGGGGCTATCTTTCAGTAATTGTTAGTAGCCACTGAAGTCGAGCCATGTGTTCAGGGTGCCTATGTGTCACATATATACATGTATAGCTTTTGTTTGAGCCATATCTGGGTCATTTCTACAGCACTGTTGATATTGGTTGCAGAATTACACAGCTACTAGATCAGTCCAGTTCCAACCTACCATTTCATTGATAATGCATTCTAGAAGATAAGTTAATGTTGCTGTCTCATATCACTTCGTTTTGTACTTTTTCGTGACAATTAGGCAAGTTTAATGAATACATGTACAGTACAACCCAATATCTCAGGATTCCTTCAAAATTTAAGAAATGATCAGCTCTTATTGACGTCAATAGTTTGTTTCGGCTAACAAAGTTTAAAACTCACGAGATGTATGTAGTACACGCAGCTTTGCCTCAATCGACTGTACAGTCGAAGGAAAATGCTACTTGGGTGGATATTGACATGCCTTAATTTCACTGTGTAAATCAAAATTCAAGAAGTCAAGAGAATTTTCTCTGGTCCCTATAGATTTAACTTGGCTGCGGCTGACTGTACAGTATGTCCAAAAAAGAAATTACATGTAATTTCGGAGTTTTGCATTAAATTTCAATATGATTAAACATCTTACCTATATTTTGCAGAAAACCCCATTAAATTTGGTTAATTGGTCATGGAGAAATGTGGATCATTGAGCGTGTTTATACAGAGAAGCAAAATACGCGCTCATGCCGGCTCATGCCGGCACATGCGAGAGGACCTCTCGAATTTTGCTCTGTATAAACACGGCGTATGCCGGCATACACCGCCAAATGCAGGCTCATGCGAGAGGTTCCGTCCGCCACCTTTTGAGGTGGCCGATGCGAGAGGAGCCTCGCGTATTTTGCTGTGTGTTTATAGAGACGACCGAAATTTGAGAGTAACCGGAAAGCGTGTATTTTAATATCTGTCATGATCGAACCACGTCTTCTCCTTCTTACTGAAAAACTGGATTTCAATTGATCATTTGGCCGGGTGGTTGTCAAGAGGAACGTTACAAGAATGACCTTCAAGCTTGGTGGTCCTGATGACTTTGCCGGTGCCATCTTGATTTTTTTCATTTTTTCCCCATCATGCAATAAACTGCACTGCAAACGTGACCTATGCTTGACCCCAAAATTCGAGAGGTCCGGTTCAGCTGAGGTCCGCTCGCATCAGCTCGCATGAGCCGGTATTTTGACTTCTGTATAAACACGAGAAATAAGCGCTCATGCGGGAGGTAAAATACCGGCTCATGCGCGCCGATGCGAGAGGCTCCTGTATAAACACGCACATAGTGAAGCAAGTCTAGCGTCTGCTTCTTCCAAGTTTAGCAAGTGGATGCTCTTGGGACTGCATATTAATGTGTGAACACAATGAACAGAACTTGGGAGGGGATTCCCTACATGCTCTACAAAGATCCTCATTTCTCTTTAACCACTGAAGCAAATCGGATGGGGTTTCCTTGGTATCTAGCAAAAAGTTAAAAACCCAATTCTCATCACCACCAATACTATACCATCCCTTTAACAGGGGAAGTAGGAATTCATGATTCACATGCTATCATTTGTGACAATCTCACTGACAAATAGGCAGCAATGGTTTTGAAAACCACTCCATATGACCAATGACACACATTATAACATAAAGACTTACAAACATGGGCCTCTTACTGAACATGGAAACTACACACAGTGTATAGGAAGTACAAAGCACTCCCGTTACGACGAACACGGTTATAACGAAATTCCGGTTACAATGAAATAAAAATAAAGGCCGCAACATTATCGGCTCTATGTATTTTTATTGTTCATTGTTCGGTTATAACAAAATTTCAATATAACGAAAGAAAACTGCCGGTCCCGAGGACTTCACTTTAACGGGAGTCCACTGTATCAATCCATTACTCATGATCTGTTATTCGTGAAACTTTCTCACAGATGCACACCATGTACATGTATATGAGCAATGCACACACACCCTACAAACACACACACACACACCACAAACACACACACATAACCACACATATTTTGAAACATTAGAACAGATTTACCAACTTTCACACATTATAATCAGTGACATCCCTACAGAGCAATTAAAAAGAGGAAGCTTGTGTGTTACATGTATGTGTATCTAAGTTGGTGTAACTACATGTAGTAGTTTCCAAATTACAGAGGCTCTATATTCTTGCTGCTGTGTAGAGATATTTGGTTTCAGTTCAGCTTTGTGTAATCAGTTCAGTTATGTGTAATCTGCATTCAGAAATGCATACCAACTGAACTTAAAGGGTGTGTACAGTTCTGGTTGAGGTGAGGTGAGGAGAGATGTCAAAGAGCATGCAATTCTAAGGGGTATCAAAAGTTTATTTGATGAAAATCGGTTTGCAAATGGCTGAGATATCAAAAAACAAGGTGAAACAAAGTGATCCTAATAAAAGGCGTGGCCTGTCACCTTTTATTATTATCACTTTTTGGGATATCTCAGCCATTTGAAAACCAATTTTCATCAAATAAACGTCGAGTCCTTCTTAAAATTACATGCTCTTTCATATTTCATAAGAGGTTTCTCATTATCTCACTTGGGAATGTTCAAAACATGAATCCCCACCTCAACCAGTACTGTACAGTCCCTTTAACTTGATGTTTACTTTAAGCTACAATAGTGTATGTAATGATCCAACAAAGTGTATAAGCGCAGGTTGACTTTCACTGTAACTTCACCTCAACATCATAAGACTACTCTACAGAACAAGAATGAGACGTGAAGCGCGTCCTGTACTGCAATTCTCGGCAGATCACTGCCTTTAATTACAACTCATATTTTACATACACCACAACAGAGCAGAAGTTGCCGACAATACTGACGAGAGTCCTTCAAAGATGTTTTTTGCCTTCCAGTGTGAACTGCGGCCAAGGGCGATGTTTCATTCTCTCTTCCCAAACAAGACTCCAGCTCTTATTTACGATCTGCCTCCTCCCTGTCTGTTCTGCTGGCCGGGAGCCTGTGGATTAAAGACAAAACAAACAAAATACAATAACTAGAAAAGCACTCTGAAAGCACATACCTCTGCCAAGCAGCTCATTTCCATCCATACATGCATGCTGAAAATCACCCAATTTCCCCAATACCAGTGCAATAGAAGACTTTTGTTAACATCATTGGCTTCCAGCTACGCTGCCACAGTGCCTCGCCAAAGCAGAGCACATATGAAAACCTCAAATTATCGCAGCCTGAACTCCTCAGTTCATTGACACTGTTTGCAACAAGATAAAAAGATCCTTTAACCCTATATCTGTCACATACGCCGTAGCCAGAGTGCTCAGGCATTTTGCAGTGCACAGACACAAGATTGTTGATGGCCATTTCTGATTATTATTATTGACATTAATGTGTTATGTTATACATCATTTGAAAGCTTATGGTCTAAACTTTCATTTTCCATAATAATCTGAGTGAGGGCGCACTTCAATTTCAAGTAGGACGCCCTCTTATGTCACATAATTATCAATGTAGACTTATTTCTACATGTTACCACCTCATTTTTCCACACAACATGAGCTTGCATCACAAAAAGGTCTCATAGATGTTGTAGAGAATTTATTCAGCTTTCAGATGGTATGATTTTTTCATCAATAGCGTCAGTACTTTTCATTTTATGAACAAAAGTCTGTGGCAATTACAACCTAGATTTCACACATTTTGTGTAATTTCTGATTTTGTGAGTGATGTTGGCCTGAAAGTAGACAAAGCGTGTTTGTATCTTGTCAAGCTGAAAATATAAATTGAATTGTGCTTTTTCCTTTCAAATTTATATTAATCTTGTCCTATGATAATGCCATAATGATAAGATAATCTAAGGATAAACAATGTCATTGAAAATATTCAGACGTTGGAGTGTCCATGCATTCCAGTTGATCATCATATGCTAGTCTACGACTTTCTGCACTTTCCTTATTGAAACAGAATTAACTATCACAGCAGTCATTTTCTTTATGATAACCCTACATTGAAATGAAGTTTCGCATAATGACGGTTTCATCATGTAATAATAATAAACAGTCAAACATACCCCAACATCAAAGACTGTACAGCTTCAGGCCGCCAGCAGGAAGCTACTGTAACCCTATTGCTCCTTACACCTGCCCCGCTGGCCGCGGCTAACTAGAGACCCATTGCACTGCTGTTAATGCTGAGTAAACAGTTGCAACTCCTGCACCGAATGTGCAGTGTTCATCTATTCTTCAGATCATTTATGAGGCCGATATTACTGAAACTATACCCCTTCACAGAATTCAGAGATGTTGAAATCCCTAATCTGAATGTTTTCACTTCATGTTTTACTATTTTGACTTAGATAAAAAAGATGAAAATTGACCCACGTGTACGATCTTTTCATCGCTCGCGGCGATCTCTATTACAGTCCCACATATACAGATTCGTGTAAGTTCTCCACACATGGCAAAACTGTACACAATACATTGCAGTCTGAATGCAAATGAACATGGGCGGGGCCACCACAATTTCTTGGACTTTGAGAAAGCTTTTCTGATTGGTTAAAGGTGGGGAAGCTTTTTTTCACGCTGGAAATCATTTCCTTACACTGTCAGCCAATCACAAATGAGTTTATAGAGTGGTAGTGTCATAGCCTTTGAAGTAATCTGTCAATCAAAATAGGGCCGATAATATCGGCCGAAGCATTTCTATTGCAGTTTTTGGGCCGATTTAATCGGCCCGTGACAGAGATAGGGTTAAAAATCCATAAATATTAGCAGATCACTACCAAAAGATAATCATCTGTTCCCTGTGTTATTATCAACTTTTCCTGTAAGTTTCATTCACATGCGTTCACAACTTTTTGAGTCATTTTGCTGACGGACAAATCAACACCGATGAAGTATAACCTCCTGCACTTGTGGAGATAATAAAGCATGACGTGAGTTTTCTCTTCACTTTGCAAAATTGGCCGCGCATTTGGTCACGCTCTGGAGGTGGTCTCATTTTCTCAGTGTAAAACGCAAACTAGGCCAAATGCTCGGCCAATTTTAGTCTGGCTTCCAGACCCTCTGCCCGTACTATTTCGCTATTTGGGATATTAACCCCCTCAACATCAAAAACTAGTATAGTTTAAGGTGGTTTTGTCCTGCAAAGGATTTTTCTTTCGGCAAAGGCCTTTGCCCGAACGGCGACTTCGTTGCCACGGAATCCAGTTGGCAAAGGGTCTGAAAACCAGACTATACCAAACTGCGTTAGTTTACAAGCAGAGCGCCACTACAACAAAATATTGAAAGGTTTGAATTAATAGTGCGGCCGAGTCCGGCTGCGTAAACAGACAAAATTGCGGGGCTTGGTTGAGGCTGGGTTCGGCCGCGGCTTGGCCACAGCGCGGCCCAGCCCCGCACTGTAAACGGGGTCTTGGACAACCCATCCTTTCAAGCATAACAATGCTACAGTCCAAACATGAGGTCTAAGCTAGTATAATAAGGGTAAGGGGGATTACTGGATATATCTATTCCTTGATGGTTAGACTTGGAACATTTGTGCTGATTGGCTCCTAAAGCAAACATAGAAATCCATCATCAAATTCGATTTGATTGCATTCTTGTCAAATTTACAATATTTTATGACTTAAACCACAAATGTTTGGAAGTTTGACCTCGAGACTGGTCTTGAACATGGTCTCCATTTCATAAAGTGCATTCCAACCATGTAACAAATGCCTGCAATGGCTGTGCAGTGGTTGAACTAAAAATCAGCCGAGTCGAGAAAACAGATGCTGGCATGACATCTATGAATGTCTAATTTTGAAATCTACCCTGATTTATCCAGTCATAAAATATGCATTGCTGAATCATGACATTTCCTCTTTTTTTTGTTTGGTTTCGTTTTTGTTTTTTTTGCTCTCCTTGAATGAACTCCACACAATATTTCAATGAATTATACCTGAAGGTGAACTCTTTTGCAGTAGATTTTGCTTTCAAATTGACATAAATCTACTCAGATCCTGGTTGCATGAATTTAGACAGAGACCAAGAAACCTATGCCAAACAAAGCTCTTTAGCTCTTCTGAATACAAGATTTTATGGCACAAGATGGGCTTACGAATATGAAGCACAGTCGCCACTGTTTCTGACTTTAATGCAGTGTTATCATAAACAATCTACAAACACATGAGGAGCAATGATAATTACACGATAACCGATGAAAGTGGCAACTTACCATTCCTGGGCGGAACCTTGGTGGTGGGGTTCGGTCACGGCGCGCCTCGCGGGAGCGGTTACGCACAACTTTGGAGTGAATGGCACAGCTCACGCAGTAGTGAAGCTTAGCATACAGCTTTGGGAGGGCATACACTGAAAAAATAATGAGGGAGGGTGGAAGAGACAAAAAATACTATATATGATAGTGTGTGTGTTGACATGAACATCACCATGTTTACAATGAAAACTGTGGAATTTGTGCAGAGGAGCTTGACTAGATCAAAATGATCCGAGAGACACTCAAGTCACTGCAATATCATAGAACACACAGTTATCTCACCTAGAATCTCTATCAAGAGATACTGACACCAATACTGATAAGCCTCCATATACCACAATGTATCTTGCTCTGAATGTATAATCAGGTACCATATGGTACAATACTTAAACCTTCCAACACAGCAAAGTCCCCTGAAATGGCTCACCTCTGATGACAAAGGCTGTGCTAAGGTTCCTCATTTTCTTCCTGTGCAAAATCAACACCTTAAATTGATTTGAATGGAACAAAATTGACTACACTGGATCATCTTTTATTGTGAAGTCATATTTTTAAAATGAATTTTACAGTATGCAGTCGCAGACTGTTCTATTCTATTGCTCGCTCTGATCTATTTGTGTACGAGTGCAAGGTCATTGTAGCATCCTGCAGTACGCTCTTCATTTGCATGCTACACAAATGAAGAGTACAGAATGAAGAGTGATATCGTGCTGAATACTTTGATTCACATTACTGCTTCTGAACTTCTTCACCTTAATTTAAACATGAAAGGCATTATTACTAATTTACTGCTCCCCAATTGGGACAGATAATAAAAAATTCAGCTGTAAGCAATGCATCAGGTCCCAATCTGAAACTTCTTTGAAATTAGGAAACATGCAAAAACAACAATATCTCTTCCAAAAGTTGAAAATAAGGGCACACTATTCAAACAGGAAATTTATCCTATAGAACAACTGGTGGGCTAAAGTAAGGTAAAATCAAAACAATGCCACAGAAAAACAGCAGCTCTCGACAATAATTTGAGCCTACTCAGATGAAGACGAAAGATGTTATGGCAAATTCATTAAAAGTCAACCAACACAGTTACCCACTGACTTGCTAAAAATGTAATCCATATTTTCTTTGTGTCCGTGTGTGACTGCCATAGCTTATGATCAAACTTTTTCTTCAAAGAACGACTTGGTAACTCTGCCAGAGAAATGTCATGGCATCATTCTTATACATCTAAGTAAGAGGGTGCCGATATCTTCATCAGAAATAAGCGACACATTTCCATCATTTTTAAATGACTGCTATTATAGAAACATCAAAGCTACAACTACATATGAACATTTAAAAGAATGTCATCATGTGGTTGAAGAAACAAAGGCATCAAAGTGTAAACGAACCTATCAATCTACACTTGTCTGACTCTAATCAGATTGTCACTGATCTCAGTATGTTGACTTTGATATTGGGCCAACAGCCAGTCATACCACACAACTTTCTCCCAGGGCTAATATTTCCCCCATCGATGTCGACGCTCCAGTCACAATCAATTAATTATCAAGTCTTTTTCTTACCCTCATACACGCTGGCTTCCTGGATGTCACGGATGGCGGCCGCCTCCACGATATTCCTGATGACGAACTTCTTGATGGCCTTGTCCTTCGGGACGCAGCGGGCACAGTTGGTGCAGCGGACTGGCCGCACGTGGCCACGTCCCTTCTTGCTGCGTCCGTTGTTGCGGCGCTTTTGAGTCTGGATACAAGCAGGGAAACAGAGACTGTATAGTAATCAGCAAAATCAATTCTTTTGGCTCATTTGCCGAATACATCACCTCCCCCTTTAAAAAACAAATAAACAAAAAAGAACACAAAATGTTTGGTCACCACCAAGTCCAGTTACACAAGTTTATAGAGTCTATTCCTAACAATGACATGATAAGAGAATCCTTTATCGGTCCCATATTTACAGAATCAGTGACATCAGGGCCACCACAAAGAAGGCTTGGTAATGACCTGCTAAGTTACCGAGTACTAGAAAAAGAAATTTCAGTCATTTTTGAAATTGATGTTCTGGTCAGCATTGGTCAGCTCGTCAGTATTCCTTTTCCCATCAAACATTTAGTTTTTGTAATGCAGTAGAAACAAAAAAACTCAACACTCATCAGTGTGTTAGAAAAGTCTAATCTGCTAGTGCTACATTGGACCTGTACAGAACAACAACATGAATTAATTGAAATTGTAATCCAACACTTCCTGATCCTGTAAACCACAAATGTTGTAAAATTCAGGCAAAGAAAGGGTTCAGTGATGTTCGACTTTGAAACTGAAAATATTCATTGTGTGTGTTTCTAATACAGTTCACACAGCCCAGTTCAGTTTCAAGAGCGAAGTTTGGATATCTGCTTGGATTGAAACTGCATTAGATTTTATATCTGGTGCATGCAAAATATACATGATGGACACACATGCAGTGCATGGGTCTGAAAAGGTAGCCTAGTAATGTACTGGAAATAAAAATGTACTAAATGTTACCTTCCACTTTCAATACTTTATGGGAGTTTCTAAAATGATACTCTCTTCAACATACCACTGTATTTATACAACTCTTCATTTAAGGCATGCAAATGGGATTCCCTACCTTTAAGAATCAGGGTCGCCAAAAAAGTGCTAAAAATCAGGAAATATGCCGTTTTGTTGCAAGATTTCTTCGTGTAACACAAGCTCAGAGTGTGATGGTATCCTCAAAAATACAAAAGAATAACAAAATCTGCACATGTTGATGCAGTGACTAGTTGTACTACAGGGGTTGAATGCAAGCGCCGACTCACCAGAACCCAGACACCAACGGGCACTGCAATGTTCAAATGCAACCTTGCAGCAACAAGGTATGGCACAGCGCATTTTTCAGCTCAGCGGCCTTGTACACGCATTCGACAATGACAATGAATGCGCATAGCATGCGTCTAGATTCCCGGGGATTAGACACCCTCTAGGCCCTATCAAATTGAAAATATTTTGGGATTTTTTGAAATTTCATGATGCAGAACCTAATAATTCACAGAATCAATATTAAGATAAAAGTATGTAACGTTATGCACAGGCTATCTACATTGTTTTTTATTCTATTTTGTATGATTTGAGTTAAACAAATCTAACATTAGCAGAAAATCACAAGTTCCCAAATCAATCGCAACTTGCATTGCAACTCACAAGAAACTTGTGATTGATTTCTATCACAAGTCTTTATAATATAAGACAGGCCCCGTATCGACTATTGGGACAAGGTGGGACCGTAATGATATTGTCGAGATGAAACGTGTGAGATTCACGTATGCACGGCATGGACAAATTACGGGCCGCGGCATTATTGATTGTGACGTAATCGACCTTGATAGCATAAACAATTTATCGTTTATGATCCCTGCATTTTTAATTACCCCTATATTGAATAAGCACTAAATAAAAGAAAAACAAAAAAGGGTGGAAAGTATAGGTATCTTCATTTCATACATATTCATGTCTTTAAAACACTCCAGTCATAGTTGCAAAATCTTACTAAAAATTCCATATAAGTAGTTATTTTTGCACCCTTAATTTCATGCATTAAATATCAAATTATGTCAATTATTTTTACATCATCGTAATAGTATAAATAACATTTTTTGGGGATTTTTTCATATTTATTCCTCTTGGATTTGAATGAAAGAGGTCATGCCTGCCTGTTTCGTGCAATCGGTTTCCATCTTAGAATTTTTTGCTTATCTACCCATTCTCCTAAAGAAGGGGTACAATAGCGTCTCGTGAGCCCGATGGGCTACTAAAATCAGAGCAATTGTGTTGCTAGCGTTAATTTTGGGGGATATCGAGGTGACATGATTATGATCTCCGGTGAAGTTAGTTTTTTGTGTATAACGATTAGATAGATTGCACTTGGTATTACATTTTTTTCCCTTTAGGGGAAAAATACAAGATACTTTCCCGATGTAAGAGCCGCAGAATTTTATTTTTATCGGAGTGGCGCTCGCGCTTCCGCCTTGTGCGTAGGCGCAGAGATTCAGTCCCACATCGTTCGTTGTTCGACGCTTGAACGTGCATTTTGGCGCATGCCTATGGCAACTGCGTTATGTCGTGCTATTTTGTAGGTTAGGCTGGTTTTTGTGCAGAATGCATCCTTTGCTGCATGGTTCCTTGGTTAATAAGGTTTTGTTAAAACATGAAAGTTCTGTGTGAAGTCGGATACTGCTTTGGCTTGCTTACGAGAGGGTCTGAATCTAAGCTGCTAAAGTCTCACTTTATGTACAATTTTGCTTTGGGATAGCTGTGTACTGTAGTGTATGTAGCCTGGATAACCAGTACTAGCTTCTAAATATGAATGTTTTTTTGTGTGTTTTTTTTTTTTAAGATTTATCAGTTTGGGCAGTTTGTAATATCTGTCCAGGCGTCGATGTTCTATAACCTTACTAAATTACCTTCAAGTCTCCATACCATGGACCTGGTAACGGTGGTTCAGGCATGCTTTTGTGGATTTAGGCCTATACAAATGCCTTCAAGAAATTGGAAAAGGAGTTCATATATAGGTAGATTTGATATAGATTCGTCTATATTATATACTGTATGTGATATTTGTGAGTAGGGCCTATTATCAGTATGGTTGCACATTTGCCTTCAGCTTTTGCAATGTTTATATCCACTCATTCCAACACAATGATGATGGGCATGGTGAAATTGTTTACCAATGATGATATAATGACAAAATATGACATTGATGCATTATTATTTTGGTCTCAAGAAAGTGACAGAGTGCATGTGGTTTACTTTTTTATTTTTATCATTTATCAATGTTAATGAATTCAACATCACAAACAACAGTGTTACACAACCTGAAAGAGTATTCAGCTACAGGTAGTGATGTATGTTGACTTTCCATCCACTGCTCATAAAAAAAAAAAAAAAAAATTAGCTGCTGCACAGATGTAATTTCCTTCTTACTTGAATAAGGAAGTACATGTACAGATTTATGCTAAAACATGTACCGGTACTAAATAATGCAGTTGGTGCAATGGATGTGGGTTTGGTCGTTTGTTTTGTTGTTTTTTTCAGTGAGCAAAGCAACGAAACGTGCAGATGTAAATATATGTAGAGGTAGTAAAGTACTGCTGTGTGATGGCGTTGAACAATTAAGTCTTGAACTGTGGATACTATGCTTGCAGTGCACTCATATTTAGAAGACTTCAACATGACTTGAATGAGCGCTTTATGAGGGGGGGGGGGCAGTCAATTGAAACTTTTCAACAAAGCTGCAATAATTAAACAATAGCAATAAAAATGAAATAAAAACAAGGTGATCAACATGTTTCAATAGGGCGTGCTACAATTAACACTAATCACAATGTCGTGACAAAGACAACAGAGAAATTCTTGAGACTGCTGATTGCTAAATGTGTCAAGATTAATTTTGCCTCCACACTTTGAGAGATTTCAAGTCAGTGCTGGTCAGTCAGCCTGGACTTTACTGCTCTCTCAAATGAAATTGTTGGCAAACTAATGTGTTTTTTTTTTCTGTCAACTGATAGTGCAATGGTAATGAACATGGTTGAAATGATGAGCAGTCAATGGTGACTGATGGACAGATCTAGACATCTGACTGCCTTAGCAGTGCTTAGTGTTGTCCGCTTTTGTGCACTGTCACTGGTGTGCAAAGTGAACTGTGCAGTCTTTGTAAAAGTTATGTGTTCTCTCCTGTACAGTCAAGTCGTTTTTCATTTGTGGAAGTTTTGATTGTAACAGTAGTAGCACGATGTACCGGTACAGGAGTTCGTGGGATGAATTACTGGCACAATCCTTCCGTAACCTTGGCCACCACCACCCGCCCCTCTGGCCCCGGCCCGCGGCGCTCGGCTCCGCGGTCGACTGTAGAGTAACCCGCGCCGCCCGTGTCGCGGCCCGTGTGGTGACCATATATTTGATTTGCCGTAAAGTGTAAATCGAACTGCCCTGAGCAGTGCACAAGGTCAAATTCAAGGGTAATAAATGATTCGCAAAAAAATTCTAAGATGAACAGGAACCACATGAACTTAACAGGAATGTCCTGAATAATGTCAAACAGGCCATCAAATTTCACAGAAAAATCCCGTCGAAACACCGAAAAAGTGAAGAAAATAAGCTGAAAATTGATCGTAATTACGATCCTCTCTGTGTGTCCCATGGGACCAACTCGTCATGACAGCGACATGACTTCAAACGTCGACCCATTGCGAGTTGAATGTTTTGCTAGGAACGTTCTAATTTTTATGAGAGATTGGGTATATCTTGCTCTTCTGGATTTTCTCTGAAACATGTTTGGAAACCACTCTGAGTTTTTCTAATGACGTCAGATCTTGAGTCACCACCCTCGCTCATTTGATCGGTTTCGAACGGAACCCGAATCAAAGTATTTTTTATGAATGATAAAGTGAGCCCTCTCTCGGCGGATGTGCACAATATGGCTGCGCGCGTAAGCTGTCCATTGCTTCTGTGTTGACGTAACATACGTGGATTATCCTTAATGTTCAATAGATCCCTAGATTAATGGTCGAGAAATTAACGCTCCGTACGTTGCACGAACAAACGAGTATAAGCCGTCGTGCGTAACTGCCGCCTTCTAACTAACACAGTCATTGCGTTGATTGTCTACGGCCCACGTTATGGCTGCACGAGCTCCCCGCGCTGCGCACATGCAGCATGCAGGGCATGCAGGGAGTGACAAATTCTGTCACCGCTCGGGTCTATTCGAGCACACTTTGTCATACGCTAGGCTCAGAAACACAGAATGAGTGATTATTTTTACTATTACATCACTTTCCTTCAACGTTGATAGTTACATTTATTTGCTATATAAGTGATAAAATACTTTATTAACGCCACATTAAGTGTAAAATCGTTGCAGTTGCCGTCTCTGCTTATTACCATTATGAACGCTGTGGACCAAAGAGATTGATTTCCGGTTAGGGTCGAAGTTCGCGAGCTTACGTGAAATGTCGCCCTCTTTTGACCAATAAAGAGTAACGTGTCCCGGTACGAATACTGTGTTAGTATTCCTAATATTGAAACATAATGCTGTTTATAAACTGCGAGATTGCTACTACTGTATGTTCAAATAATTGTGCCTTTATAACAAGGTTTTGAACAATAAAGAAACTTGAAAATTGAGAGAGCACTGTATATAGAGTTTAGAGATTACAACCAGCGGCATGCACCTGGAATCACCACAATGTTTATATCACTAAAGTGTGATACGATTTTCTGTTTGTATTCTATGTCCTTTTGTATGTTGAATTGCCGAATAAAAAAAAGAAATAATAGTAATAATCAGTGAGAATATCTCTTTGGAAGTAGAACATCGATGTATCGATGATGTAAAATAATCGAAAATTTTTCTGCGTTTCGTTATATCAGCTCCCTATACATGGGCAAAAAGTAACTGCAAACAATATTGGTTACCGAAATTTTTAATCTTTACTTTGCCCTTCTCTGTCTATTTAAATAGAGATTCGTGCATCAACTGCCTGATGACCTTGTGCCTTAATCTTTAATATCGATTTTTTTTTTCACACAGACTATTATATAGGCATGCCTCTGGCACCAGAAAGTGTGTAAATAATATTCAAATAATGTTGTCATCTCACTTCCCTGGGTGTGAAAATTAGGAAGTTGCATTTAAGGACGGAAAATATGACTGTTTTGGTTCTCCCTCGACCTCCCTCCCAGCTTC
Organism: Diadema setosum; assembly: GCA_033980235.1. Taxonomy (NCBI): domain Eukaryota; kingdom Metazoa; phylum Echinodermata; class Echinoidea; order Diadematoida; family Diadematidae; genus Diadema; species Diadema setosum. Next base: position 12,274,962 of record CM067080.1, read on the forward strand.
GATCCCAACTTTTTGTTTACCTTCAGGAAATCAATCTACAGACATTTTTTTTTTTTTAAGTGGCTGTATACATCGAGATAAATTCTATCAAATTGTAATTCGCCATTGCCAACTACAAGAATATAGCTCAGATTACATAGAGTAAAATATGAATCCATGATTGAGAGGACGTGTGATACTGCTACAAAACACTTGACTTTTACCGTAGGCCCTGATAATACCTCTGACGTCTTATTATAAATTTTTACTTGGTTGACACGTAAACTTGCGCTCTAAGTATGTTCTGATATATTATGTGATGCGCTCCCGTTATAACGAGCGGGGACCGGCAATTTTCTGTCGTTATATAGAAATTTCGTTATAAACCTAATTGTAAAGTACCGGTAAGCAAAGAGATCCCCCATGATAATTTTGGAACATGAATTATTACTTCGTTGTAAGCAGAATTTTGTTGTAACAGTGTTCATTATGACGCATGAGAGTACACCGTAAATTCTTCCTTACATTGTCAATGCAGAGGCCTAATCTAACAAGACTATAGTGATTATAGCAAACACTTTTTTCCCCTCCACACAACAGTGTAGCCAACTTACCTATTTCCCTCATGGTCATTTTGTGAATTATATTAGTCATTTCGTTCCTTCTTTCTTTCTTTTTTTAATTTCGATTTTTGATCTTTGTGATTGTTTTTCTTTTATCTATAGTTCCTAATGTCCCTTTGCAAATATTTCTTTTCTATCCAGTCCAATTGCCTGTGGTTGTTTAATATGTTTTATAGTTTGTCAGAGACTCCAACCCCAAGCACCTTCTGATCTGGAGATTCTCCCGCCTGAAACCCTAGAGCAAACGGGAGACTCCAACACGATGTGCGCGAAGCGCGAAGTTCCTTGCGGCCGGGGTCCAGGGCCCGCTTAAGGGCCATGGACGCTTTATGGTTCTTGATGCTCTATCATGCTTATTTTTCAATATACGATGACACTAAGTAAGAAATCATTTCAAGCGGGAGACACAGACTCAGGGCGGGAGAAATTAAATTTCAAGCGGGAGAACGGGAGATTTTGCAAAAACGGATTTTCGGCGGGAGAGTTGGAGTTTCTGGTTTGTTTTGGAAGTATGTAGGCCTAATCAGTTGTAGTGATTAGGCCTATCAGGACCTTTAATTTCACAAGCTTTGCTACATGTCTTTCCCATCATACTTGCCCGAGTATACTCGTCCCTCGTCTTATTTTTCCTGCTTGTTTAGTGAATTCCACTTGAGTTTATAGGCCTATGCTTGTTATTCTCATGTTAATTGACACATGTCATTCAAAAGTTTTATGTTGATCTGTTAAGGAATAAAGATGAATAAACTTGAACTTGAACTACACACTAGTAATAGTAATCTTGAACTAATTGAACCTGTTGTTCGATAGAAAAGGAACAACAACAGCAAATTTAGTGTTTGATCGTCTTATCGTCTTACTGTCGTAGAGGGCGTACCGTGTGTAAAAGCATTCATGCCGTGTATGTACGCGTATAACACGTACACGTAATACAATACATACCCACTGATGGAGCTGTGTGTGATTGTGTAGCTAAGAAAAGCTAAAAGCGAGTTCTTGTACGGGAATAATCTCGACAAGGTAAGTAAGAAGAGGGTTGAACTGTGATCAACAAAAAAAGGAAAGTAGTATGTTCCTTGTTTATGGTTTTAAATCGTTCACCGTGTTTGATCATGTGTTTTTGATGTATATTACGTTTGTGAATCACATTAGGCGAGAGCTACTAAGTATATTCATCGCAGACACACACAGCATAGCATGCACAGCACAGGGCCAGCCAGGGCCTCGTTATCCTTCAACATAACAAACAAGCGTGAGTGCTGTTGTGATCATGTGACCGGAATTACCGACCGAGATATAGACCATAGAAACGTGTACTCGATTTCTGTGTGTTGAGGAATATGAATTAAAAATTTTAGCGGCGGTCGCTGCAGAACAGGTTGAGCTACATTGTTAACTTGAAAGATGCACAGCCATTTTGCAAATTTTTAAGCTATAGAACCTCTACCATTGTTGATGTTGGGTCTGAAATCTGTCCATCCGTACTGCCTTCAGAATTTAGGGTCTAACGTTAACAAGTTTACAAATAAAACGTCCCTCAACTTGGGCTCAAGACAAAGTTTCGTAGGAGCGGTCTGATTGAATAATGACTTTAAATAATGTCAATAATGAATAGAACCTAGACATCACAAATAATGTATAACGTTAGGATTTTAACTCTAACCAGTTAACTGTTAGTTATGACAATATGTCTATAAACACAACACTCACACAAAACAGGTTAGTGTACAAATGTAACAGCCAACTCGACTGTTCCAAGCTGTTGGCAGTGTTAATTTTTTAATAGACTGAGATTCTAACTTCTAAACTAACGTTAGTTTCTAACCGTTAGATTTTTGAATGTTGTTCTGTTGACGATGTCACTGTCTGTGACTGTATGTAGATCATGGTACTTGGTAGATTAGAAATCAATGTCATCAAAGCTACCATACAGAGTTTCATTTTACAATGTATAACAATTTAGGCCTGTAGGCTGTACAAGCATAAATTAATTAGATATCTAGTGGCAAGTTCCTTGATTTTTTTTTTTTTTTTTTTTTTTTTTTACAATGGCTTTGAAACTTCAAAGTAACTCAACTGTACAAAACATGCTCAATTGCCAAAACTTGAATCATCACAGAGACAGAAACATAAATTTAGACACCTAGAATTAGTAAATCTAGCTAACCGTGGTTAGGCCTGACTGATTCGGAGAGTGATTCATCTCACATCTCTCCTCGTACAGGGATAGGCTACAGCCTTTATAGACACATTCACAGAATATGACAATTTCCAGATACAGTTAATGTGTTCCATAAAATGTGTTCCAGGGGTGGTGGTCACTATTTATCATAGATTTTTCATTCTTTTTCATACCACAGCTCTTGACGTTTCAGCGGTCTCAGTCTGTTGTGTCTAGTCGGAGAACTTATCGCCTCAACATGAGGATTGCCATAGAAGGATGTGGCCACGGTGAACTTGACAAGATATATGAAACAATCGCCTTCGCAGAGCAAAAAGAAGGTAAGTCATCAGTCTTAACTCCATACCAAAAAGAGAAGGCACAATAGATCTATTTCATTTTCACTCAAATTATCTCTCATACTAGATTTTTCTTTGTTTTTTAATTTTTTATAAGGAGACTGCATTGTGAAGCAATGCACAAAATGTTATGGGAATGTTAACACACTTCATCATACCTTATTAATCTGTTGAAAATTGAAACGGGTTTGATAATTTGGTTGAGATATTGTCACATTCCTGTGCATACAATTTGTATGCTCCTGAACTAGAGTAACAGTGGTAATAGTATGTTGCTAAAGAATTACTCTTCTGAATAAATGTATTCATTTTGTGCATTCATTTTGTGATGTACATTCAATTCAAAATACACTGTTTGTATACCCCTGTTTACTGGGATTCAGTCTTTAATATCAAATGTTTTACTGCCAGTACAGAAATTAGGCCGAGGGTTTAGGTTTTTTCGCGAGTATTGTAAAATAAATGTGATTGCAGAGTATAGTTCTAGAAATTATTTCCCTGCCTAGATATGCAGAACATTACTTACATTTGTACATGGAGATAAAAAAGTTACTATAACACCAGAAATTTTCTCTTGCCTAAAAGTTTCACAAATGATGTGAGGAGCCAAGATTCGTGAAAGTGAAATGCATGCACACTTTTTTTTTTTTGTCTACACATGCAAAAGTTGTGTTGTTGTTGTTTTTTTTTTTCTATACACAATGCATTGAATGCTGGTTGCCTATTTTACAAGTTTCATGCCGCAAAAAGGGCCATCATTTCCAAGTTGCAGAAGTTGCATGCAGGGAATGTTTCTGCTTTTTCAGTAACCAGGAAGTAAATTGTACTTGTTTGGCTTGCTTTAGGCATAAAGGTGGACCTGCTGCTGTGCTGTGGCGATTTCCAGGCAGTTCGGAATGAGGCGGACATGGAGTGCATGGCAGTCCCCAAGAAGTACAGACAGATCAACACCTTCTACAAGTGAGCTTTCTTTGTTTGTCATGCTCCTTTTTAGCCCTTATTGTGATGTGGTTGCTATTTGGCACACACAGGGTGGAAAGCTCTCTTTGTTGATTGGTGTGGATGTCTGGAAACTAATCATCAATGAATTGAGATTACCTGATCCCCTAATACATGTGTTGTGTCATCACAGCCTTTTGTGACTCCAGAGTGAGCTTGCTATTGAACTTTACAGCTAAGTCAAGATCAGATGTATCACTGAATGCTATTGAAAGAGCTTGGCAAGATAAACAAAGTTCTTCTGTACAAAAAGAAAAAGAAAAAGGGGATAAAGACCCTCTGAAGGATTGGGACACCACCAGAAAACATCAACAAACAAGTGAAAAAAACAAACAAGTACGAAGTGTGATCATATGAGCAGTAAAATATGAAAGCTGTGTTAGAACAAATATTCTGACATTCCTGATAGGTATATGCAAGTTAGCAGACACTTAAAATTCACAATTCAGTTGTTAGACCTATATGCCTATAGTGGTATTGGCAGTTTCGAGCAGTCAAAGTTGGTTGAAAGTTTTAGTAGCTGTACTTAATGTTTGCCTGTCCCTTTTAATCCAGTATTTGAAGTTTGTATAGGTTGGGCAGTCAGAGCAAAATTAGTCTTTAAAAGATGTCTCAAACACTCATTTGACTACAGCCATCAGGACTTTGTAACATCACATGCAAAATGCATATATGTCATTCATTTCTCTATCATGTGGAATCAGGGCTTATATGAAGTCATTACTTTAAAAGAGACGCCTTATGCATACATCAAGTCCAAGATTATGATATACTGTAAAAGATATCGTAATTATGTTTTACATATGAGTAATGAGAAGAAGAAAAAAAATTACATGTTGTCCCACATGCCTCAGTTTGTGTTACAAGCGAGTCACACCCTATATGGTCCAAGCCAATATTCTATGGCATTATGTGCACAACATATCTCCTAGCTGATGAAAAATGTGATTCATGAAGTTGACATGTTTTAATTTGGAAGATGATGCTGGGAAATCACGTTAATCAGTGCTACAATCATGCAGACTTATAGAGGAAGCGTTCAGCAGAGGAAAGTCTTTATGATACTTGATTTGTGTGATATTGCAATTACCAGTTTATTCATTTGAGTTTGCCTGAGATTAAAAATCGAAACCAAGTTTCCCTCTTGTCTCCTAGGTACTATTCTGGTGAAAAGAAAGTTCCCGTTTTCACCATTTTCATTGGCGGAAACCATGAGGCTTCAAACTACCTTGCTGAGCTTCCATACGGTGGATGGGTTTGTCCGGGAATTTATTACATGGGTATGTTGTGCTTCTAATGTTCTGAATAAGTGTAGAACATTATTTAGAATTTCATTTCAGTAAATTCCAGCAGCAAAATAAGTAGTGTTTTTGTGTTGAAATCTTAGTAGTAGTGTGTGTCATTTACAACTTTAATGGTGCTTGACATCATAATTTCTGTTCATCCTTCAAAGTAGGTTTGATGGGCCTGTTATGTATTGTATCTTTAGCTGGAAGAGTGCCTTTAAATGTCTTGCCAGCGCTTTGCCATTCTTTTCCCTTTAAAGGACTCATGTGGAGCTTTCATTGTGGAGTAATTCATTGGCTTTGCCCGTGGAGACCCATATAATGTTTACAGACAGCAGTGTGCAGACATTGTAAATGTGTATTGGTCAATTACATCTCCTGTGCTACTCACTTAGGGATCACACATTTTTCATAGTGGCGTGGAAGTTTGTTTGTTCGTTGTTGGTTTTTTTCCACTCAAATAATGGGGTGAGTTTATAATATCCTTACCATTCTACATCTATCTTCAGTTGTCGTTACAAATCCTGTATGGGCCCCTCATGATGAAGACAATTCCTGTGAGTGTTTTGCGACGATAGTCAAGGATTATTTTGTGCCATCTGTAAAGAGTGCACATGGGCATAGCTGCCTTGAGATCTGTGTCGCAAAGATTTTGAAAAAGCTTTGTCCCAGCACTGTTACCCTCTCCAAATCCCCCCCCCCCCCCCCCCCGTCGTTACTCATATTGCCAAGACCTATATGATACATAGATGTCATCTTGTATGAACTATTACTGATCACGCAGGCTATGCCAGCATAGTGAACTATGGAGGGGTGAGGATCGGCGGCCTTTCAGGTATCTTCAAGAAGCACGACTACAAGAAGGGTCACTTTGAGCGACCTCCGTACTCTCCGGATGAGATGCGCAGTGCCTACCACGTCCGGAACCTGGAAGTCTTCAGGCTGAAGCAGGTGAACTATAACATTGTGTGTTGAGGGTGGTAGAATACGCGGTAGGAGTGGATTTGTGCTTTTAAAATCTTGTACAAGATGTTTTGTCAGTGAAGACAGTATATGGTCTTACAAATTGTCGGTGTGTACTATTTTACTGCAAGCATGGGGTTTATGTTAATGATGAAATGCTAGTGTCCAAGCATCCATGAAATTTCTAGAAACAGAAACATGTAAAAAAACACTGCATTTCTTTATTTATGCTAAATCTCTTCCTTCTTTATTAACATGACCATTTCCCAAGCTTAAAATGAAGATGCATTGAACGCAGAGAAATTAGTGGAATGCTAGGTGAAAGTTTTGGAAAATTTTACAGTGCACCCTCAATAACATGGAGAAATATAGGAGGAATTTCACAATTCTTTTGTACATTCCTGTGACCTGTTATTGAGATATGCTACTCTGACAAACATCATTTTCCATGCCTTTTGCAGCAGCAAAGGTGTGTAAGTGTTATGTTGATGTCCTGGAAGAAATGGAAGTGTTGTCCCATTTTTACACACAGGTCCAGCAGCCCATAGACATCATGATGTCACATGACTGGCCCCGAGGCATCTACTACCATGGCAACAAGGAGGAGCTCCTGCGCAAGAAGCGTCACTTCAAGGAGGAGGTCATGAGCAATACACTCGGTGAGTCTGGAAGAGCCATTGGTTTTTTTTAAAAAACAGCAACAACAACAAAAAAATACCATTGGGGTGGGGATGGAAGGTCACCAATTGACTGACCTCATTCTGAACCCATCAGCCACCTGAAGGCTCTTCTGTTATGAAAGACAAAAGGAAAATGGGGGGGGGGTCAAAGGTCATAAAGAGCAAAAGCTTCTTTGCAGGGAAATGGAAGTCTGATTAATAATCTATCTATCTATCCATCTATCTATCTTTCTATCTTTTTATCCTATGCATTTACCTATCTATCTATATATCTATGTTTATCTATCTGTATCTATGTACATGTTGTGATTCACTTTCATCTCTTGATCTTACAGAAAAAAATGATTTCAATGAACAAGTTTATCAGCAAATGACTAGACTTTGTGACTACAAAATTAGTGCCAAGTGGTTTGCAGGGCTCATACGGGTCAGGGAATTTCAAAATGCTTTTTCCAGAAGCAAAAAGTCAGAGAAAGTCAGGGAATTCATCCATTCTACGAACATCAGATTTGATTCTAGCTTAGCTTGCCACACATACACAAGAAGAGAGTAAAAAAAAACAGAAGTAGATTCAATCTTGATTGATGTGGTATTTTACCAGCTTGATTATCCATCCGCCACAGGTAGTCCCCCAGCAGAGGAATTGCTGCATGACCTACGACCTGACTACTGGTTCTCGGCGCACCTCCACGTCAAGTTCTCGGCCCTAGTTGAACACAGAGTAAGTCACGTCCTGTAAATGTGAGGGGAATTCTTTCTCCGGCAAGGATTTACAGACCCTGTAGCATGATAAGACTATGTATGTACCATATATTTCCAAGGCCCAGTTTTGGTTAAAACCATGGTTTTTTGGTAATTGGAAATTACATGCAACTGAATTGCATAGCACATGCGAGACTGAGCATCTCTAGTGGGAATGTGAATCCATTGAAAAATGAAGTGTAAGCTTTAGTGCTCTTTTCGCTGACACATACCTCAGTTTTATCACATAGGCAGTAGAAGCTGGCCTGGAAAGAATCACTGATCCATAATTTCTCATGCTATGTGGTCAGTGAAGGGCAGATTCTATTTGACTGATGTCAGATATGTCTTATTGGTGTCGATCTCATGTTGAAATAAGAGAATTAGTGAAATTTGTTTATGTTGTTCAATGGGAGACACGTAAGGTGATATGACACCACCTCTGCCAATTTTAGTACGTGGATGTGATTAATATCCCCTATTTGTGAAAACACAGGTAACTTTAAAATTCGTTAGCACTTCAATTTAGATCTATGTGTGATGAAACCTGAACCATTCTGATTTATTTTTGTGTGTGTTTTACTTCATTTAGATAGACCTATTTGAATCTGATGCGTAATTGCACTTTAAACTCTCACTGTTAAGCTTCTTTGACATTGCTCATTCGTTTGAAATTGAACTTAAACATGAGTAAGGCTTCACTTTCATTCTTTTGATTGACCCTAAATGGAACATCATCCTGACCTATTCATTGATCATTTGACAAATGCGAGTGCTCAATGCATAACAGCGGAAACTTGGTATAACTAGTCCTCAGGACCAAGACAATTTGTTCTTTATATCAGATATTTTGTTATATCAGTATAATGATATCGATAAACAATAAAAAGGCAGGGAAAATAAATTCATTGGGACCGCAGAAATTAGTTTGTTACATTAGATCTCTTTATATTGAGGTTCCACTGTATATGTCTTATGCTTGGAAATGAGACATTTCAATTGTCTCCTCTTTCAGGGTAAAGATGGGTCCGTGGAAAAGACTACCAAGTTTTTGGCGACGGACAAGTGTCTTCCGGGGAGGGATTTCTTGCAGGTAAGCCACCTTTGTGGAATAACACCGGCATTGTTTACTGAAGTAGATCGCATCCTTGGGATCTTGCATATGATACATTTTATGGAGCTGCCAAGTCTTATTAATTCTGTATCATGCCGTCTAAAATCCTAAAAATCTCTTTGCGTCCTGATAAGAATACCACCAAGTGAAAATCTCTTTGATTTTAGAATTACTTGTGCATGCTGAGATGCATGTAACACAGCAGTATTTCCTTTGTTAGTCTTTGAAACCTACTTGGTTTTGGTGAGGGGATCCTGGCACTTAGCAGCCCTGCATGTTTATAAAAAAAATGTTATACAGCGCTTTGAGCACCACAGTATGGGAGAAGACTCAATAGAAAGCATCTATTATCGTCATTTTTCCTAGGGTGCTTTGGCATGGGTGTGTAAAGCTTGATGTCACAAATTCTTTCAGGAAAGAGAGTTCCAGAGCACAGGCCTAATATAGCTCTCTACTTCTGGCATGGATCCCTTCAGCCACGGCACCAGGGAAGGAACGGAAAGACTAAAAATGATACATCTTATTTACACTCTACTTTTCTTGTGAATTGCCCAGATCATCGAGATTCCTGACAAGACCGAGCGGCCGTTTGAGTTGTGCCACGACCCGGAATGGCTTGCTGTCCTACAGGCCACCAACCACCTTCTCAGCACAAGTATGAACATTGTCCACATGCCCAACCCCGGCTACAACAGCAAGTAAGTGTGCAATTCCCAAATCAGATGTCATCTCAGAAAGATGTGGAGTGCACATAATCCTATAGGATAATCAAATTTTTTTTTTGGGGGGGGGGATGCTGATCTGCATGAAGTTCTTAATGAAAAGGAGTAGTACATATGCTATCAAAGGTATCAAAAGAAAGCAAAAGTATTAATGATTAAACATCTGTGGAAGATCTTGATAAGGAGCTGGTTTGCTTCATTATGATCTTGCTCAAAATGGTTAGCATCAAGAGCTTACTGTGATAACCAGTGAAGTTAAGTTTTTTTTTTTCTCTCTCTCTCTCTGGGGCCATGATCCTACATGTATTTGCAAATACAAGCAAACAGATTGCTCATTTTAGATAAGAGGATTTGGTTGTCTTGCCTTAGTAGACCTTTCAAAAATACTTTTTCTTGTGACAGATGGGATTACAGTGTGGATCTTGGACAGATATCTGCCATCCGGTCCATCCTTGGGGATGATCTCAAAATCTCGGATGCCTTTGAACGAACAGTGAAAGTGTATGACCCAAACAATGTGGACAGGAATCCGAAGCAGCCGAACCTCATGCTGAACCCCCAGACGACGGCATTGTGCTCCAGGTTGCAAATAACAGACCCCTGTGCAGCTCTCATGGGCGGCTCCAGCCCCAGAGAACTCTCGGGCCCGATGCTGCCGGGCAGCCGGGAGATGGCCGAGGACGACTCCAACGATGCGGACGACGACACGTCGGAGTCATCGCGCATTCTCTTTGAGAGTTTCATTGACTCCGAGGCGGGAGCCAGCTTCTTGGATCTCTCCGTCAACGACTCGAGGAGAAGCAACAACTCGTCGCGGATGTCCGTAGATGCTGATTCGAGTGTCAATCCTGCAGAAATTTGTCTTAGTGATGAGGAAGAGGAGGAGGAGAGTACGGAAGGTGTTGGTGATAAACTTACAAAAGCAAGAGCAGGTGATAACATTCCGGACACAGAATTTGCCCCATCACCAATAAGGACTTCCCTCTGCTTGCCAACCATCACGAAAACGCCGAGCACTGCATCTCCGCCATCCGCGTCGCCCCTGGCAGCGCGGGAGAGCAAAGACCCCGCGGCAAGCGAGCTGCCGGAAAAGATCGCATTTGCCGAGGTGGACGTTGAGGAGATGAAGGAACGACTGTCCAGTCTGGAGAGCGACACCTCTGGCTTTGACTCCAGCACGCCCCGGCATGGCCAGATCAAGCGGCGGAACTTGGATGTGTACACGTCCTCCTCACGGGACGCGTCCGACGAGGCCAGTATCTCGGACGACAACGACCGGAGTGGGATGCTGAGCGACGATGCACGCCCTGATGTGCTGACGCTGAAGGGCGGGAGTGGCTCCAAGAAGTTCAAGAGGAGGAATGTTGCAATTTACACCTCAAATGACGATGATTAAAGCTTTGAGTTTGGAATACTTTTAAGATCTAGTTTACATACTTGACACCCGCTGGACGTGCAACTCCTGGTGAGATAGGAATGATATTCCCATCCTGGTCCTCTTGTGAAAAGAAAACACATTGTCGAAGCAGAGAAAAAACATGATATATGACCAGTTAGGTTCATTGACCATGAGGCTAAGGACATAGACACAGGCAAACATATCAATATGGTAGCTTTGGCCGATAGTGTCACATTCGTGCAGTCTTTTTGTAGATAATCAACTGGTCATTGTATATGTATGCATGGCTTGATTATAATCAGAGTGGATGATTTTCCCCCATTAGTCAGTGCGCAAGATCAAAGCTCCTGTGCAACAAGTGTTTTAAGCCGCAAATGTACAGCAAGTGGTCTGAGGTAGTATCAGAAGAATGCACAAAGTTTCTCATTGTGCAGATCAGCAATTGACTTGATGCTGAGGATTTTTGTAACTTGCAACAATTCCTTGCTGATTTTCACCAAAGTGTGCGTCACTGAATCACAGAGCAATGAATTGGAACAGATTTTTACACTTTTATACATTTTTATATGTAGATACTCGCTGTACAGATCTATTCTATTTTTAATTGCACGATATTGTGGCAGAATTTGGGACAATTTAATTTGCGCCCAAGTGAAAGGGAGCAATTTGAACACTCAGGTTGGCATGTGCTCGTGGTAGAACAAAAACTGAACTGTTTTTACTTGAGTTTGTGAGTCTACAGGAGGGAATTTGTAATACAAGAAGTGCATCACTTCGCTCTATCATCTTCACATGCATCCTTGAGATAAGATATTCTTGTTTGTGATATCTGCATCTTGTGATGAGAGCTGCAGCATACAGAGCTCTAAGTTGTTATGGTTTTTTTGGCTTTTGCAAACAACTCCGCTGTGGCTTGGAAGTACTCTCTGTATGAAATCAAGGAGAGATGCTCCCTGTAAGTGTAAGTAAAGAGTTTTGAGAACAAAGGTGAGAATTCATTCAGGGAGGTTTTAGAGAAGGAGAAGAAACAAGTATCTCTCCTTTGTACCCATGTTCTGTGCCGCCCGCTCTGTAACGGGTGTTAATAGATTGCTTGGACAAAAGACAGCATTTCTGTTTAGGCAAGGAGTTATCAGTGTGTCTTATAACTCCTTGGTTTAAGTAAACATCATTCCTCATTTACAAACCGAGTGAGCAGCACTGCCCTACTTTGACAGAAGTAAGCAAGTGACATTTTTATCAAAATTGAGGGCTTTTTTTTAAAACTTTTTGAGGTGTTTAATTCACAAACTGAGTGAGCAGCTGCTAACTGCTGCAGTTCACTGTCCCATTCAATATTTTTGGCAGCAGTTATTTATCATAGTGTGTACAGAACAGGACAAAAATCAGTAAAAAAAAAAGAAATCTACTTCTTTAACTGTAAAATGCTATTAAGCAGCAGAAACACGCATTAAGTAATTATTCCATCCAAAAGATTTGACATTCAGGCACTAAACCTGGCAAACAGAATTATGCACAGATATGCGCACATTAAAGCATTTGTTCTGTAACATGTAACCAAAAAGTTCTACACAGGATTCCAACATTTCCTCTGAAATACAGCTTCAAATTGTTAAAATTAAGAACCTCTTTATTTGGTCTCCATTTCAAAACTGTATAGAAGAGCGGCTTTGCAGCATGAAACATCCGAGCCAATGGAATGTTGAGCATTCAGTTGTCATGCTGTACAACCTGCGCATAAATTTGCACGTACTAGGTACAAATCGTAGAGATTCCACTTCTTCTCTAACACCTCCATGGTTCATTCACCTTCAGAACTTGAGCCTTGATCTATAATTATACTGATAAAGAGAGGAAATCCCTGAATACTGTTAAAATGGAAACTTTGTGTGAGAGATTTAATGATTTCTTAGATGAGATTACCTTGGTACAAGTTTTACTGTCTCCAAAAGTGATCAATGTGTTATTTCTTCCGCAGTCATTTATTTGAGCTGAAAACTCACCAACCAAAATCCACACTGTGAAAGTTTCCACACCTGTATTATTTGCATGTTAGCTTCCTTCGTGTCATGTACCGTGTGCGACCTGAGATTGCTTGGTTATAAAATTGCTGTTATAAACATGATTGTATGGCACCCTGGTTTTGTCTAGCGAGAAAAGCAAGTTCTTGTCTGGTTGTTTCTATGTTGACTGGTACTAGTTTATTTGGGCTGTTGTTACCAGGTGCTTTTACCAGTATGAACACAGCATGTGTTTTATTTTTAGGGAGACTGAGCAAGGTAAAGAACTACTTCATCACTATGTGGAAATACTGTTTTAGTTTAAGTGATTTTTTTTTTTTTTTTGGGGGGGGGGGGCAATGTTCATAAGTAGGTGTATCCATTGCATTTGCAAAAAGAACAATGTGCCAAAATGTACAACGGGAAAAGGAAAACACGTCTTAATGTTTAAATGGGTGCTAGAGAAAATTGTAAACTCAACAATGTGAAAATGTCATCAATATTAGGGAAGTTGCAAAGAAGTTGATAAAAGTTTGAGGTTTAATGCGATTTTCACGATACGTAACATTAGTGATAATTGCATAGTAGACAAGTAGACAAGATGTCATCATAAAGTTAATATAAAATCAGTGATTTTCATGAGTAAGTCAGAAACGATGTACTCCTCTTCTCCATAAAGTGATTGCTATATCGTTGCTACCCTAGAACAGGTTGACATTGTACAAGATGGGATATCAATGTGAGTTCATGTTTAAAGAGATATTGAAGTGAGGATTTGTGTGCAAAATACTGGGAAACTTCTGAGGGTATGACATCATCCCCTCATGGTATATACATATGTGGCTGCAATCAACATCACTGTACAAGGAAATCATGGAATTTGAAATTGCATATTTTTCTGACCTCTTTTTTTTTTTTGTCTGAAATTCATGCATTGTGTACAGTTTTGTTTGATTTTACCAAATTTATAGAAAGAGCTTCGACATGGAATGGATTTTCAAATTTTTATTAAAGATACATGTACTTTGAATTTGAGAAGGCGTTTCTGACAGTATGCCAAAATGTGCCAATTAGTTTCAGGACAGGAACAAGTGAGTGAGACCAGGGGGACATTTCATGAAGCATTTTGTCAGATATTTTTTCTGGCAAACTGTTATAAGCTGCTGAAATCCTCGCATCTGATTAGCTGAATGCAAATTTGTCCGACAAATTTGTCGCACAAAATGCTTCATGAAATGCCCCCCCCCCCCCCAGGTCCTGTTCATGACTCAATAGCCCTAATTCACAAAGGTAGCTAAATTTTAAGTTCAGTCCATGGATTGGGCAGATTTTGACTGCATCCAATACAGAAGACATACAGTTTATGCCAACAACAGATACCCAATTATGAATATGTGCTGATATAGGCATGCTAGATGTCCACCTATTTCTTGTGCTTGTTCTAGTCCATGAACTGAATTTACATTATGGATTAGATTCTAACTGGTAACTTGGTGAATTCTGGCCTAGGTGTATACAGAGACTCCAACTCTCCCGCTTTCAACGGGAGATCTCCTGCCGAAAGCCCATTTTTGCAAAATCTCCCGTTCTCCCGCTTGAGATTTAATTTCTCCGCCCTGGCTCTGTGTCTCCCGCTTGAAATGATTTCTTACTTAGCGTCACCGTATGTTGAAAAATAAGCCTTAGATAGCATGAGAGAGCATCTGGAACCCTAGAGCTTCCAGGGGGCCCTGGACCCCGGCCGCAAGGAACTTCGCGCTCGTGTTGTGCGCTTTGTGCGCTTTGCGCACATCGAGTTGGAGTCTCCCGTTTGCTAAGGGTTTCAGGCGGGAGAATCTCTAGATCAGATGGTGCTTTGGGTTGGAGTCTCTGTGTATATGAGCATTAGAGGCATTCAGGAGGGGTCAACAAGTTTGACTGGGAAGGCTGGATGACAACTGTCGAGATGCTGGTGGTGAATTTTTTCCAAGAAGTAGAAAAACAAACAAACAACAACAACAGCAGCAGCAGCAACAACAACAACGTCTCTTAGAATCTCTTCAGTTGGCTTGTGGGGTGTACTGAGAGACCTTTTTTCTATACAATGCAATTCAAGGAACTTTGAGCATCCATTAGAATCTGTTCAGTCTTTTTGTGGGATCCATGTGGAGGACTTCTGTCTATACATACAATACATTTCAAGGGACTTTGAGCGTCTGTTAGAATGTGTTCAGTTTGTGGGATGGACTTACGAAGATCTCTTCTTAAACAATGCAATTCAAGGGACTTGGAGGCTCCTCTTGTTACTGTTTTTGTTACTGTGTTCATTTGGTTTGTGAGATCTACTTGAAGAACTTTCTATACAATGCAATTGAAGGAAATTTGAGATAGAATATCATGTTCATGAGTATGAGAATGATGTTTTCACTTTTCTCTGCAAAGAACTCGCATATCTCATTTCTACATATCAAAACATTTCAACTTATTTTTGTTTTCATCCCGTATTAGATTTACTATAAGTTTTTTTTTGCATTGTGGAATGTAGCTTTGTACCACAACCACATTGATCTTACATTGCCTGCTAGGGAAGTGCCATTGTACGTGTTAGATTCTGCTGAGTTTTATAATCATTTTGGGTGTTATTTTCCCAGAACAGATTTGATGCACTGATGATGCACATATTGTGCTCTAATGAATTCACTCTTATACATGTTTCCTTCACCTACTGTATGTCTTTTTTTTCTGGTGAGTTGTATGATTTCATAACTGAATGCGGAATATAAAATTTTTCATTGTACGAAAAAAATAAATAAAAAATATAAAATGTAAAAACAAATGACTTTTTTTTCTGTTCATCGTTGCACCCCTATGTCTTTTTATATGTGCTGTCCGTGTGTTTAATGCTCTCTGTATGTACTCTTGATTCCCCATCTGCCCTGTCTCACTGTACGATGAAAGTTTGCTGGACTTGTAGGAGGACGTGTGAATCCAAATCACTGGTCCACTTCCTTATAAATTGTACTCAGCGATGAGTTTTCTTGAGGCGTCATTCCGTTTAAAGAGTACACGTAATGAGTTGTGACTGCAGTGTGGAAGGGCGGTGATTTGGCTCAGTCGGTAGTGCTTCTACCTCTAAATCCAAATGACCCGGGTTTGATTCCCAACTCTAGCTGAGCAATATTGTACAACATTAATGTAGTCTTAACTTCACCTCCAGTAGCAGGCAAAACACGCTGTCCTTTGAATACGACATTAAATGTAGGTCCCATGTGTGACAGTCACAATTCTTGCACATAAAAGATCCTGCTTCATTCATTCATCACAAAGAGCAAGGTGTATAACCATGTGAAGTGGTCCCGCCTCGCATCCAAATGGACTCCCATCATGGGAAGTCCAGCTACAGACGTGCAGCTGAATATTTCTTTGCTATCCAGCCATCTTCTCAGATGGAAAGAGTGAAAGGAGCATTGTTATAAAGAGGTCTGATTTAACAAAAACTTTCTTATACTATGGTGATTTTGCAGGCCCCAACTCTAAACATTTAAATAGTTTTTGCACCCTTGTAAAGTGAGAGACATGATGTAACAGAGTAAAGGTGTAATTGTCCTGGTTTTTAGGTCCTCGTAATGAGGTTCCTCTTGTACATGACTCTGTACACAGAATTCCATTGGTTTGGTTGGTTTTTCAGTAATGCCGTTGCCTCTGCGGTTTTTAACCAAGTTTGGGCATGAAAAGTTAAGTAAACATTGTGATAGATATTCTTTTTGCTGAAAGATTTGGCAACTGAAATTTTAAAAACTTTGCCCTCTGTGGTCGAGTCGGAGTGATGTTTTCCGTGAATTAATTATACATTATATAAATGATATTCTGTCAAACTTTCTTTTTCATGAAATTTCGCAGTACGAAAATGAGGTCATCTTTTTTTTTTCCCCTGTAGGAAAATATGCCACGAACATTACAGAGACACTGAGAACGTCATATCCGCTTTAGACCAGATCGTTCTACGGAGGACTTTTCCTTTACTTGTTCACAATGGTAATATGAAAATTCCTTCAACAGTCTCACTAAGTCATTAGAAAAGCAAAGAAAAACAAATTAAACACGGATTGTACCATCTAGACAAACGTTGCATTCTGTTCGTGAAGAAAAGCCATTTCTTGACAAAACGACAGTAGAAAATAGATTAACTTAATGACATTACATCCGAAATAGATTTACATTTAGCAGCTTCAATGCTGGAAATCCAGACACAACCCTCGGATATAAATTAGCAGATTTAAGAAGGCTGCGAATATTCTGATCGCCAGTGCGGATGTGATATGAAACCGTTTACTGTAACGGTCCTGAATAAAACTGCCATATCCTTTGACAAAACATTAAAAAATGTGAAAGCTAACTTACATTGTACACGTACATGTGCTATGTATTTGGGTTCAAATAGACACCCACATACTCAGACAGGCACAGTACTTAGTATTATACAATGAAATTAAAGCTCCCTCAGTGCTCGGATTCTAATATTCCCGCGGCGATTTGCATACAAATTCTACCTGTACATGATTAGCAGCAACCGCAAGTCGTAATTGGCTATATCATCAGATCATGATGAATTTTAAGCACCATTTATCGCATGGTTCTTTTCAATTAACAAACACTGACCAGGGAAATAACTATTGTATTAAAGAAACCATAGAAAAAAAAACCTGGACGAGAATCCATAAATTATGCGAGAGAATATTAAGTAAAGGGGTGAAGGTTGAGGTTCTTTTTCCGACATGTTTGTTAAATTACAGATCAGCAGTTGCGATTTTACAATTTTAATTTGTTAGAGGGAGACAAATTGAAGAAAATTCAAACCTCGCCGGATAATCCATATGTTTTCCTTCAAATGTCAGTTACGGTCGATGCCCACCTTATTAACCTGAATGGGAATAATGTCCACTGAGTAGAACAGGGCTGGTGTTTGAATGAGTTTTTGTCGTGTAGAGGTGGAGAAGAACAGTCCCGAAGTGTGAGCACCACCGCTGCTGAGAAATGTCGATAGATTTCTGGAAAGACATTATTTTCTTTACCCTTATCACAAACTTGAGGGTAATGTTGCTAACATCTCTCGTGCTGTTCTCCTGCACATCATGACACGGTACAATAAATAGGGTCGCTCAATTACCGCTGTTCTATTCTGGGCGCGAGATCCAGATTTCCCCTATAGTCTGACAAAGTCGCCTTGAATGTAGTTTGCATTCAAAATTAATGGGAGTTAACGATAATCTCGGTTCTTAGAAACGGCAAACTCCTTCTTAACTGCAATTGATTGGCAAATTGCCCTTCAGCGACGTAAGTAAGCACAGATTATTCAGTGTTTTAGTATAGTATTAACTGTAAAGAATTGTAATAACGCTTTATAGTTCACGGTTCACTGTTAAGAGATGCCGAACTGTCTTTCGGCTTCCGAGAAGTGACCCATTGTTATAATTATATAAAACTTAAATCGCGGAGTGCGTAGGTTGTGCTAGACCCCAATAAAGCAATTTTCACCCTTGAAAGTAGGGAGGCAAAGTTGATACTAAAGATGACTATGAAGGACACGAAGACCAGTGCAGGTGCTATGTACCTGCGCTTACACCGTCATTTTGGGACTCCTAGATGTCATACATTACTGTGCGAAATAAAGACCGACTGAGGACACAATGATTTACCCCGATGTATCCCCCGATGAACAGGTGTTTTTCCAAAGGCAACCATTGAAAAGTCCTTTAATTAAAGCTAAAGCTAATTAAAGCTAAAGCTAATGAAAGTCCTTTAATTGTTGCTTATGATTACGTATACATTAAGCAAAGAAAAGAAGAAAACAGTGTATGAGTAAAAGCAAAGAAGATAATGTAAACAAATTAGAATAAGTTGGGCAAACACAATGGAAACGGAAGCATTTTTGTACTTGTAAATTTTGTACGTGTATACTAGTGTTGCATGATAAACATATCACAACGGAAGGACATTTGACAGCGTGTATCGTACAAACAAACATGACATTACCTTTCTCGTTACACAGAGGACAAACATGTCACATTCCCCAAACTGGTGTCAAGAACTCGGGGCAAAGTCCGCCCTTTTGCAGGCAACTGGCAGGCGTAAATATTTGGAGCACCGTGTGGTAATTCGGCCTCTTAAAAGGCGCCATTTTCCCGCCGCTATTAACCTAATGAAAAAGCACTTTGCGTAATGATGGGTCGCAGAGTACGAATATAACTGCTCCTCGTTCCCCTTCACTTTGATTTTCTTCGTCATTGCAACTCATTTTCTCTCCCCCTCCCCCCCCCCCCCCCTTCTCTGCCCCTCTTTCCTTTGAGGAACTTCGGCGGTCACCAGTCATACTCATTTCTTCTAACGTTATCCTCCTCCCCTTTCACGCAAACCGTTCTTTCTTGACCTTTATTCCCTCTCGATTCTTTCTACGAGTCTAATAAACGCGCCACTCCCCCTTCTCTCCCCCCTCCCTCTCTCTCTTCTCTCTCGTCCTGTCTCTCTCTCTCTCCCTCTCTATCCTTCTATCTCTTCTCCTCCCTTTGATTTTTTATTACATTAATGAGGAATTTATGTGTGTACGCCTCCGCAATTCAACTTATCCCGAAGCCAGTCTTGCTTCTCCCCCCCCCCCCCCCCCCGCACATCATCATTCTTTCATCTGCCCTTTCTCAGTGGCTGGCACGCATCATGATGATCACTGATCATGTTTTTATCGAGTTAATGTATATATGCCCTTGCTACTTTTTCTCTTTCATTCTTTTTTTTTTCTCTCACTGTATTCTTCAACTCTCTGTCATATTTTTCGATTCCCTCAGTCACTGATCGCTCTTCTCCTTTGAGGCCCTCACGTCTTAAAAATGTTAAAGGACCTATGCAATGCAATTGTATGTTGACTAGTACTGATTCATAATACCCTAATCATCACCTTATGTGGCCAAAAGAATATCTAAATTTGTGCTATATATTCTATAACTTTGCTCTTATCATTTTTCTTCAGTTTATTTGGATACGCCCACATAAAAAGAACAACAACAAAACTTCCGAATCAAAATTCTGCCAGTGACATCATCTGACGGAGAGAAGGAGTGAGAGAGAGAGAGATCTCATGATTGTAGATCGATGTCATTAAGTGACGATTTGATCACAAACTTTCAAACTATATATATATATATATATATATATATATATATATATATATATACATATATATGTTGAGATTTCACGTATTGGCTCCAAGAGGAAATGAAGAAAAACTGGTAATGCATTTTTGGCCAATAAAGCAAGACTCCTGAAGTAGGACGCCGAAAATTTGAGTCGAATAAACTCATGCTATATTGGCCAAAAATGCATTACCAGTTTGTTTCTTTATTTGTATGTATATAATGTATATATATATATATATATATATATATATATATATATATATATATATATATATATATATATATATATACATATACTATCTTGGCATGCCATGATACTATCTTACTCTTGGTTTAACAGTTATTATGACTAAACAGTTCTTCTTTCCTTTTTCTCTTGTATTCAGATAAACGACGTCATACATGCACACACATACATGTATATAATTACATGTATGTATAGAATATATACTGTAATATATGTATGGGTGTGTCTTTTTTCCTTCAGTGTGATCATTTCTTTAAGTGTGTATATTGAAGGGGAAAGAATGTGGCCTTGATAAACATCCGGAAGTTCATATATTCTCACGCTGTCTCATTCGATCAGACAGCGTAGGTCCCTGCCCTTTGTCTCGCCCTGCTTCTGCATCTTCACCTAACCATTCGTGTCTCTCGTTTGGTTTGAGCTCAAGGCGCTGTTAAAGGGATAGTAAAGTATTAATTGAAATGAGGATTCAGATTCTAACTTTTTTTTCCAGATACTTAGAAACTACTTTATGAAATTGTACAGAGCATTCAATTCTAAGAGGAATTCCAAGTTTATTCGATGAAAATCGGTTTTGAAATGGCTGAGATATCCCCAAACAATGTAAAACAAAGCGATCTTTATGAAATGTAGATCACACCTTTTATTAGGATCGCTTTTTTTGACATCTTAGCGATTTCAAAACCAATTTTTATCAAATAAACTTTGAATTCCTGTTGGAATCATGTTATGCTCTTTCAGATTTCATAAGAGGTTATTCATTATCTCAGAAAATTGTCATCAAAAAAGTTGGAAACCTGAACGCCCCATCTCAACCGAACTGTACCATCCCTTTAAGGAAGTGATAACACTTTTTTTTTCGTATTCGCCGATTTCTTTTTTTTTTCGAGTCAGTGTACATATCATGCAACATCCTAATTTTGAGACAAAACGCATCGAGCAACAACGTAATAATTTTACGAAACTTCGATCATTCCAGAATTAGAATGCAAATAATAGGATCATAAAGTGCTGGTAAAGCCTCCCATTTGAGGGAACGTTTCATAATTGAGAAATCTCAGAACCTGATTTCGAAAGGTGACCACGATCTGGGATATCATAATTGCTACAGATTGGAGCAGGAGCAGGAATTTATATCAATAAAGTGCTGGGTGTATCAAGGCACGGAGACAACATTGGTGTGTCAAGCTTTGAAAGAAATAAACCCCAATCGGTCGTCGACTGATATTCCACAAACACATGCGCACGCACTCACGCACACACATTAGCCTATATGAATATATATATATATATATATATATATATATATATATATATATGTGTGTGTGTGTGTGTGTGTGTGTGTGTGTGTGTGTGTGTGTGTGTGTGTGTGTGTGTGTGTGTGTGTTTATGTGTGTGTGTTCGTGTGTGTGTCTGCGATGTAAATGAAACCATGAAATGAAAAGGAAGGGTACAGAATTTAAAATCTAACTCTTGGTAATTAGGTTTGTGTGTGTGTCTGTCTTTTAACAGTAATTATTTTTATGAGAAGCACTTTCTCGGCGTAGAGGGGCGGACCCAGGAATTCCGTAAAGAGGAGGCGCCTTTACAAAATTAAAGGGGGCGCACGCCCCCATTTTTTCTTTTTTATTTCTTTTGTTTTAACAAAAAATAAAGAGGGAGCACGCACCCGGTGCGCCCCCTCTGGATCCGCCACTGCTCAAGAACTCAAGAACCAATTCTAACTGTGTTTAACCTTTAACACGTTCCAATTGTGGCCCTCTACAGACATTGGACTCTTAAGTGATCACTTCTTATTAGCTGAAGCCTTCTTGCCTTTTTTTTTTTTTTTTTTTTAGTTACTGCAAAGGGAACGTACTCAAAAGCGCTGTGCTTCATCGCCTCGAGTTGACACTGCTCCCAGACTTTGGCGTCAGGCCCGACACCATCAATTGCTACCCCTCGCTTGGATAAACTTTACCCCCCTCGAGGACGAAGCAATCATTAACTTCTGGTAATGGAACATTCTCCTCATTGATTCTTTTCTTATAGTGTCCCTTAGATAATTGCTTCTCATGCCCTCAGGAGAAACTAAAAACAACAACAACGAAGAAGTGTAAACGGCCGAGCAAAATTTGCGCATCATTCGTATCAATTGTATTTTTTCACCATTACCACCATACCACCAACACTGCACTACCACCATTATCACCTCCAGTAACCACTTCCATTCTGTCGCCGTCTTGGCTTGTCTGCGCTGTCAACATTATTCTTGACATCATTATTACAACATTTCATCATTATCACTTGCGTTCAACAGAATTAAAGGAACTCATCATCGTCGACACTGTAATTGTATACAGTCTCCACTACGGTGCATTGATATCATTGTCCTGACATTGCTTTTATCATCGTCATCATCATCATGGTGGCGACTAATGATTAGACTTTATCACTTCTGCCAAGCTCATGATCTATTGTGCAAATCATAATTTTTCATCACCTCTCGCAAGGAATGTAATATCGGGATCATCCATAACCTCATCGTCATCCTAATGATCCTGACGGCGTAATCGTCACCAATGTTTGTAGCGGTTATTCATCCTGTCATGGTTGTCATCCTGTCGTTATCGTCATCGTCGTCGATGTCTAGCTATAATATATTTCATCGTCATGACTGACATTATGAGATTGTCTTCATAGGTGATCTGTACTACTGTCTTGTCATTGGCAACATGATCACCGTCATTCTCGTCGTCGTCGTTGTCGTCGAGAATTTCGATTTCACTCTGAATGAAATAGTGGAATAATGTCGATTTCATT
Organism: Diadema setosum; assembly: GCA_033980235.1. Taxonomy (NCBI): domain Eukaryota; kingdom Metazoa; phylum Echinodermata; class Echinoidea; order Diadematoida; family Diadematidae; genus Diadema; species Diadema setosum. The sequence goes on from CM067080.1 coordinate 12,298,200, forward strand.
CAATTCAAGTCAATTCAATTCAATTCATTGTTCGTTTCTGGAAATTGTTTTGTTTGCATGCATATGTAACCATTCACGATACGTTCTTCCTTTTGTCATCTTCAGCCTCATAGACACCATCGTCACTTCATATACAATCATACTGTTCGGATGTATCAATCAATCGGCTTTGAATGAACGAATCTTTTACTTTTCTCGTATTCACCATCTCCCTTAAATAGTTGGAATTCCCTTTTTGTTTCATTTGCAATATAGGATGTCAATTTGAATACACATCATGTCTAGTGGCTCTCAGGCCTAAATCGATATATAGTCGGATAACATGCTGGCCGGTCATTTCTCCTCACATACAGGTACACACAAAAGGAGTGAAGAACAGACAAACAGACAGATAGACAGACACACACACACACAAACACACACACACATGATATCATGATACATTACGCTGTACTTCCAATTAACGACAGACTGACACACTCTAGTCGAACTGCGGCGCGCAGAGAAAACTCCGAATGTCATGTCGATAGGCATACTCATTAACTATTTAATACACCAGGAGGTCGCGCCGTTTTCACGCCCATATTCATCCATATTTTTTCTTTTCACGGTCATCGTTATGTCATCGTTAATGACCCATCTCATTAAGGTCTTTCAGATGGGAGAGAGAGCGGGGAGGTGGGGATAGGGGGCAGCTTCCACTTTCATTCCGTGGTATACTGGGCGTGGTGTTTTGCTATGTTTGTTTTGTTTTTTTTCTTTTTTTTTTTTTTTTTTTGGCGTGCCGAATTGCTGTTGTCATCAAACCACTTCGTCTCATTGATCATTAGTCACCACTGTTAGTGCGAAATGAATATATCGCCGACTATTTGTCTTGCCCCCGCTTCATTCCCGATGATTAATAAATTGACGGAAGATGAAGATTGAAAATAAACATCAACAAGCACACTATATCATAAAATAAATCCACACATACAAACATTATACCGGAACAGTATAAGTCACTGATTTTTTTATACTAAATCTGTCTTGATGAATGTGTATATATATGCATATATATATATATATATATATATATATATATATATATATATATACAGTCTGTCTATGAGTGCGCGCTCTACGTGTTCTATTTTTGTTTTGCTTTGTTTTGATACCATCATATGCCGAAAATTCGAATCGAATAAACTCATTCTTTATTGGCCAAAGATGCATTACCAGTTTGATTCTTCATTTATATATGTATATATATATATATATATATATATATATATATATATATATATATATTCTTATCTTGTGGGGGAATAATTCACATGGCAACTAGACAGTGAAAGTCAACTTTTGGCGGACGGACGACTTGTGAATGAACTCATATAGAGATACTATTTCATATTTCTGTTTATATGACTATCAATGATTATACTAGTTTCATTTGTGTGCAGATTTTTATTATGGGGGAAGGCAGTTATCGACAATTGAATGGGAAAACTGCAAATTCCCAAAATTAAAATGCTCTATCTCCCATCATTTTTAATACAATGCAGTGCCAAAGAGACGCAGTTCTAGTAATACACCAAGTTCTTATATATTTCGAGAAATTACCAGAGTTCGCCACCTGCGCATGAAGTGAACATTGTGTCGTTTATTGGATGACTCACGTATAATGTCAACACACAAACGCGGAACACGCCACAACCATCCTCGTCTTACCAACTGTTTTTTCTCTCTCTCTTGTATAGTTTGAAGGCTTTTTTTTTTCATCCCCTACCAACATCGCACTGATTTATAAGACGTGTGATTGCCAGCGATTATCATACGATGATTGCGTTCTATCTTTAATTCTTATCACCGTGTTAATGTTGATTCCATTACTCTTGATAGAATATCCACCAGACGACTTGCTTTACTTATGCCTAGTCACCTTCATCTTTACTGTCTTGGCGTCATTGTGGATCCTTGGTCCTCATCCTTTGCTCCTTACCTGCGAGATGAAGAGAAGGGAACGATGGGACGTGTGTCCAAACGACCTCTGCATCACTCGCCGGTACTCCAACATCATCTGCGCTTTTATTCCATCTTATCGTTTTGCAGCAATCATCCCTAGTTCTATTTTCTAAAGACTCGGGAAATAATTGGTGCTCGAGCAGCATGCAAGCATGCAGGCGCGGGAAGAATATATCACCATTACCAGATTACTCGGAAACTATAAGTCTTCAATGTGCCCCTCCCGAGCCTTATCTCTCTCACTCTCTCTTTAAGATAAATGTCTTTAGCATCAACCTCCAGCAACCACCATTATGATACGAGATGTCAGTGTGGAGAGCGTTAGATGGGATAATTACCCCATCGGGTTCTTTCCTCCACCGCCCATTCGGTCTTCTCCTCGTCTCATCTCCGTTCCTCTCCTCCACCGTCTCCCTTCATCTCCTCCTCCTCCTTCTCCTTCTCCTCTTCCTCTTCCTCTTTCTCGAGTTTGGCTGTGTTCATTCTCTGCTCTTCTTATTTCTCGCCCTGTTTTTTTTTTCCTCTTACAGTTTACGCGTCATTTCAGGATATCTCTCATCTTCTTTGTTTCACCATGAATTGGTTAATCTCTCAGGTTACTGAACTTATTCTGTTCAGGCATGCTACTATGCTTGTATTCGGATACATGGTACCTAAGACAGTTTCTATCATGCTACTTTGAACCATCATGCTTCATGTGCACCCAAATATGCGTGGATCGATCAAGTGTGCATCTATCGATTATACTAGTGTATAAGATTATCTTCCATCTATCTATCAATGAATCTATCTGTCTATCTATCTATCTATCTATCTATCTATCTATCTATCTATCTTTCTTTCTTTCTTTCTTTCTTTCTATGTATGTATGTATGTTTGTATGTATGTATGTGTGTATGCATGTATGTATCTCCCATATACATAATATCAATATACTTATTTATCGGTCTGTCTATCGGTCTATCCACCAATTCCACCCATACCAATCCACTCTTCAAGTGTTCGTTCCATATTTACCTGAGCCTCTCCCTTTTCTGACCCCCTCTCACATTAATACTCCACCCACGCCCTATCATCCATTCTATCTCGTCCTCCCTTTATTACCAGTGATTAACTGGCTGTCACATTACTGGCTTTAACCCTTACGCTCCCTCGTTGTCTTTGGAGTGCGCAAGCTTCATGAGTGAGCATGTCCTTTTCTCTCGCTCTCTCTATCTGATTTTGTTAATTTGAGTTCCAATTTCGCTCGAAAGACAGAGAAAGCATGCAGTGGCCTCGTTGATGAATGGATGCGATCTCATACATTTCACATGAAGCCTCCCCTACTTCCGTCCTCCCATTGACGTCATCAAGCCCGCGGGTTCACATAATTGCATTGACTAACCGATGTTCCATGCCCCCAAGTCACATAAGACACTTAATGCTTGCATGTATCAAATAAGTATCGCTGAGGATGAATAATTTACTATTTCATCTTATAGAAATATAAATAAATGAATAAATAAATAAATAAATAAATAAATAAATAAATAAATAAATAAATATATATATATATTTGTAAATTATTCATCCGCAGTTTTTATATAGTTATACATAGATATGATTATAAATGGATATATTTGGAGAGTTTGAATGCGAAAACAGATAAACGCAATTTTTAAAAGTTTTGAATTAGTAAGGTCATCATCAAAGGAGAAAATGAAATGCTTTTAATGATACTACGCTGGTTTTCATAAATACTTTTATTCCGATATAAAAGCGTTTGCTTATCGAAGAAGTAACAAAAGGAATTATTTTTTTAACAAAATGTGAAAATTCTTTTAAGAAGAAGAAGAAGAAGTTATGTTCCAATTACTGCCTTTTGTGGATACTGGGAAAGAGAAGTGGAAAGCATTAATCAACCTGTAAGTGCACTTAGCAGAGTTTCTTAGTCCAGACTCCTGAACATGTCCATTATGTCCAAGAGAAATCTTAATTCCAAAAGCCACAGGGTCTTAAGCTGGAGACATTTATCAGATTTTATAATAAGTCCTTTCGGAGCTTGAAGCTAAGCAACAACAAGCAGAATCATGTTTGACTTGATTTTTGAAACATCTCTGATGGACACGCCGCATAATATTCTGTAATATTTTCTAATTTGGAATCATAAAAGAATTCCGAACGAAATAATGGATACGCTCATCAGCCATTTTCTCAGATCAATTAAGAAGTAATCTCCATGTCGACGTTTTACTGCGCAGTAAAATGTATTGCGGCCATTGATAGCGACACTGAACGAGGCGCAAATGTGTCGTTAAAATTTCATGGCCCGTTCCCGTTCATGTTTAGCTGCCGCTGTTAAAAAAATTAAACTTGATGTTGCGGGGTTTTTTTTTCTCTCATCCGCGAGGTTGAGACATTCACACAAAATCGATTTAACACAATAACATGTATAATATATATACATATATATATATATATATATATATATATATATATATATATATATATATATATATATATATATATATGTGTGTGTGTACACACATATATCTTGAAGAAATGTGGGGATATTGTGTTTTTTATACAGAAGGCGTGACATCATTGATAACGATTCATCAGATTTGATGATCGTAGAATCTAAATGACATCAATGAAGGTACAATCGGAAAAACAAATCAAAACCAAAATTATTAAGAAAATGCTCCTGTTTCTCATTTCTTCAAGAACAGGACGCTCGATTTCAGTTGAGGTTCACGTACTACTTGCAGTTGCTCTTGCCGATTGAATAAGAAGTATTTCTCAGTGGGGAATATTCTTGGAGATTGAGGATATTAGCGTTTCTACTTACACCTGGAGAATGCGTACTATCATCGTTACTATATATGTCAGCAAATGCCATTTCCTAGGAACTATAAACTTTAATCCCTTTGGATTTTATTTCATTTTATTTTATTGCTGCATTCTCACAAAGTAAATATAATGTAACAAACATTGGACAAAGAATGAATGTATATATATATATATATATATATATATATATATATATATGTATATATATATATATATATATATATATATATATATATATTATGTATAATCATGTACCAATCATAAAATATAATATACGTAAATTGTAGGGAAATGGGAAATCGTTAATAATTAATTAGGAACAAGACCGCCATCTTAAGCAGAAGCTGGATTTTGATGACGGCCTCAAAAAATACAACTGCTTTATTTATTTACTTATTACGGGGTGGGGTGAATAAAGAATGCATCACTGCAAGGATGAGCTAGGTTGCGTGTATGGAGTTGCAGTTTTATTATCTTATTTTGTTATCAACGATAACAAAAATGATTATTATCATTATTATTATTATTAATATTTCAATCCTCTGTGGATTTATTTACATAATCTTATGAATCCTATGTTTGAAGATGTGTATAAGTGGATGTGTACGTAAGTGTGTGTGTGTGTGTGTGTGTGTGTGTGTGTGAAAGTGCGTGTGCAGATGATAGTTTTGTGTTTATGAATTGTGTACGTAATGTGTGTGTGTGTGTGTATGCGCATATCAATGTATGCACAAAACTCATGTAACAAGAGAAAAAGCTATCTATATCTTTGTGATCGTGACGGTGTCAGCATTCTTTGTGCATTTGTTAGGCGTTGGACCCTTCCGGAGAAAACTTGAAATTTTCGGTACAAAAATTTATTTCCAAATGAATTTCAGATCAACCTGGTATAAGACATTAATCAAAAAATAATGACAATCCAATAAGGATAAAAACACAAAATGCTGTAAGGTTAAGTGACTGTCATATATAACAAAGAAAAAGAAAATCGGCATTCACTCTTTATAATGATATCAAAATGTCGTTTCATATTTTTGACGAGAACATGTTTAATCCCTTACGTAGTCAATGCTTTTGGCACCGCGAGTTATATTACCGCACAAATTTACGTTTTTTTACTGCAAATTGATTTTTCTTTTCCTCCTTTTTTTTTTTTCACCGATGACGTTGTGCAAATTCTCTGCTACATATAGAGGGTCTGTAACCGCAACACTGATTATATCGGCATAAAACTCGGTACATGAGAAGGGGACGTTGACCTCTCATGTCGTTGCTTAGCAACAGATTTAGCTCTGTGACGACATTTTCCTTCTTTCTGTCCTTTAAGTACTTCTGATAATTTTGTTTAACATAGTAAAAATGTCTATAATGAAAACATTACAGTTTCTCTTTAATTTATATTTCATTGCACATTATACCTTCTTATACTTTTTGCTACAAAGCTGTTCATTTACAATGTGTGCTGTTCGTCCCTACACAGAGCCAATTTTTGTTCAAATTTGTATAGGATGAATTTCAATTATCAATTATATATCATTACCTCATTATCTACATTATTTTTAATTTCAATATACATTTACTTGTAAACATAAACATAAATCATACATATTACACACAAATTAGATATAAACATATATACTTCTCTCTGAATACAATAAAACTTTTTATAAACTTAACCACTGTACTATTTCCATTGGAAAATTGTTATATTTTTGTACTTTCCTTTGATGTAGTTAACTTGTTACAGCTGTGACATATATACATAGATTCGTCGTGAGACAATTTAAATGTTCTTGAATTAATTCACACACACACACACACACACACACACACACACACGAAATGGAGTTTCATCCTCGTCTCAGAGAGGGCATACACACTTCACCCTCATCAAAGGGATCAGACAGCACGGGAATGGTGTGACGAATTGACCAATCATGGCCTAGGAGAGGCTAATTCCAGCCACGGTGACCCTCACGTATGATCATAACGTTACATGTCACACACCTAATCATCGCCACTCATTTAATTTCCCGTTTTGTTTACTTTTGCACTTGCTCACATTACAATTACCGACGGGGCAGTTCTGAAACGCACGTTCCTTTCCCATGGCGTGCCATTTCACAAAGCTTTCAATATACTAGTACTCAGGAGAAACGCCTCCGCTTTAAACACGTCATTCATTATGGTACAATATAGTAAGTTCCGTTCAGACCCACTGACTAGACTACTTTACCACCAGTCAGCGTCGGCAAGTAACCCTCTCACTACCATCGTCTTGAAGTACCATTAACGTGTTACACACATGCTCGTTGCCGATGGCATTTTCAGGGTTAAGTCTTTAGTTACAGGTGGGTGGCTGAGTACCTGTACGTGGTTATACACTCCAGTCCAGTTGAGTGGGATTGCCGTGCGATTCTTTCTCATTCAGAGAAAGAAGGAGAATCTCGAAAAGAAGCTCTTTGTCGAGATTCCAAACTTGCAACGAAGTACAGTCATGCTCTCTGTCTGTCGGTCTGTCTGTTCTGTCCGTCTGTGTATTTGTCTGTTTATCTGTCTGTTTGTCTATTTATCTGCCTGTCTGTGCCTTTATCAATCTTTCTTTCTGCATGTTTGTCTATCTGTGTGTCTATATGTCTGTCTATCACGTCGGTCTATCTGTCTGTCTGTTTATCCGTCTGTCTGTCTGTCTCTGCTCTCCCTCTCCCTCTCTCTCTCTCTCTCTCTCTCATATTTTGAGCTCGCTGTAAGACACTAATTACCCACGTGTGGTATTACAGACTCTTCACACATTGTGTAGGATGGTTTTGTTTGATTACCGTCACAGTGACGTGTGGATATTGTTGAAAATCGGGACATTGGCGATGAATTTCCTCATCATCCTTAAGCCAAATAACGCCAGGTGACGGTGACAAGTTCACAAATTTCTACGCAGCTCGCTTTCACCTAAATTCACAAACCGTATCCACTATAAGCTGGACATGATACGAGTCCGCGTCCGAGAATATTCTGAAATCGTGTTCCTGGTTAAAACTCAGCTTGTTCTAATATACTCTGGATATATTTTGCTTTTTTAAAGTCTTTTTAGCCCTTTTGTTGTTATTTAGGTTGCCTATCATAATATTTTCTTCCAAAGTTTGAAAATAGCTTTCGAATATTGACTTTCATCTACCTCCTCCCCCCCCCAAAAAAAAAAAAAAAAAAAATCTGAGGGACATCATAACCACGTGAAGGCAGGGGCTACTATGCCAAACCGCACTCTGGACTGATGTTCAGATGTTCCGAAACACCAATCATACCATAATGTTCACTCTAAATTGTTTTGGTTTCTTCAGTGATTACTTAGTTTGTTGCGTGTCCTGACGCCCGGTACCATTCAAAACAAACATCACTTCCATTCCATGTAAGTTTCTTCCAGTCCCTATTTAGGATGTAAATGTATTACGCTAATCTACAAATTAAGAATTTTGGCAAATACGAAAAACACAAAGAGTTGACAAACTTAACTCAAACTTCCTAAAAGTCTTTTAACTAAATAAAAATAAAAAATAAAAATGGATGCACATCACCGCTTCAGGTACTTAACAACTTTCCGGCATGTTAATGACGTAGGTACAACGTAGCTTGATGAGAAACAAAGGAATGACGTGAATCCTATCCCTCACGTTTGCTTCATTATAACCAGGAAATTGAACATTTAGATCTCTTAAAGTTTAATCAACACAGAAACAAATGTATCAGCATTATATATTAGATTAGCGTCACATTCGAACTGAAACGTCTTCCCTTTCAACGCAAATTAACAAACAAACATGCATAGTTCTATATCAAGGTCAAGGGGCATCTTCGACGTTTTAATGCTGCGAAGATTTAAATATAAATCTGAAATTCAGATGTAAATCTGAAATTTAGATGTAAATCTAAAAGCTTTGAACACAAATCGAATTTGACAAAGTTGTAACTGCACGAAATACTAGTACACTGTAGTAGGCCCTATTTAATTGCATCGAGAGACGCACTACTGTTTCTCCACGGCGAATGTGGGTTCCCGCCCGTGGGCAGGTGGTTAGTACCATGTATTCCGGACATCGCAGCGAAATTGGGAGGACATTACGTGGCTGACGGTATAAGTCCTCGTGAGTGGACCAAATGAGTGGGAATGATTGGGCAAACGAGGGTGAGGACCTCATGACCAGGAATAGCGAATAATCTCTCTCCACGGAGTTAGAGCAAATCGCTGACGTCATCAATTTTGAGTCATTAACCTTCTTTTTTTTTCTTTTGCGCAATTCATCCCTACCGTGCCAGCTCCCATCGCTCACAGACACACATTTAAAGGAATGATACAGTATTGTTTGAGGTGAGGATTCAGCCTTTAACTTTTTGCGAGACACTTGGAAACCGTTTTCTGAAATACAGGGAATTCAAAGTTTATTTGATGAAAATCAGTTTTGAAATGGCTGTGATATCAAAAAAAAAAACAAAAACAAAGTAAGACAAACTATCCTAGTAAAAGATGGGTCCCACCTTTTATTGGGATCGCTATGTTTTGGATATGTCGGCCATTTCAAAACCAATTTTCATCAAATAAACTTTGAATTCCTTTTAGAATCACATGTATATCCTCTTCCATATATTTCATACAAGGTTTCTCATTTTTCTCAAATGAATCCATCATCAATTAATGTTGGAGACCTGAAGCCCCATCTCAACCGAAGCTGTATCATCCCTTTAAGTTCGTCTTTGACCCTCCCCTTTTTCTTCCATCATTTCTCTCAATGTCTTTCGTCTCTCTTCTCTCGCTTTCCTTTCTCCCTATTTTCTCTCTCCCTCTGTATCATTTCCCATTTTGATTGTCACTCAATTAACTCTCTGCCTATGTAGGCTTCTCTCGTTCTTCATATATATTATACTCATTCCCCAAGTAGAAATAGAATGATAAAATATTCATCCAAATCGGACCTGAGATGCGAAAGTTATGTATGGGTTTTTTATATTTTCACCCCAAAATAATTCTAGTAGCTGTCGAGATTAAAGCTTACTTGAAGTAATGACTGAATTGCTTCGCAATCCTCCCAATGACGTAAACATAAACCTTCTGTATATTTCCCCGATTTATAATCAATGCTATTTCAACGAACATTATTTTGTCCTTTGCATTAAAGGACACTTTCCGTATGATTTTTAGACTCAAGCATTTTGAACGTCCATGGATTGGTCATACTGGGTACAGAGTTACAGTTCATCGTGATTTGGATGAGGAATGAGAATACTTTCGAAAAAATAATTACAAATCACAATGAACGAGGATGATGACTTAGCAGCTTCACATAAAAATAAATGATTGGGTGCTCAAGGATGTCATGAAGTAGAAAAAAGAAGGCATGCATAAAATTCTGCACAGGTGGAGCTGTTAAGCAAGTGATATTGTAACGGAATTACACTGCTACATTACTGGAGTATGTGAGCCTCCTATGACGTCATCATCCTTGTTTAATGTATTTTTTTTTTCAGAGTATTGGTTTATCTGCTCCAGGACCACATAGATTCCACAATCTATACATGGCACCATCGATTTATGTACTATATTATAGGCCCTATATAATGTGAAATTATAAACGTCGTCTCGAATGTCCCTTTAAGTTCTATTGCGTTGCAATGACCTAGCAATAATTACATTTTGATGGAAGGGGATACCGTTACTGAAAATGAATGTACCATGCAAAAAAAAAAAAAAAAAAAAAAAAAGACTTTTACCACTTTAGTGTTAACAAAGCAATTTAAGTCAGGAAAATTAAGCACATGTTGCAAACAATATCACGATTCTGTGAAAACTTGTAAAACTCACACGTTCTATCACTTTCCCATTTTAGTGACTGCAATCCAGTCCCTTGATAGGTGAAATTTCTACCATGCTTTTACTCTCTACACTCTAAGATAAATACATAATGTACGCTCAAATTTGCACCTTTAAGTCACACTAGGAGCATTTTTACGGGTGCAACTCTGCATCTCTCAGACCAGTGAGCACGGTGAAAGGTGCAATTTTGCACCCATAAAGGTGCAAAGTTGAACCTATCTTTCTTGTAGAGTGTATTTGCAGCAAAGTCAACTTGTACATAATGTGGACTTGCATTTTAATGGAAAATGTGTGAGTGTGTGTGTGTGTGTGTGTGTGTGTGTGTGTTTGTCGATTCTGTGGTGTGGGAGTCGAGTAGCGACACCCTATCGGTCAGACAGGATCAGACATGAATATAGCTATTTATAACTGTGATTAATTTTAAAAAAATTATAACGCTCTCCGATAGAAGAGAGGTATAAATAT
>CM067080.1:12314363-12374363 GCA_033980235.1 Diadema setosum
CGTTGTATATAGGCAATAACCGTCGGCTTCATAAAGTCACATTTTATGGATCGATGACTTGAAAAAAAAAAGGTATATCTGAGTGACTGACTAAATAAGGGGTACCAATATTCATAATGCCGAAGTTCATCTCATGATAATAAACGTTCAGTTCACACTGACGACACGCGCTCAAAAACTGTATTGCGCCACCTATCGGCCACTTATTCACTAGCTAACTCCGAAGATGTCTCGATAAGATACAGGGGAAATAAGGTAATACAAATTATGATCTCCGACCCCTTTGTATGCACTCACGCATAACATATGTGTAACATATTAGGCACTTTATATTAGTCCTGATGATACCCAATTCAAGGAATTTACGAAAAAAGAAACCAGGTGAAATTGAAGTTTTCACAATGTTAATTTTCCTTCGAGTGTGTGTTGTTTGTATAGTAGGACCTATAATCGGCATGCAGCATGCAGGTTATACAGCGCGTATCAAAGAGTTCGACACAACGGAGGCCCTGTTTCATATAACTGTTCGTAAAGTTACGCATGACTTTACGAACGACTGGTATATGAAATGCCAATATGTATGACTATTTTTTTTCCTTACGTTTTTAACAAACATGACAAAGTACGACTGTTTGTCAATATTTCATTTATATTGGGCCAAAAATACACTTTCAACTAAAAATGTGTGTTCAAATGTAAGAATAATCATTATCATCTAAAAATCTCAACTTTAGGTAACTGAAATTAACAGTTATTAGAGAACCCATTTGGCTTGCCATTGTTAAGTCGTTCGTAAAGTCGTGCGTATCTCTACAAACAGCTTTATGAAACAGGGCCCGGGGTTATAGTGCTGTGGTTAGGTAAACAACTGCTCGATTCATATCGATATTTATGTATACACAACGTGCAAATTTAAACGACTTTCTGTCCGTCTATGCGTGTTTGTGTGTGTTTGTGTATGTGTACGCTGGGAGACATAATGCATATAGACGATTCGCTTTCAGAGCTGTGTTTCTAAGTCTTAGGCCATTGGTGTTACATCATCAAAATTACGTAATAAAAATCTTTAAAAAATATATTGTTGTTAAATCTGCACATTGGTCTTGATCTTATATAATTATATATTCTATACACATTTCACATCTAAAAGAAAATTGTTTTATTTGTAGTCAGAAATACTGTGAAACTTATACTATTCTCTCCAAAAAATAAAACCAAAAATTTCATTTCTCATAATGATAAATGCGTTGAATGAAAACCGACCTCAAATTTGGTTTTGGTCTGTCGTATACAAAGAGAAAATGTCTCTGAATGTACTATAGTGCTCATAACAATGTTTGTTCTCAACGCAGAAAACTTAAAAGCTCTTTTTTATCGTCCAGTTTTATCACAAAGCGTAGTTATAGAGTGAGAAAACGACAGAAAATTTTAAGTTTTACATGCTGACATAAAGTCATTTAGCATTGATGATGCATTTTCAGCACACGTAATCACAAAATACAGCCTACTTGTAGAAGACCTAAACTTAACTGTGTTTCACGACCGTTCTTTTTTTCGCGCCTAAGTGTACCGAACAGAGCCATTCAGCGGGAAAAAAAGAAGAAGAAAATGAATTCCTTGGAATTCCATCAAAAGACACTTCGAATGACTACCTTTCCCTCAACCACTAGCTTGACCAATTAACTCCTATTTTAGAAAATCATTCATTGCTTACTGCCTAAGTGGATATTATGGAATTAACCCATTACCGCGTATTTGCATGGTTAAGGCGAGCACGGCGGCATACGAGTCACCCAGTCTCATTAATCAAAGACGCATACTGAGTTTTAACCAGCACTGTAAATGCACTGAGAGAAATGCTAATGTTGCATTAACAAAAAGCGAACAATATCTGACGCTTGCATTGATTCAATGCATAGCTAGAACTACCCACTGATCCGTTGCATACAGAGTTGGCTCACTGCTGCTGCAGCTCCGCGCAATTCCACGATTTCCTTGAACGTCTGCTCAGTTCTCCCCCTCTCTATCCTTCTGTATCTTGTTCTCTCTCTGTTTCTCTCTCACTGGCACTCCTCCCATCTACCCGTGCACAGCAGAGTCCGAGGCGCAGCGCCAAAGACAACGAGCGGTATTTGCAGACGGCAAGCGCGCTACTTTCAGATCTCTGGTAGATTCCAGCGGGGGGAGAACGCCCGGTAAATTCTCATCGCCAGAACCACCTGTGTAGCCGTAAGCCAGAGACACACACACACACGCACACACACGAAAAGAACACATCGTCTGCTCGCGTAGCGAGGTCTGCTTATCGAGCACGGTCCCAGTCAGCCATCCTTATTGGAGATCGCCAGCCGTGCTACGGGAGAGTTAATCTTGTATTGACAGTCGTGTTCGGTGCACACCACATACGTGATTGCCTGGAAAAAAAAAAATCTGCGTAGCACGAAAAGCATGATTTACGAAGGCGCTCAACTACAAAGTGATGCTTATTTAGATCAACTAGTCGCAACCGTCGGTGTAACAGAGAAATAAACGTGGAATTCTACTCGCATTTTGTGGTAAACACGTCTCCTGCTCATCTCTACGCTGTCCCGCTGAGGTTTTAGTGCCAGCGATTCGTCTTTAATCGAGTTGATCTGAAGATGTGCTCCAAGTAATCCTACGGTCTCATCTTTGCAGTGAAATACAAAAGAAATAAAAGTCTTTGGATATTGTGAAGTCAACCGGTCGTTTTGAGTTTCCATGCATCATTGTAGCGAATACTCAGATCCTCCCATGGTTTCGATCCCCTTGGAATCACCGCTCGTCCATTTCTATATCTTGAAATAAAGGAGGAGGACGAATTCATATACCATCAACCATGCCTACCAGGAAAGGGCTTCTAGCGCCGCAAAACACCTTTTTGGATACTATCGCTACACGATTTGATGGAACACGTGAGTATACGAAAAGAAAGTTGCTTATATCTCTTATATTTTATGCAAAAGTCTCTTGAAAGAAATCCGGATGAAACAATTGTATATTTCATGACTACGTGCGAAATGTTTCGTAAACGCAGTGCCTGATTGCTCTTTGTTCGTCATCAGAACTTCAGTCCATAGTTTCTCGTGCTGTGCGTTATCGGAAGCAAAGAAAACAAAGTAATGTTCAATGTTTGCACCGTGTTTGATGTATTAGCAATTCGTGGTCAATGCCATTGCATTTAAACAGAGGAAAAATGACGAATTAATCAGCAAACACGCGGTAAGAATGACGGCTATGATGAATTAGTTGTTTCTGTTTGCAAATCAATTACAGTGATTTGCTTGTCTGACTACGTTAGTCTAAACGGAAATCTCACATTTCTCACTTTCCTTTAAAACTATCCTTAATTGTAATGAATGCTGATCGAAAATGTACTCTTTTTGAGGCACTTAATCTAGATAGCAATAACTATTTGTGATAATGTAACACATCATCATGATAGTTGCAGGAGGTTTGAACAGTAATCTCAAGAAAGTGCAAAGAAACGTGTGTATTGTGGCTAGACAGTGGTTGAGAACCGACAAAATGGAAACATCGTGATAAGTTTTAGATATGATATACAGGAAAAAGCTGCGTCGTAAATTTTGTTGAATACAAAGAAATATTGAATTTCTTCAGCGATCAAAGCGACTATACTAGGAATCTCATGTCTTGTCCAGCAGGCTAAAGCAACGCGAGTTATTATTGCTTGTAGAGAGCGTTTAACGTCTATACGATGTTATAATGTACTTGTTATTTCATATGTCTATTGTGGACATGATTGTGTATAGGCACGTAGACATGATTATATATTTATTTAAGCACACAAACGGTAAAACACACACACACACACTGTCACTAATAAATCATTTGTTTCTGGTCAGTTTTCCCTTCGTTTGTATACATATGTATATACATATATATATATATATATATATATATATATATATATTAATGCTTGTATACACAGTCGCTTACATCCGTAGCCGAATTCAGATAGCAAGTTTTTTTTTTTAATTTTTTACTTTCATTGAAAATTGTATTTTGTAATCCAACAAAACCGTGTTTCATATGTCTATTGTGGACATGATTGTGTATATGCACGTAACAGTAAAACACACACAAACAGACACACACACTCTCACTAACATATAATTTGTTTCTGGTCAGTTTCCCCTTCGTTTGTCTACATATATACATATATATGCTTGTATATACAGTCGCTTACATCTGTAGCCGAATTCAGATAGCAAGTTTTTTTTTAATTTTTTACTTTCATTGAAAATTGTATTTTGTAATCCAACAAAACCGTGTTTCATATGTCTATTGTGGACATGATTGTGTATATGCACGTAACAGTAAAACACACACACACACACACACAGACACACACACTCTCACTAACGGATAATTTGTTTCTGGTCAGTTTCCCCTTCGTTTGTCTACATATATACATATATAGGCTTGTATATACAGTCGCTTACATCTGTAGCCGAATTCAGATAGCAAGTTTTTTTTTTTTTTTTTTACTTTCGTTGATAATTGTATTTTGTAATCCAACAAAACCTAAAGAAAAAGAAAGAAATCTGATAAAAGCATGCTTTGAACACAGTGATTTTTCTTTCTTTTTTTCTTTCTTTCTTTTTTCTTTTTTGTTTTTGTTTTTGCTTTCTGGTTGACAAACATGTTTTGTGGTTTCATAAGCACTGGCGACATAGATAGCCATGAAATAAATACTATGTTTCTAATTATTATCATTTTAAAATTGTTTTTGGAGAGTAAACTCCCAATGCCTTCAGGTCTATTGACCTGGTTTCTTCTGATAAAAGAAGTAGTTTCTGTAGCCAACTCAGTAAATTCTGCTGCCTTTGTTCTATTTGATTTACATATTGATACACCTGCGCCCCAATCGTCACCATTAGACATATACGAACAACAAGTTACCATTTGTGTTAACTTTAGACCTATTTATCATGTCAGAAGATGATCAAATTTTTCTTGCAAAGCATGTCTCATACAAGGTATAAAAGGGTGAACTAAGAGGAGGTTGAAACAGGCGAGAAACGAGAACTAATTTGGAAGAATTTTACTGTATGTGAAAACAAGTGTTTTCAGGTAAAATAAACACGCATGGAGAGAACTAGGAAATGTAAAAAAAAAAAAAACACCCACAGTTGCATGTGTTAAGAATAAAATATTGCAGGAAATTACAACCATCACACATTAGAAAAACAGCCACTAGACACTGCAGTCGGCAGATCTATTAGGTTGTGGGAATAACACGTCTGCATCCCAATAAACAGGACAGCACCAGTCTCTGACGCAAACAATAGAGTAATTCTTTGTAAATTGCATCGTTCAGCTATCATAATCGTGTCTATTTTCCTGTTTCCCGTTTCCCGAAGGCGATAGATGCAAAGGGATATATTGTCGAATGATGTTATTTTAGTACAAAAAAGTAACTCACGATGTAGCATACAAACACGGAATACTTAATAATTAGCCAACTTATCATACACTGTGATAGTAACCAAGATGTATGGCATTATGACATATAACATAAAGGCATACACACACACACACACACACACACACATATATATATATATATATATATATATATATCTTTATTATATGCATATATTATGTATATATAATTTATATGTATATACACACATATATTTCAGAATATTGTATCATGAATACACATATATTTCACAATACATCACATCTAAAATATTACATTTGTTGAGAAAATGTGTTGTACAGACACATATATACCTCTCATTCTCTTCGTATGAAAATTCAAGAGAAGGAGAAAAAAAAGCAACCCGTTAAAGGTCAATCTCGCATGGTTAAGCAAGAACAGAACGTATCGGTTGTCACCGAACGGGCGAATTTGTTTAGCATATGGCTCGGCCAGTGTGCGAAATGCGTGCTCCGTTGATTTTCATAGCGGCGAGTTTTGTAACGCCGCGTCATCGTTCGAACACAGTCGGACTAATCGTTGTCCGTACGGTAGGCTACTCCTTCGAGTGATTATACCGGTGTTTTCTTTGCGTCTTTTGCTCATATCATGGTCATTATAGCGTAATGTCATTGACTTATGACTCTTTTTCGAGCCACACCCACGCGTAAGTATTCTAACAGTGTCCCAACATCAGAATATCCACGATTTAAAATACACGTAGTTCATATGAAATATACCAGTACATACGACAAAAAGGGTATCGGTCACTGGTGTGATGTAAACATTTCTTTAAGCGTTCTAATCAGGGCATGATATAGCGGACATATGTACATGTATACATAGTTTGTAGATATATGATGTAATTATAACATATGAACATTTAAAGATTATATTATGCACATAATAACTTGGCTCCTTTAGACTTCGCAGTGGTATACACACTCTTGGTTTTATGTTGAGTCAATTTTATACGAATTTTAAAACCAATCAAAAACAATATAACAGTACAAGAATATACAGTTTGCGACTCTCCAGGAAAGAAAATTCGTTGGCTGAAAACGAAATTACCAGCTAATAAATGTTACATAAATGAACGTATTTGTAGATGAAATATGCATGTACATACATTAATTAATGTCTTCTTAAATTTCCGTTACTTTCGATTTTGGAGTATACCGAACAAAAATTTGACACATAACGTGAAACATGGACATTTTATTACCCTTTTCTTCATATAAGTGTCAATTTATGCCATTTCCAATGCATGATGTTCATTAAAAAAAAAGAATGATTGTGGATCCGCACGAGTTCTGGAACTTCAGGCAAGAATTATTATATTGGTGAACGTGGGAATCTACCAAAATATAACCATTTCAAGAAAGAATACCGAGGAACTAGGAGAATAAGCTAGTTTTTCATATCAAAGATAATAATCTATTATGCAAGTTGGTACAAAAAATGACCTAGTTCTTTTTTATTTCCTCAGTTGCTGAGGCGCTTAAGTTCTTTTCAAAGCGACATATAAGCTTGTCCGACGTAACATTTTGTTGAATTTATGTTCAAACAAAGAGTTAACTTGTGAAGAGCAGGTGACCAGACTCAGAGTGGTCTATTGATTATCACTTTGGGAAGCATTCATGTCATTGCGTTGAATGCATTATTGTCTTACTGACAGGTGGATGTGTTTGGGCAAGCACCATTCATATGGATCATATGAATAATCATCACATCACATTACAGAAGCTCATCTCAGTAAAGCTAAAAATCAACATGCCTGTTGGTACAAATGACCTTTTTCTGCTCATGCGCAAATGGGAAATGCGAAGTGGTCTATGGTAAACCTTGACCCAGCACCATTTAACCATATAGTCTTTCAGTTTAGTCAGAGCTATATAGGGATATTTTGGTCAGTGGTGGCAAATATCTCGGACAGGTCCAAATACCCCCGGAGAGTTATTGCTACGGTCGATTGCATTTATCATAGGCAGTGCAAATGCTCGAAAGTCAAATCATAAGCGCAGAACACCACTTTGCAATAAAAGAAATGGATTAGTGAATCAATTGTCATGAGCTATTTCTCAGCAAATTGTTACCAATACGAATACAGGAAACAATGCACTGGGGTGGTAATTCACAATACACTTTTCATCATTCTTTTTATAAAGTAAACTCCCTGAGCTATTTGAAATCAGCTTGGAAATTCACCTCGAGACAATGACATACGGAAAATTTCCTAAAAATATAATAAAGAATTTCAATAGATTTCAATAAAGTGGAGTAATCCAAGGTGTCCTATATTTTTCTTAAAATATAATTCCGGCAAGATAAGATACCATGCATGCATAAGATATAGTTTTGAAAAGGTCATACGATTCATTCGTGTCACGTATAAGTCACAAGTCATGAAAGTCATAGACACTTTCTTAATTAGTACAACTGTATTTACATTAACTGCCAAACGCATGAGGTTGTCTCGAAGAGTTCACGTGATCACGTCTGATGCATGCACAGTACACGTATCTTTATTAAGCACGCGCAATAAAAGTTGCTTTATCATGAATTCTTGATGCTCTGTACACAAACTGTTTCACAGACAATACTTAACTGCACAGTTTCAATAATTTCAAGGAAGACAAATTCATAACCGAAATGTATTCACTGAATTTGAAAAAACTGTTGATCGAATATGTTCACTTTTGTTGTTGCATATTATAATCATGCAAGTACACAATATATATTCGTAATAATGATAACGTTTATATACGTGTGTTTATGTGTGTTTGTGTATGTGTGTATTTACATATTATGAAAGTGTACCTTCCGGGATGATAGACTATGTGCATCGTGTATATTCAGGTTTGTTACAGTTATTTCATACTTCAGTTTATGCAAATGAACCGCGATTTGGTATTCCTTATGGACCATTACGTAGGCTTGAGAAGTACCATTTTCTCACAACAGGTCGACCGTTTAATACAATAATGTTATAATCTGTCAGTGAACTTCGGATTTCTAAGCCTTCGTGGAGTCTCTGCATGGCTTGTCATGCTTGTGTACGCATCATAATAGTAGCACCTCTATTTTACTATGTACGAATGTAGTTGTGGTATACTACACAGTACTTCATTTGAATTCGCATAAATTAAACTACTGTTTCAACTTCTAGCATAGCATTAAAATGAAACAACAGGACTCGAATACACGTTAATACGTTGCCAACGCAATGTGTGGAGTGGAATTTGAATGTCATACAATGATTTTATTGCATTTCAGTCAGACCCATTGACTTACCGCAGCGAAAGATGAATTATCTTCTGAATGTCATTAGTTGGACATTTTTTCCCAGAGATTGAGTGGTAACTCTCATTACTTTGCAAGTGGGTCGGCTCGAGGTCACGACGCAAACGTCATAATGCTAGAGCTATATACCGTGCCAACGCGAGCAAAGCTGAGTTATAGGGGAGGTAAGGGAGGTGGATGCATCGCAGGAAAAATGATAGATGATTCACAAGAATAACCAAGGACAGAATCGAACGTCTTGAGCGACAAGCGCCTGTCTCTCAGTGACAATGTGTGTGTGTCTGTCTGTGTGTGTGTCTGTCTGTCGGTCTGTATGTCAACAGCACTAGCACTTGCCCCAGGGCCATCACGAATGGTATTGATGTCGCGCGTATTTACGTTTGACATTTTGGCATGCATAAAATCCCAAACATTTCCGAACATTTGGGCAAATATCCCCCTCAGGACTGTCCCGAGAATTAGTCCATGTGAAACTCCAACAACCACTGTCATAGACAAGTGTCTATATACATACGTTTATAATGCATTTGATATATATATATATATATATATATATATATATATATATATACATGTGTGCGTGTGTGTATGTATTATGTTTTGGTATAGCATACTAGGTAAGATTAGAGAATGCCCTTCTCCTATTACAACAACTTTATTTTATTAAGAATCCTCTAAACACTCTCTATTTGCACTTTAGGCCTACTTTGTGCGAAAGAAGCCAGCATTTATTGTTAATGTTATGGTACAATCAGAATAGGAATATTACTATCATCAAACACACAGACACACAAACATACATACATTGTATATATACATATAAATATATAATATGGTGTACAAATATAGATTAATGTGCACCATTCGGACGGAGAATATAGAACACTAGTAGACATACAAGTGACTTGAACATACCATTATTGATAATATTAAGCGTAATTCAACCGGTACGGTGTAGTGAAGAATTTGTTCTCGATATTATGCATGCATCGTTTCTTGTGCGTTAAGGCATCAATACGTCATTCGATATCATCCGATGACTTTTTTTATTATCAAGATAAATCTTCTTCCAGCCTAGAAGATGATTGTCATTATAGACTTTGCGCGCCAAAAACACGCCAAAAAATTAACATAGGTTGCCGCTCTGCTGCACGTCCAGAATACCGCGCACGAAATAGACACCACATAAGACAAACACGCGTATTCTGTGTCGGATATTGTAATATGTCACACATATCCCGGCATCATTAAAGGACTAACCCGTAGGTGTTATCATATTTGCTTTAATTGTGGGCGTTTCGCCTTTGCTCATGCGTTATGTCAGCTTCAATCACACACGAAGGGATGGCAGGGAAACCAATGTGTGTCGACATGATCAACGGGAATGTTCAGCCGGTATCATACGGGGGGCGCACTGTTCGCGGCAAGTGTATGGACTCTAGGCAACCGATACCTTGTGGCGTTTAAACAGAATAAACACAGAAGCTCCCTTATTCACGTGCACAAACACGTCGATAATTTTACCCCTTGGCAGTATACAGACAACTGCCCGGGTCCTCTGTCATCTACAAGAGCTCTTTCAAAATCTTTTCAAGAAACTCGTGCTGGAAGAGCAGCCCTCTAAACCGTTGTAAACGACTATGCTACTAGTATTATCCAAATTCTGCAGTTTGATCGTGTGGTTTACAATGTTCATCCGATGAACTGGTGCCAGTGATGTAAATAAACAGGTGTTAATGTTAGCATCCAAACTTTACTTCTCTTTTTCATACTAGGAAATGTAAATAATCGTTCAAATACTTTTTTAATTCCTTGTTCGAGAGAATGTCACTTTTCTCCCAGCAGGCCAAATTTTTTACGTAAAATACATACAGACATAATATAGTCTTGATGTGTAAGTGCACACGCACATATGCACGCACGCACACACACAAGTAAACAATCAAACAAGCACACATACACATACATTTTGCAAAAATCCATTCAGTCAAAGCTGTTTTGCGCCTGATTTCTTTGTTTTTCCTGCTTCTCTTTGATGGGGATCACGATCTGATAAGAACTTTTGCATTGATATGTTTATTGAGAAGATTAAGTTTTCGTTTGGTAACACCCGGATTTGTTCAAACAGAGCAATTTTTTTTTTTCTTTCGAAGAGTGCCAGAACATACATTTTGTCTTTAGCAAATCTAGCCTTAGTTCTGGTTATTATTATTCTGTTTGAGTGGAATCACACTCGGGAAATAATTGCAGAGCTCCTAATTTACTATCTAATATACCCGCTCCTGCGAAGATGCAATGATGCAATTTGAGGCTTCGGTAATATATCTTAAATATGTATATGTCATATGATTTATGAAAAAGCACAATGTTTTTGATCTGATCAATAAAATCCAGAAATACAATATATATATATATATATATATATATATATATATATATATATATATATCTTAAATATCTTCTATTCTCCTCTTTCAAATATGCTCAGTGATCAGTACGTAGTAGTAAAACTGGTGCTAGTGGTCGCATAAGTAGTAGTAAAAGCGCTATTCATTTCCGTTCCATAAAATAATAAATCTGATTGATCGCCCATATTATTCAGCCTTGTTATCAGAACAGAGACCTTTTTCCAAGATTCCAGGATTAAGATTAGGATTACGATAGAGAGACAATAACATGAATCGAAGTTGTCATCTGCGTACAGATTGAGATGGAAATGAACAGAGTTGCAAAAACAACTAAGAGAACTATCAAATACAAATAAAAACATTCAGCATATTGACAGTATATCACTGCATGTCGTGTATATTGTCATACGAAGAAAGGGTCTGATCAGACCTATATAAAATTTACGTTTTAAATGAATAAGCATGACAACACAACAAACACAAAAGGACGCAAAAAGGCAAAATATCTACTTTCCTTTTTTTTTCGTATTTTGAATTGAAAGAAAAATAAGCAAGATGAAATATTTGGAGAGAGAGAGTTATGGTAGCAAAAGCGCTGCCATAAACAAATGCCATGTTGGTGTTGAATTGAAATCATGTTTTAACAAGTAAATGTGCTTCCAATAAAATTTCCTAAATAGGGCCTACTATGAATGTGTGTGAGTGTGCATGCGCAAAACAAAAGATATAATGTGTGTGCTTGTGTGTGTATGTGTGTGTGCATGTTATGTTTGTATTTATAATGTGTTTGCGTGTTTCTATCTGTGCCTGTATCTGTAATGACACTCACGTACGGGTACCCATTGATGTATAATACGCTTGATTAATGCAGCGGACTCGAACTATAAAGGTATAAGCGCCCAAATTCATTCGTGTGTGGCGCTTCTCGTCATATAATGATAAACCACGTGATGAATTAGTGAGAAAGAAGCCATCATTATAGTTAAATGCGCTTGATTACCGGTGTGTATTACGCTACTTTGAGAGTGCTGGCAGAAAAAAAGAAATAAAGAAAAATAAAAACAAAAACCGACATCTACGAAGCAAAAACACGACTGCATAATCTATCACCATTTGCATTTGTAAAGCGTTGCTGAATAAGGGCATCGTAAACAGGAAAGTTGAAATGAAAAAGTAATCATAATGACTGTATTGCGTGTTTGATTTAAATGATAATTACCTTTAGCTAGCGAGAAAACCTTGTATGAAACTAACCTTAGTTATCACTAAAGAGGGAAATCAAGTTCATTAAATAAAACCGAGGTAATAAATACGTGCTAATATAAATTTTTAATGCTTATCGGACAGTAAATGGGCAATTAGAAGCTAAGGTCAAATGACGCAGAAATATATGTATATCTTTAATGTCTTAAAAGAAGCAAGTTCCAAAGGTTATTTACATGTTTAATTCAAATAACAGTGTAACTTTTCACGAACATGCAAATCTATATGAAACTATTAAATCACGTTCAGTAAATAAAACCGCTGTAGGAACTAATTGCTGATAGGTCATTTCAATTTGAAATTGTCTATCCGGCAGACGGCAGTAAATGAGTAATGAAAAAGTTTGAGCAAATGGCTCGAAACATGTTTGTTTGTTTGTTGTTGTTGTTGTTTTTTTTTTGGGGGGGGGTCAAAGTAGGAAGCTGCAAGGGATAAGGGGGTGTCTTCCATTGATGATATCACACCTGATCTATCTAACTATATAGGGTAAATAAAAGAAAAGATTAAGAAGATAACTACATCAAACGCAAAACAAACCCCAAAACGAGCTTGTAAGTTACGATTAGTTTTGACAAGGAATAGAGTGAAAGTATATATTCCAGTTGAAGACTATACGTGTAAGACATCTCGAATCTGTATGTATTGCGATGTTGTTGAGATAGAAGTCTTTTGAGTGGGAGTTGACACTTATCAGATGAAACAGAGATATGTTTATCTCGTCAGAGAGTTTTATCTTCACGGTTTAGTTTCCTCGACCCCGACCGACATTCCATCTATCATAACTTTGCTTTTATTCAGTGATTTGTGCAGATTAGCGCCAATGTGTGTAGCTGCTCTTTCCACATTCCGTGCTTTGTATCATACCACGGAGCTGGTATAGCTCCATTGTAATACACGACAGGTTGAAGTGTAAACCATGATTAAGTGTTGCAACATGAGAGGGACTTACTATATTATGGCGAAATCAACAAAGATTTGACAGCAGTTAATTAAGTGGAGATGAACTAGCGGCACTGAAAAATAATGATCGTGATAATCAGATTAGCAACATGTCTGTTCGCTGTAAGCAAAACCTCGCGCAGACGACAGGGTTGGCCTGCAATAAAATACGACTGTACTAATTTCAATACCCATAACGAAGGTCCTCTGTACGACATAATGAAGATAAGATTTTCGTCCCAGCGCACTGTTGGTGGAATCTCCTTACGGACGCGATGTAATTATGTCTCATAATTTGCCAATCTTTACTCTCACCATCTTTTTCCTCAAATCCGGACGGGTGGACATCCGGCATCTGGAGGAGAGTGTGCGTTGGTATATAGTACATGGCTCTTACGAGGCTGATTTTAGAGTAAATGTGGTTACGTAATGCTAGGACGGTATGGTTGGTCAGAATGGCTCCTTTTGTGTGATGTTCGTGGCAAAAGGTGGCGGACACTGTATGTGATATAAATCGAAGACATTTTAGGTATGGTAGTGGTGGTGGTGGTGGTGGGGGGGGGGGGTGTTAAAACCAGAAAAATTTAATTAGCAATTATGCCAGCTCATTTTGTTCGGACCATCAGTATTTGATCGAGCGTACAAGCTGGCTAATAAGCGAGTGAGTGTGTGTGTGTGTGTGTGTGTGCTTGTGTTTGAAGTGGTAAACATACATGTTAAACGTTCTGCGAGATGTGTCAATCCAAAACTCTTTCTTCACCTGTGAAAGCACTTACTATTATTTTCTTCCCCTTCTCTTTGCTTTTTTTCTTTCTCCTCATCAGTTTCACATAAATGAGAGAGGTTCGTCGACGGGATGCGAGGGGCTCGTATAGACAGAAAATTATTTGATTATGATGAGTGGGAAAGTGTGATGGGCTTGAACGCACACTAAGACAGGGTAGACACAGATTTAAAGGAGAAATATTATCAAGATAGCGTTTATAGGATCTGTGTGTTTATATTTTTTTTCACTCAACTCCAATGTGCATTACGGATATTCAGAACTTCATGGCGTACAGACATTCTACTAGTCCAGTCAAAATACGACAAAAAGTGGGTTAACCCACAACTAATTGCAACAGAAACGATTCCACTTGCATATGAACCGGAGGAGCTATTAAAATAACATATTAAAAGTTCCCTAAAATTCGAGTGGTGGATCAGTGTCTAATTTGCATAAATTCAAAATGGCCGCCATACAACCTATTTATGCCTATATCTGGGGATATATAACCCACAGAAAGTAAATTCCGGTGTCTAAACCTATGTTTTATAGGTCAAGGAATACATATATGTTATCTTTATCAACTTTCAAGCATCCCTTTATATAGTTTTTGCATATATTTGCATATAATTACATACAAAATGGCCGCCATATTGCCTGTGCAAGCAGGTGTCTTAGTAATGTAGTACACTCAGGAATAAGTCGCTATATATTTGGACATAAAACCCGCAGAAAATAGATTCTTGTGTCTAAACCTTTGTTTTTTTATGTCAAGTAATAAAATTATCATATAAGCAGTAACTTTCAAGCTTCCCTTTATACATTTTCTGCATATATTTGCATTTAATTAAATGCAAAAAAGCCGCCACAATGCCTCTACAAGCTTATATCTCCATTTGTAAAAGGTATCCAGTGTTGGTGTCTGTGGTCTTAATTTTACTGCTGAGAATCACTGATGTAGAATACCTTCCACTTAGGAATAATTACCTATATTTCACTAAAAATTTGCGTATATTCATACATAAATCTATTCAAATTAAGAGTAGCTTATATTCATAAGCTACTCTACAAAAGTTTCATGAGTTTGGACATTAGATGACGATCTTGTCATATCAGGGTACCATGTCACTCACTCACTTTCTGAATAAAAGACCCAGGGGTCCAGCCCTCATCCGAGCATCTCAAGTTCCCCTTCCTTGCATGTTTACAGACTATTACTTGGGAGAAAGGAAATTGGAAGACGTTGGGAAACTGTAGGGCCATATCTGGAAGCCTTTAGGGACCTCCAGGGCCCAGGGAGGCATAATGTCCATATTTATTTATATGCATGACACTAGCGATAAATGCACTTACAGTACTAAGTGTGTTGTAAATTTGACCATATTGTGTTTTCAAAAGGAGGATCAAAAATCAAAAGTGGCCTCCAATAATTTGGTCCCAGCCCAAAGGTGGCCGCACCTAGATCAGATTTGAGGTGCCTTTGGGCATTCTGTGGCCGGGGGATGGTTCCCATTTTATATACCAATATTCTACCAGCCAAGTTTGATAACAAATTGAACAGTTTTTGTTTGTTTTTTTTGAAGATGAAAGAGTGAAAATTGGTACCTATTTGGCACTAGCCCCAAGGAGGTCACCCCTGCATCTGCCGTAATAATCTTGAAAGTATGCTAATACACTCACTGATGTATTTACTCGATGCTCTTTTGGTTTTATAAAAGCAGCAACTCTAGATACAGATGGGGACATTAGTGCCCACACGTAAAAAAAAAAAAAAAAAAAAAAAAATATATATATGATGACGAAGTAGACTGGTGACCTGCATTTCAGTCCAGCAGTGCTAGTTATTCAGACCAAATTTTCGTCGAATATATTTGTCTTCCTGAAGGTCGACAATGGCAATTTTGAAGAAAGACGAATGTATTCGTCGAGAATTTGGTGTGACTAAATAGCACTGCTGGACTGAAATGCATTACCACCCTACTTCGTCATATTTTCTGTACTGGTACCATATATATATATATATATATATATATATATATATATATATATGGTACACACAAGTAGAACCAGTTATAACAGAGCTAGGTAAAAAGTACGAAGATGAATATATTGGAGACTGCATACTATGCAGTCTCCAAGATATTCATCTTTGTACTTTTTTAGTGTGTGTGTGTGTGTGTGTGTGTGTGTGAGGTTTTTTTTATGATAAATTCCTTAATTTGGGGGTTCTGGGACCTTTTGGACATGGCGTCTATTTGAACAACTTGATAGTCTGTCATCCTTGGGATGCTACTTGCCTAGTTTGTTGAAGATCTGTTATTACATGGGGTCTTCAAAGAGAATCTGAAAATGGTTTTTGAAAATGCATGCATGACTGTCGACGGACGCCAGAAGATAAATGATGGCTATTTGCAATATTAGCTTGAACCTTATTTGCTGTCTTGAACCTTTGGCTAAGATGAATTTAAAATGAATCAAAGTCATTGGATTTCAAGAAAACTTTCTTCCGTTTCAAGTACATCATTTTCATTTTCTGTCTTGCGATAATACAGATACTTAAGATATGTAATGTGATCTCTGAAAATATAGATCAATGATAAAAGTGTAAAACATGAAAACTCGCTTACACTCAAAGTGTTCTATACCACAAACTCTGGACTAGGATAGTGTGAAATTGCAGTCGATTAATGTAAAGCAAACAGGATCCCGGCTTCATTTCATACTGACGAAAAGAAGAGTGGTAAGTCTCACATTTGTTGTAAACTGTGTTGATGTCTTTCAAGAATGTTATTCATTCCTAGTCACCAATTAGAACAGCATCATCTGACTCCTCAGATATTTTAGAAATACAACATTACAAGTGTCTGATCTATAATGGCCAGCATCTGCCACTGATATGGGTTGTGTGCAGTCAAATCTGTTTGCCATGCAACTATACATTACCAGTTTGCTAACAGCCTGATGTAACAGATACAACACGAAAAATGGTAAAAGTAACATTTATCAGAATTTATAAGCGTTTTATGAGCTTGAAGCCAATGAGAAGGATGCTGTTTGTATTGATCGACTGATGAATCCAGAGTACTAGGAATAGAAATGTTAAGGCATTTCCTTTTTCTTTTCTTTCTTTTTTTTGTATCTGTTTTTTTTTTTCTGTAAGTCATTGGGTGAAACCACGTAAAAATATGACAAAATCCACTTCCATACAAAATTATCACGGTCATATGTTGCTCATTGATAAACATGCCTTTGCCAAAAGTTTTGCAACAAAAGACACAAGTATCGACTAAACATGGCTGCAAATCAACGCAGGTAAGGAAAAAGATGTTTGAAAAAAATCTGCTGAATGATTTAAGACCAATTTTGGTGTACCGTAAGCACACTTTGAAAGCTATATGAGATAATATGACAAGAACATCATCTAAACAAATGTCCAAACTCATGAAACTTTTGTAGAGTAGCTTATGGATAATCATGATCTTGATGACTTTCCCCTCCCCCAACCTTTGGCCTAAAAAAAAGTATTGCAACATAGACACAAGTATAAGCAGTAAACATGAGGGTAAAATTACACGATATAATACATTTAATATCATGCAACCATAAAAATCTTTTTAACGATTCCTACTACATAATTTGAGACTTTACTGTTGTGTACCTATTGAGCACACTTTGGAAGCTAAGTTGAGATTATAGTTAAATAAAGATATGTTCTTTTTGATGCTACTTACAGTTGTTTTCTGTTCTGAGGCTTTATCTCAAGAAAATGTGAGTTTAATGTAGTACAATACTTTTAATCAATGCAAGAACATAAAACTAGGTGTAAGGATAATCGTTCAGGTCGTGAATGGAATTCTAACAATTTTGCCCTTGAAATATTGGATGCATTAATTACAGTACAATTAACGTTCTGTAGCTCGTATTCGTATATCAGAAATTATATTCACGATAAAAATTTGAATAGATTTATGCTTAAATATAGCTATGCAAATTTTTAGTGAGATATAGGTAATTATTCCTGAGTGGAACGTATTCTACATCAGTGATTCTCAGCAGTGAAATTAAGACCACAGACACCATCACTGGGTACCTTTTACAGATAGAGATATAAGCCTGTGGAGTTATAATGGCGGCCAATTTGCATTTAATTAAATGCAAATATATGCAGAAAATGTATAAAGGGAAGCTTGAAATTTACTGCTTGTATCTTAATTGTATTTCCTGACCTAAAAACCATAGGTTTAGACACCAGAATCTATTTTCTACAGGTTTTATGTCCTGATATACGAAGATACGGGCTTGCACAGGCAATATGGCGGCCATTTTGTATGTAATTATATGCAAATATATGCAAAAACTATATAAAGGGATGCTTGAAAGTTGATAAAGATAACATATTTGTATTCCTTGACCTAAAAAACATAGGTTTAGACACCGGAATTTACTTTCTGTGTGTTATATATCCCGAGATATAGGCATAAATAGGTTGTATGGCGGCCATTTTGAATTTATGCAAATTAAACACTGATCCACCACTCGAATTTTAGGGAACTTTTAATATGTTATTTTAATAGCTCCTCCGGGTCAAATGCAAGTGGAATCGTTTCTGTTGCAATTAGTTGTGGGTCATTTCATATTTTGACTGGACTATACTTCATTCACTCTGAGTTATAACTGTCAACAGCATATTATTATCATCAATTCGTACGACAGCGCATAAGCGCATGTATAAAGCATTTATTGTTAAATGAAAAGAGAGAGAGGGATATTTCATATGAATTTGTGTTTACATATATATATATATATATATATATATATATATATATATATATATATATGATTAAACAGATGGAGGCATGTGAATAAAAGAATTGGAGGGATAAACATTAATTACATTAATACCGTTGAAACTAGGACCACCAAAACAGGTGATTTGCAGCTGCCGCGCCAGTGGAAGGTAAACAGGGGAAAAAGAAGGTATCAAATTTTCCTTCACAATAGTCCTGCGCCATTAATTGAATGGTTACTGTATACCCGCGGTCATGTTACCATCAACTCATGCAGACGAGAACCGCTGAAGAGGCTGCGTGCATGCAAAATGATGTGGAGAATGAGAGAGGAGGAGGAGGAGGAGGAGGAGGAGGAGGAGGAGGAGGAGGGGGATGATGGGAGGGGGGAGGGAGGAGGAACGCCGCAGAAGCAGTCCACCGATCAAAATTTCCTGTAGCAAACACGAAAACAGCATTCAGTATGTAGTGGAAGACTTGTACATAAGCCCGCGTTTGCCCTACATTTGTTTTAATTGCATGCGCTCAGCGACATCAAATTTTCATCCAGCGAGATGAGGAGTATATTCCCCGAGGTATTATGACGCAATATGTGCTCGTGTTGCCCGGCAAAAAACAGGAAAATGGGCTTCGCATGTCGCGGCGAATAATGATAAGCCTTTCGTGCCCATTGTTTAACTCTTTCCATCTCTTTCTTTCTCCCATACGGACTTTGAAAAAATCTAGATATGATGGCCGTATCGTAGACGAACGTTAACTCTGTTTCCATGCGTGATGTAACCGGGATTGTTTGGAAAAGAGTTCGGTTCAATTTATGTATATTTTTGGTAGTGAAAAGGAAGTGATACTGAACAGAATGATGAAGGATTGGATTAGATATTTTCGAATAAAATGATGACAAGTTTTGATGAGTGCGGAAGAGAACTCGCAGCAATCTTGTACTTAAATGAAAATGATTATAAAATGTTGCATCTACTTGTCAAAGAAATGCAATGATGAATGATTACGTGTCAAATGACAAATGACATCATAAGTGCCGTACCTTCCGTCTTGTCTTTGCCGCCATCAACTCAATTGCGCAGCATGGAAATGGTATTTGAAAGCTGTTGTCTGTTGTCTGAGACGCTATTTGTTATCTGTATATCCTGTATATCATGCATTGAAAATACATCGCCAGATTTTCCACAGATATGTTACAAAGTTTTTTTCTTTTTTTTCTTTCAATTTTTCGTGGCAGTAAGATACTAGTACTAGTAAGTGGTAAGCGTCAGGTTGGCTTCTGGTATTCAAAAATTCCATTAATAATGTGACTTTTATTCGAAAACATCAGCAAAGAGCGGAAGGGGGAAGGGATGGAGGGGAGAGAACAGGGGATAATCGGTCATTGACGTAAGGTAACAGAATGATTTAATCTTCTCCGATTTTTTTTTTAAAGATTGCTCTTTTTTTTTGATATTCTCATCTTCTTGAAATGATTCTTTCGTAGTCTTGTCCATCGACCGTAAAAATGCATTGAATTGATCGAGAAAATCTTGTATTATGACGGATAATTGAATGTTGAGGGGGTTTTGTGGCGCACGTTGTCAGTTTATTAAGAATGCAATATGGTATGTACACCATAATATAGATTGTTCAGAGGCAAGTTTTTCAACCTTAAGGCAAAAGTGAATCGAAATTTGAATACATCCCACAATCTAAATTAGACTCCTAAATTGTTTATCACGTAAGGAGAGGGACAGAATTCCGATCAGTCCATTTTTTTTTCATCGTTGTACGGAATGGAATTTGAAGGAGAAAAAAACCGCGATAGCTCCTGCGCTTTCGGCGAAATTCATAATTACAATTTCAAGGACCAGCATTTATCATTTTTTAATTTTGTTGTTCTCATGTTGTCATTAAACAATTTTTGACTTCGCGATGTTTTGTATTTTCTTGTTGCAATCAAGTCTGC
Source organism: Diadema setosum (assembly GCA_033980235.1). NCBI lineage: Eukaryota > Metazoa > Echinodermata > Echinoidea > Diadematoida > Diadematidae > Diadema > Diadema setosum. Next base: position 12,335,248 of record CM067080.1, read on the forward strand.
AATTTATCGAGGAAGACGTAACCATGACAACGGGAGCGCGTGTCTGCTATTATTACAACCCAGTCCGGAACGTTTGCAATGTTGTCCGAATTGTGTATTGTCGCACTGGGTCTTCTGGATTCATAAGTGATCAAAGTGTAATATTCCTCTCGTGTTTTCTTAACGATTTATCTCTATCCTATGAAAAAGAAAATAAACTGAATGAGAAAATGTGGAGAGATGGAGAAAGGGAGACAGACAGACAGACAGACAGACAGAGAAAAAGGCAGACAGAGATAGAGTGAGAGAAAAAGCTGAATGTGAGGTATTGGCATGATTGTAGGTATAGGCAACTTGCGCCCATCTTCTATCAAGTGTCTATAGTGTGAGGTGATGGTGATGACATGCGATCAGAAGAGAACGAATTCAGCGGCTGGATGGAAACGAGAGCGTCTGGAAGGTAATAGACTAACGAACCGGCTGGTTTCGAACACAGAATGGCCAGAACTATATCCTCCTCCTCTTCGTCCTACATGTCCTATCGACAGACATATCAGACACGTAAGGCAGGGAAGCCTTCTTGCCAAACATTCGCGGTCCATATTACACGATTATCTCCACCGATGACCTTTATACCGCTCCCCTCTAATTTACGAATTGATTTTCATTTTATGGGAACCAGCGCTGGAGCCGCCGCATGTGAATGTGTCTGAACGACGCGACGCGATCCAGACGTCATACAGAAAGAAACCCAGACTGCCTGCTCTCTTCATCCTCGGAAGAGGATCTTATTGTGTCTCGGCGACCGGCGTTCGACTGTCTTGCGATAAACATCTGCCGCAAAACGATGCTTGCCTTAAACCAATGCGTCTATTGGGTTACATCTTGAGGAGAGGCGCCGCTGCCCGGTATTGCATTCGGGTTTCCCTCCCGCTTTGCTGATGCGGAAGATACGGGGAGAAATATTGGATAATATTATTTAGTCATGAGACGTATGATACTTAAATCGATGTGTGGGCGGCAGTTTTTGAAATGTGCTTGTTGCAGCAAAATATAAAATATTCGTGATTTTTATCCGCCAGCCTAAATCAGCGATAGAACACTAATGGATAAAACTCTCCTCTCCCAATCTGTCTTCATACTTTTTTTTTACTTTCTGTCTTCCCTTTCACGTTGTCTATCTATCTATCTATCTATCTATCTATCTATTTATCTATTTATCTATCTATCTATCTATTCATCTATTTATCTATCTATCTATTCATCTATCTATCTCTTTATCTATCTATCTATCTATCTATTCATCTATCTATCTATCTATCTATCTATTCATCTATCTATCTATCTATCTATTTCTCTATCTACCTACATATCTATCTATATATCCATCCATCTGTCTATCTATTTACCTTTCTATCTATCTCTCGTTTCACAGTTTCCCAAATTTTTTAGCCTCTGCAACTGCATGCGATGCTCTCTCGCTCCCTTTTCCGCCCTTTTCTCATTTCTCCGGTTTCTCTGTCTAGTCCATCTCTCCTTCTATCCCCCTTCCGTTTCTTGTTTCACCTTTTAAAGGTGACAACGGTTGTCGCCTTTTACTCTCTCTCTCTCTCCCTGGTGCATTCTCTCCCCCTCCTCCCACTATGCGAGTTTCTGTATTCCACGCAAACTTCAAAACTAATGTAGACCTATTAACGAAGAACAAGAAAACAGTGGAAATTGGATTCCAAACCAAATGTATAAAAAATCGGCGTGAGATTATACAGAATACAGAATTACACTGTTCGTTAAATTTACATGCTATTCCAGAAAAAGAGAGAGAAAAAAATGACGTTGCTTGAAAAAAACTAATAATGCATTACATTTTACATTCATTTCATTGGCGTTAGTTACGCATGAATTGCACCATATAATGGACTTCGGAAAGTTCGCCGTTGAAGTTTTCGGCTTTCTTCGATAATGCAATCCTCGCAGATTTGACGGCCGGATGTCCTGCGCCCATCGACCACTCTCCGAATCATCGCCCGGCTCTCTCTCTCTGGCCACGGTGACGATGTCTGTGGCGCAAAACCCATGTACTTTCACCTTATGAGTATACTCCTGCCTGCATGTGTTAAAACGTGCTATTGCCCCCGTCCGTGTTCGTTTCGAAGTTATAACATCTCCATCTCCCCCGGGGCACATGATAAAGGTCTTCGCGGAACAGTAATGTGCCGAATCATTGATTGATATCTGCGTGGAAATACGTAAAGGGAGAACAAGCTCCACGGACAAGGGCATCGTTTGATCATTTTACGCAAGGCAGAGCACCAACCAGTACTTGTTGTTCCATTGCGTCAAACGCCGATAGATTAACATCTCACGTGCAACTCCGAGTGCTGGCAATGAGCAAAGGTGAAATCGCGTGGCACTTCGAAAGGCAGATGGAGGGGGGAAAAAAGAAAAGGTTCCGTAAACCGCCATCTCACTAATGGGAAGTATGTTTTCAACTTTTCTCTTCATAAAGATTATTTAGATTTATGGCATCACTCGGGCGAACGCACTTCGACGACATTCGCGACTGGAATAGCAATTTATCTCTGAAAAACAACACTGGAGCGCCGCTCCGTTGCCGACTGCACTTTGTAGTTAAAGGGACACAGCGGGTTTTACTTTTCTTTAAAGGGCAAATTCGTCTACCCAACTTTCATGCATGCTGGTGAAAGGGATACATTGTCCGTTTTTTATACCATGGTGAGGGAACTCTGAAGCAACAAATACGTATCATATTAATGTAGATCTATGAGTATATATATATATATATATATATATATATATATATATGCGTGTGTGTTTGTGTGTGTGTTTGCGTGTTTACATGTATTTGATTAGGTATATGTTTGTATGTATGTATACTCATGTACTTTTTATCTGCTTTAATGTCTGTATATTGATATGAAATATTATCTTTTATAAACAAAACTATTCAATTCATTTTTTTTTCTTCAGAGTCAGTAGGAATCATTTTCTTTTCTGTCATAATTATTATCTGTGGTGTAGACTGTTTCTATCAGCATATTGAAGTCATTCTATGTGTTTACATAAGGTAGAAAATGATATATCTCGCAGAAATGATGTCTTTAAAAAAAACAAAAGTGATATAGAGATTTTAACCCCTTTTTACTTTTCTCCGAAGCGGAATGCGTCAATGCAGACACAGCGGAAGTTAAAAATAGAGCGATCTGGAAACAATCACCATTACTTTGAAAGGTCTAACATTGGAAAAGGGGACCAATAGAGGCAGTGGCATCGCGATACGGTTCATATAAAAAAATATGAGTTCTCAGAAAATCTAAAGAGATATAGAGAGGGAGTGAAAAAGAGAAGGGGAGAAACATAAAGATAGAAAAAGTAGATAAAAAGATGAAGAGAAGAGAAGGAGCGAGAAAAGGGGGAGAGGGGGGGATCAGTTGAGAACGGAGTATAAACACACAAAAGAAGCGAACAAAAGGAACAAGGGACGTCAAGGAAAAGAACAATTTTTTTTTCTTGAATTCTATTCGGCGATTAAGCCAGACATGTCCCCGCCTTTTTTTTTCATATGCATACTTCACTTGCGATCGTGCCGCATTCTGCTGAATGATGTGTATGACATTTACATTTCGTGCTATTCAGCAAAGTTCCGCTACACCATTCTTCTGGCAGTCATCTTATACTCACAACAAACACGTGACATACGAATAGTGTGTCCGAACAAGATTGACAAAAACAAGGGTGAGAGAGGGAGCGTAGGGAGAGAGAAACAAACAAACAGACAGACAGACAGGCAGACAGACGAATGGACCGACAAATACTCAGATACAAAGGAACAGAGACGGACAGATAAAAAAAAATACAGAAAACAGACGGAATGGGGGTCACAATAAAGACACAACAGAAGACAAAGAAATTTCGGCCTTGAGAAGTAACCCATGCATCAAATTACCAAGAGTGATTCCAAATGAAGAATCTGTCATAGATCAATGGCCATGAAAAAAAAAAAACTTTCTGGGAAACAGTAATCCATGGAGCCTCATTTATACTTCGTAATGAATTTGTTCTCTTTAAACTTTTATATACATCATATCGACGTTAATTTCTTTACATTTCTTTTACATTTTATACGCTTACACTTAAAGAGTACATGTATACGCTTAAGCATAAATTGCATGATATATTACTAGTGGCCACGGTTACAGTTCGTTATTATAAAAACAATTTAAGGTTCGTAATTCTGAAGGTTCATTTGTACGCACCTTATTTCATTTCGGATTAACAAATCTTCGGAATAAATAACATCACCCGTGACTTTGCCGGGCAAGCTTTTTGACCATCATAAACACATTTTTGTTACATAAATGTTAGTAAACATGTCTATTACAATGATTTCATATAACTTTTTGGCAGAGAATTTGAGAATATTCCAGCATCAGCAAAGCAAAGATGTTGCTCAAAGCGAACGAAAAACACATTTGTGAAGTGGTACTGCTGAGAGTCTTTGGTCATCAGAATAACTTGGGAATTTGTAAACACGATATTCATCGAATTCAGTAACAGTGTGGTTTTTATACAAATCTTTATTCCTATCGCTTCGTTCGTCAACATACCATTATTTCGACAACGCTGTGAACCCGCGTCATACAAAGTGGGAATCTTACGTGTATAGTTCGCGCCCCCTTTTTTAATGTCCCGCATCTCATCCGTTCCAATGCAATTGAAATGATTCCAGCGGATAAACAAAACACTCCACGGCAGCTGCGCGTCTTGCATTTTAATTGAATACTGACACATTGAGAAGCGCATCGGGCCCCGTTTGTTCTTTTTGTCTTTAACCATATCCCACTTTTCGTCTTCATCTCAAGGGAGTCGGCACGGCAGATATTGCATTTTAGATAACCGCCTCAATTTTCTTCGGAGGGTGACGCAAATAGAGGAGAAAAGTGCGAGCCGTGAGTAGATCGATAGTACACCGGGCATAAAAAGCAGGGAATTGACATTGGATCGGGATGGGCGGGGAGTAATATTCCGAGCTCCAACGCAGGGGAACGAACGATGAAAGAAAGTGATCTCAAAATCAGATGAATGCGTTCTCGTCACTCACAGCACCCCCATTCCAATCCAATACCCATCACCATCACCATCTTCGTCACCACCACCATCACCATCACCATCACCATTACCATCACCATCACCATCACCATCACCATCACCATCACCATCACCATCACCATCACCATCACCATGATCGCCATCACCATCTCCATCACGATTCAGTGACCATCACTACCACTACCATCTCTGCCACCTTTTATTGACAATATATATTCAAAATAGCACATGATTGGAAACTTGCAACGCAGGTGAGAAAGGCCCACCTGAAAATAGATGGGGACAGTAATGATCATCTTTATTTATGGGACCTCGGAGGAAAACATCTGAATTTTGGCTATCCCCCTCCCTTTATTTTGATTAACCTATGTGCATCTGGAAATCAGGTCTTCTTTTATCCAACTCCATCAAGTCAAACTCATCAGAACTTTCGATTATTAAACAAGCCCGTAATGCTACTCAATCATCCCGTTCCCATTTTAATACGCTTTGATATTATCAGGATTCAGGTTGCATATAGAAGATCTTTTTCTTGTTCTCACAGTTATCAGCAGGAAATAACTTATGTATACAAGCAGTACGTGTGAATTTGAATATAAGCATCTGCTGAAAAAGGATACATTTACAAACCGGCGACACGGTATGGTCCAGAGGGAAACGCAGACCCTGGGCTAACCATCAAGATTGCCGGATTATCAAGCACCGTTTTAAGGAAGATTTCCCTTCTCGACTCACAGAACACCCGAGGTAACACAATGCAACTTTGCTCGAAGCCTTATCACAGCAACAAACATCTAACAAACACTTTTCGCATGTCTCCCAAGACGAAGATAATCCCTACATGTTGTCGACGTTGTTGTTGTTGTTGTTGTTGTTGTTGTTTATTGTCGATGCTGACTCCTCGCGCTTCATTTTGGCAAACGATTGCTCGAATGCTTTCGACCGTTAGCAGTTGACAATGAATGGCATGGATTTCATTGAGTTTATATAGGAGAGAAAACACACATACACTCACACCCACACACACACACACACACACGCACATATATATATATATATATATATATATATATATATATGTGTGTGTGTGTGTGTGTGTGTGTGTGTGTGTGTGTATAAAAGTGTATGTCTGTGTGTGTGATGGTGCTTCTGTGTGCGCATACAATAACGCAATATCATGGAAATTCAGGCAATATTCCAGGAGTATAATACGTAGCTTATACACACACTTGCAGTACACAAAGACACATCATGTATGCTCATAGGTACGCAATGTAAATAATAATACGTTACCTTCCTAATATGTACGCATTTTTTATTTCCTTGGGTTTTTCGTAAGTTTTGAGAGTGTTGTGGTATTTGGTGTAGAAATTGTTATCATACTATTACTCCTATGTAAGCGGTGAAAATGTTGTTAAGTCTTTCTCAAGCAATCACGCCAGAATGCGGCTGCTGGGTGACTTGATGGTAATCCGTTGGAGTGTTCTCAAGATGATGGGGGCGAGCTCGGGGCGAGCTGGGGCGAGCGTTCTTCTGCCGAGGTGACGTATTTTTTTTTTTTCTTTCGGTGGGTGCTGGAAAGCAAAGCCTTTTCCGCGGCTTGCCAACGGGCGAATGCCGACGCCTCATCACTCATACAAATACATTCGTTTCCTTTCTCCCTTGGAGTAACCCCATCCTCTTTATCTCTTCGTCTATCTCTCTCCTTTTCCTCTCTCTGTCATTCAATCTAGCTAGCTATCTTTTCATCTTTACATCAATCACCTTCTCTTTCTCTCTTTTAAGTGCACACAGTAATCAAAGACAACTCTCTCTTTTTTGTACTCACAAACATTAGCCATTCAATGAGCACAGTGTATCATGTTAAAGGTGAAGTTTACTAATCTATGATTTATTGCGTGCTAATACAATATCTACATCATAAGTATAATTTCTCTAAAGAGAAAACCAAAAATAAATGGCATACATGGAATTCATCGAGTATATAAGTTTTGTACGCGACTTTAGCCTGTTTGTGCGTTTTACGTTAATTGATATGAGTATACGTTCAGTGCTTACAGCTTCTAAATTATCGGGTCCACTGTATCGATAATAATCAAAGTAACATTAGCAGCACACACGCACTACAGTACTACCATACTGCCACTACCAGCAGGTGTATAAGCTATATCATGGCGCATGCGCAAAACGGTGGTTACGAATGAGTGTATGGGACAGCGATGTATCGCTAAACGTTACGTACATCCATTGCTTCGAGTTACGTACAGTATTCTTACAGAGTGTCACCTTTGCAAGAGATTACATACAATAATGTCCTTCTGTGCAGACAATAGAATCTTTAGAGATCGTGGAGATGAAAATGGTTGTGACATGTTTATGAGTGGTGTATCTGTGATATAAATCAAAGTCTGGACACGGTGGTATACCCTTTAAAGGGATGATATAGTTTAGATGGGGCTTCAGAAGTTCGGGCTTCCAACTTATTTTTGTGAGATAATGAGAAACCTCTAATGAAATATGAAAGAGCATACAACTCTTAGTGAAATTCAAAGTTTACATGATGAAAATTGGTTTTGAAATGGTTGAGATATCCAAAAAATAAAGTGGGCCTAATAAAATATTGGACTCAGCTTTTATTAGGACCACTTTGTTATACTTTCTGTTTGAACGTGTTGGATATCTCAACATTTCAGAACCTATTTTCATCAAATAAACTTTGAATTCCTGATAGATTTGTACTATGCTCTGTAATATTTTCATAAGTTGTTTCTAATTATCTCGCAAAAAATGAAAATTTGAATCCCCATTTCAACCAAAACTGAATCATCCCTTTAAAAAAAAAATCGCAAGTAGAGTCCTCTTCCCCTCAACCATTGCTCATTAACCATGGAGTACTTAACACCTGACTCCAGGTCCACGTGCCATTGACATAGGATGGGGGTAAAGTCTAATGCAAGAAGCCATATGCGCGCACGAGCCGGATACATTTTTCTCCCATCGTATACGCCATAGCTCGTTCAGGCAAACTCGTTATTAGGCAACATAATATCTCTACGCGTGTTTACTCTTAACTCCCCGCGACAAGGCTCAAGAGAGGAAAATGTTAACGCCTAAGACAGAGCCATATTATTAGGTGATAGTCTGTAATGTCTGGTGCAATTAAAGCCGGCTCGGCAAGCTGTTAGCAGTAATTTGTACGGCATTGTGACGAACCACTCGAGACAGGCGGAATTATCATTCGCGCGTCGGATTAATTATTCGCGAGAGAAGGTTACATGAACCCCCTTACACCTTATCACCCCCCCTCCCCCCCCCCCCCCGACATTTACCAGCACGATTTCACCTTCTCACTTTTTAACTATGCCTACAAGAAACCCTTTAATGTGACAGAACGGGGTCTATGTATATACCACTTCTTGTTGCTTGTATGATTCGATGTTGGTGAATATCCCGAAATAATGGCACCGATGACGTAGGAAGTCGTCGTTTTGCCTCACTTGTCTTAATCTATTACAGTATCCACCCCGTATCTATTCTATCAAAGATCTTTAAAGTGCAACTTTATACACTGTTCAAGCTGGCTTTATAGCGTCAATAGAGGCAATAAAGTCAAACCGACGGAACGGCAGAAGGTTTCCTGAAAAAAAAGTGACTTGATACTACCACAACTATAAACATGATAAAACAACAACAAAGGACTTCAGAGTTTCTAATGTCTTGGCGAAAGTACGATAGCAGTCGCAACGACATAAAAATGCAAACTAGTTGAGGAGTTGATGGCGTCATTGCCACCATATCCTCTATATGGCAGTATGCTTTCATCACAGCAGATAACAAGTGCTCCAGCTTTGAATAGGCACATTTTGGATAAATATGTCATTTGCTTTTGCATTTTCATTTGCATTTGATAAATATGTCACTTGCATTGTTGTTTATCGCGTGATCCAGGTATTGCAAGTTCTTCTTTTAGGGTAGATCACTCTTTTATCCGTTATGTAGTTCTTATTGTCACTCTTGCAAAGTATACATTGTTTGTCTTATATACTATACATTCATTTGAATATATGTATATATATATATATATATATATATGTATATATATATTTTTTTTTACTATACTTTATAACTTGGACTTCTTCACTTGTATACTTTGTGTTATATAGTAATCGCCTCTTTTGTTTGATGGAAATGGAGTAATTGAATAGAATTAATCTTGCATTGACCAGCACATAAATACTCAATTTGCTTTCTTCAACATGACAGTCATTGTCCCCCTCCGGCTTTTAAGAGAAAAGAGTTTGCTTTACTTACAACAATATATCAACCAAAATTCTTATTTTCATCATGTTTTTCTGTACAATTCGGTGAGAAAATTGTGAGATGACGACATATCAACCTCATCTTAATCAAACCACATCTAATTTGCACTGCGATGGGGGCCAACACCACTAATTAATGAAAGCAAGACAATTCATAAATCAAAGTTTTATCATTTTAATATGTCCGATTTGACGGGACTTACGTCGCTCTGCAGGCTTTGTCTGATGTTAGGCCTATTCGATTTGATGATTTCCTAACTTGAACAAAGGATGAATGTGCACTTTGAAGAAGAAGAAGAAGAGCAAGTCAAGTCTACTGCCAATCAGCTAGCCACATTATACATTGACCTCCGCCTCTTCGGCCATTTTGAATGAGATGGCAAAGGTTTTTCTTTTTTTTTTCTTTTTGGACAAGTCTTCATCTGTTAGGCATGAGGCGTTGAGCAAATCACGCATCATTGAGCGACCAGTCGTAAGGTAACAGGACGCTGAGCCCGGGTAGGGACGGATGTGTCACTTGAAAAAGAGGGGGACGGGGGAAGGAGTTTTTGTGTTACACATTTGAATGATGAGTGCTGTTTTTGTTTTAATTGCTCTTCAAACTTTCCACTATCCTTTCACTAAACAATTTTCAGATATCAATATTATTCCCTAACCTATTTGATTTAGTTGAGTTGTCTTCCTCAATGAAGGGCTGCTCGTATAGCAAGTTCGTAACAAGTTCTGTTCCGGTTTAACACTTGCTTAAATTCCGAGAAGTTGTATGAGGCCTAACATTCAGACACATGTTCATAGCATTCATACACGTCATACGGAGGCCCCTTTAATTTTAATGGCGGTGATTTAGCTCAGTTGGTAGCGCGTCTGCCTCCAGATCGAAAGGGCCCAAGTTCGATTCCCGAGTCTCACTGAGCAATGTTGTGTGTACTTTAATGCAATCCCCTCTATTAAGAGGCAAAGCACTGCGGGTCTATGGCATACAATGGAGGACCTGTGTGTGAGACAGTCACACCTCATGCACAAAGATCCCGCTTCATTCAATTCATCGCAAAGAGCAGGGTGCAAAACCCGGTAAAGCGGTCCCGCCTCACATCCAACTGGACCCCATTATGGAAGACCATCTATAGTGCAGCTGTATACGGGTTATCCAGTCATCTTCTCAGGTGTAAAATTGAAACAAACAAACAAACAAACAAATAAACACACTAAGGTGGTGAGGTGGGCGTTGGAGGGGAGGAGAAGACAAGCTGTGTGCCCCTGCATCCCCCCATTTTCACAGATTCCGGTTTTCAATGTCAATCCACCTAATTGTTATAAGAAAACCTTATGAACTCCTACTCGTACTTGTTATCTACTGCTGATGTGAAGTTATTGCCGAAGTCTCGAATACATCAGTTCCTAGTAGTGCAATTTATTTCCTTTTCTTTTTTCATCTTGATTATCAATCACAGTCGTGATGCAGTTTCAAAGACCAGACTTGACTTTAGATAAAGAAGTGCCAAAATTGGGATTTTCTTTTTAGTCACATTCAAGTAGCAGAATCGTAATCTATGATTATGATATTACCATGCTGAAGATGTTATATTACCGCAATCGTATAATGTAACGGCCTGTAGATATTTCGTGAAAGACATAACATTACCGCAATATAATGTCTGCTCATGATATAGATGACTTGTTCAGGTGAAGAGAATGAACTTATCTAACACATCCCACCCCTCCATCTTCCCATGATTTGTAAATAAGGTCATTTCCCTTGGTACCAGCACGCAATCTATCCAAATTACTTGCTGTGTTCTCCTTACATTTTATATGGTTTCATCAGCAGAGAAAGCTATTTAACCTTTAGGCATATCCTACTGCGAATGCTGTTTTTATATAAACCACATACGATGGCTGTACCATCTACAACGAACTATCAGTACGTAACTTCCCAACACGTGTATTCTACTACAGGACTATGAGCACACTGCAGTTGTTCAGAACACATTGTTTCTCTGTTGCAAAAGCACTGATAACATATCACATCTACCCATTACTAGCAATCAGTCGAATTTGACTTACATGTTCATTTATACGTCTTGTCCCGGGTAACGTATTGATGTTATGATTCCGTTGTTTCCATTGTGTTGTTATTACGTCTTTCAGTGTTTTCCTTTGTTGTTGTTTGATTAACTAAAATAAAGTAATGGTGATCAACCTTTAAATCATGGCATTAAAGATAACACGAGCCCCCCCCCCCCCCCCCCCCGGGATGCTGCCATCATTAATATCTCAAATCCCATGCCGAAATGTATCAATGCAGTTTGCAATGTTTTCCAAATAATGATAATGATAATAAACCTTTCTCAGGGAGCCGGTGAGAGCAGAGAGATGAAGGGTGCATTCACCGCATCCCATCGTCTGTAGCCATTGGTTACGACAACGCCGGAGGATGAGTACGCATGGAGAACTAATTACACCCTTCTCCTTACGATACTGGTATAGGGAAAAACTTGAAGTGGCCTACGCAACAAGTAATCACAGGTGATACCATTCTGCGCGTGTTTTGAGAAATTAGTGCCGACAGCGTGCTGCCGGTGGGAACGCGTGTTCACCGGATGGCTACCTCGTGCGAGGGGGATAATGAACGGCGGAGCAAGGATAGGGGAAAAGTTAGATGGAGGGGGGGGGGGGGGAGATGGGTGGCGTGGATGGAGATGTAGAAAACTATATGCAAGACAGTACAGGGAGGTGAGTGAAGACTTGCAGATTTAGCCATATTAATGATGTATTGCAGAGTGCGTGCTCACAAACACATTGACAAAACATCGTGTCCGACGATCTGACGATTGCGTTTGAAAACGAGGTTGGATATGCAGGTTGGATGTGACGAGAAAAGGACGCAAACTGTAAAAAAGTGAAAGGTGTGATAAGGATCTTTTTGGACAAGAGTGAACAGAAGGGTGCAAAACACACTCTCCCACATCAAATTTCCTCTTCACCTTCGTCTGCTTTTTCCTGCCATCCTCCTCCTTTCCTTTTCCTCCATCTCATCACTATCATCACTATCTCATTCATTATCCTCTTTCTAACTAATTGTCCTTGCCACATGTTTCTGTTCCTTCTTCTCTGCTTCCTCAACGAAAGAAAGCTTTCTGAAAAACATGATATCCTTGATCTATTGATGGATACAACGTTCTTTTTTTTCTCCGGAAAATGTCAAGAACGTTTTACATCTGCAAAACACGAATAGTATAACTTTAAAATTATTCAGACCAGATCAGCATTGAACATGATTTTGTGCGGTTTATATCTTCAAATAAAACTTTTTTTTTCGGGGTGGGGGTGGGGGGCTATCTTTCCTATACAGGTTGCCTCTCCTATTAGCCCGCTATCTCTAACTCTGTCAGTTTCGTACTGCATTTCCCTCGATACTTTCAATACTAATACTTTCAATAAGGCGGTGAGTTAGCTCAGTCGGTAGCGCGTCTTCCTCACGATCCTAAGGACCCGGGTTCGAACCCGAGTCTGGACTGAGCAATGTTGTGTGTAAACATACCTTCCCCTCTAGCAAGGGGCAAAACACTATGTTCGTCGGATAGGACATAAAATGTATGAGAGAGTCACAACTCATGCACGTAAAAGATCCCGCTTCATTCATTTATCACAAAAGCAGGGTGTTTAACCCGGTGAACTGGTCCCACCTCACATCCAACTGGACCCCATGGAAGACCAGCTTAGTGTAGCTGAATATGGGATATCCAGTCATCTTCTCAGATGGAAATGAACAAAACTCCAAATAAATCTCATAGCATTGGAAACTGTCTGTACATCAACATATTTCGCGAAAAAAAGAAGAAGAAGAAGAAGCTTGAATACCCTCTTACAGGCTGGTAAGTGACGATATTACATTGTTCTAGTTTAACACAAGATGCAACAGTATATGTGCGGTGCGCTAACCAATCGAGAAGCTGAACTTACGAAACGATATATTAGTTCTCTCGGTTTTTCTTGCTTATATATGCTTGTATTGTACCTTTTGTAACATTTATATATACATGACATGTTTATATTTGATTTTGAAGGTAGCAAGAGCTATTAAAACATAGAATCAAAATTAATGTAAAGATAACGAGAGAATGTCAATTATGGAGGAAATAGTTTTCAAGGACAGGAAATACCTCGAGGAATCGTTTGAGGAAGATTGAGAATAGAGAAAAAAAGGAGGAATGGGGGAAGAGGAATAGAAGAAAAGGGAGGATCACGTGGGACTTCCCTGTGACTCTCTGTTGGATATTTTTCGTTGATTGGACAGAAAATGTCTAGCGTCCAAATTAGCGAGAGACGAATTTGATCGCCAAGTTGAAAAATCTATCAGAGGGCAACGACATAATCCTATGACGTCTCGGCCTTGTCCTCTTCTCTCACATTCTTTTTCTCCCTCTCTTTTCTCTATCTCTTCTCCGTATAGCATCAAGATTATAGTATGTCGTGCAGCCCGGCTGTAATGTGATTACGCTGATTGAAAGTGTGGTATGTTTTCTAATCCGAGACAGACGGTTGTTGCTGCCAGCAAAGCATTCCCTGACATTTGATAATGATCTGGCTCAACGAGGATGTTTTTTTGTTTCTTTGCTTTCTTTCTTTCTTTCTTTCTTTCTTTCTTTCTTTCTTTCTTACTTTTTTCCTTTCTTCCTTTCATTTACCCCATCTTCTTCTTTTTCTTCTTCCAGTTCCTTGGTGTCTTACCCCTAACAGTGCCTAACCAGACTCTGAGCGTATATTTCATAAACTTGTCGCCTGGTCCTCTGGGCACCAGCAGACCAGTGTTTCGGGTTTGTTGACGAACGTCTTGTTGCCGGCAACGCGCACATGCACGTCGAAATTACCACCAAAGAGATTCTATAGAATCTCTTTGAGTACAACACCGACATTTCATTCTGGCATCGCTTTCCTTTTAATTTCATTCTCAAGAGGGTGCCATATTTGGAGGGACTGATTTAGAGGAACTCTACAACAAAATTAAAACAGAGAAGCATCTTTGGATTATATAACAGTCAAAGATACGAGGTAATAAAAGGGGTACCTTTGATGGTGATCATAGCATGCTTGACCTTAACTCTAATTATCAGTAATTTGCTATACTACCCAAGTATGGTGTCACGGCGAAAGGGTCTATTACTGTAGCCAGCTGGCGCGCAGATTGTCGGGTCATTTAGCCGTATAATTAAACGTCCACGTCTAAATGCGATTTACCAGCAGCTGCGTGTGGAACTTCGAAGACACCATAAACCCATGCGTGGTTGGTACTGCATGGCGTTAAGTTCGGGTGCTGTGTGCATTATTTTGCACAATCACGCTTTTGTTTTTGTTTTTTTTTTTCTTTCCTGCCATATGTTCTTCTTTTTTTTTAATGGAACTCTGTACTTTCATTGCAGCAATATAAGAGTAGCCTATGTTTCCGCTCACATTAGCTTGTAGTTTAAGTATACACCGCTTCGCATTAATTTGTGGTCGCGGTATTGTATCCATCATCATGCATAATTATGAATGTGCTCGCTCAAATGGGCAAGTATTTTCACCTTCAATATGCGTCATAAAAAATGGTGATGACCTGTGTTATTGTTGCTGTTGTTTGTTTTGTTTTCCTCTAAGTCTTTCCATCACCATGAGTGGGGAAATGCTCTTGAATAGATACTTCTTACCAAACATTCTAGGGAGCTTGAGAAAGACACTCGTAGCTGGAATCAAAAATATCCGCTCATTTCCCTGCGAGACCTCTGTCAGCTAGCGGAAGCTCCACAAACACACCGGGGAGAGTTTCGCTTACCCCCGATCACGGTGTCGTTTTCATCACGAAAAACTAAAGCAGGCAAAGTCAGCGATCAGCAGCGCGTCGCACATTACCCCCATGCATGTTTCCGGTTTCCGTATTACACCGCATCTTCGGCAATTTGACGGCAAAAATGGGATGAAGATAGCTGGCGTAAGAGCCCACGAAATGTCTTTTCTCTCCCTCAACCCCAATCTTGAGAATGCCATGTTGGAAATGCATGTATCTCAAAGAGACTCAATGTCTAATATTTCATCGCTACGTCACGAGCAGCCATTTTTACAAGACACCACATAGCTTAATGCCAATAGGTATGGTGTCTGCAGATCTCAGTGCGACGGCCTCACACACCTGTCGGGGCTATGTTGCTAAGTGACGGGTTCAAATACATGTAATACCTTCTTTGGTTACTAATATTTGGGCCACTCAAGACGTATAAAGTCAACCTCTATGTGAATGTAAAGGGCCTGAGTGAATGCAGAAATATGTTTTTGCTCTGTGATCTCATTGCTGTTAGAGATAATTATATCTATACATGCAGTCACATTACACATCTTTCACTCGGACGGTATGTTATTTTGATCATTTTTGAGGCAAACATACTACAAATGTCACTAAACCCATGCATTTAATTGACTTCTGCGAACTCGTTCCAACAATGAGAAATTTGTAACAGTACATAAGCAATGTTGCTGTCTTTCTTAGTCTTGCTCCAAGTCCTCTGTTGGAGATTAATCTCTTAAAAAGCTGGCCTAGAGTGGATGTAACAAGGCAACTGGATTTTCGGAAGGTAATAAAGAAACGCGTAAAGAAAGGGAAGGAAAGGAATTCAGGAGACATAGCGTAATGCAGGAACCTCTAATATTATATCTAATTATTATACGTATAAAATGTATAAATACATACATGTACAGACATGTGTGTGTGTGTGTGTGTGTGTGTGTGTGTGTGTGTGTGTGTGTGTAGCGAAAGAGGGAGAACATTAAATAGAAAGGCATAATTACTGTATTTCTAATGGCAAGCCGGATATAACCCGCTACTCTCTACGAGGGCATCAGTAGCCTTCTTTCAAGATGTTCTAAGCTGCACTCCTCCCTGCCAAGACAGCCGCGGGCCAGTATTTCAATACACTCTTATCAGCATGTTAAAAACAATCGATGGGGACCCAAATTTGAGAGAATAATGTATAGGCGAAGATGGCTTGACAAAGGCTACACTGTCGAGGGATTTCCTCCTTTTTTCCACTCCATTGTGAGGTAGGAGGGTATATCCCCTTCGAAGTTTCGACCTATTTCAACAGTTACACCCTAGGCTCTTACATTACACGAATTCGATCCTCCCATGGGTCCTGTGTGGAGCACCCGTGTGCCCTCAATGCCCTACAGTGCGGCCAAAATCTGGCAGAAATTCATATTTTTCTCGGGTTTTCTCGAGATCTCCTCCTGTCGCCTGTCATGACCGATTTCAGCGTCTCTCCTTAATGTTTAATTTCATCCAACACTATATCCCACAGGTTGTAAGTTTTTTTTTTCAATATTATTTTTTCCCATCAAAAAGCCTTCCACATCTTCTAATTCAAGTGCTGCTTATCGAGTTTTGCGAATATAGATAAAGTAATTATGCCCGGAAACCTTCATGCAAATCACCAGTATGCAGATGTGTAGTGCACGGTATGGGCAAGTGAGTGTTTTCGAGCATGCGCAGACCTTAATCCAGAATGAAATATCTGGAAGGTTAGACGTTAACGCGCGCATAAAAGCATACATCATAGATTTCGCAAGACTCTGACAATAGCTGAATTTCGTACGTACGATCTCTTCCAGCTACTACTGAGGTAAGATGCGTGTCAACTGCCAAAAAGCCATTTTCCTTGGTATTTCCCCTTTGGTAACGCAACAGAATACACCCAACGTCTTACCATTACAAACTATTATAGTTAAAAGAAAGAGTATTGTGAAGGAGATCTCGGGATGATTTTCAGATTTTTACATTTGAACAACAATGAATTACTTATACTGAGTACAGAGTTTCAGAATTTATAGTAATTGGGATGAGGAATAAGAATGTTTTGAAAATTTATAACAAATTGCAATGAACAAGGATGACATGGCAGCCTCACCGTAAGAATGCATAAGTTGGGGCTTAAGAAAACAGAACAAAAGAAGAAGGTTTATGCATACATTCTACACAGGTGAACTTGTCAATCAAGCGGCATTGTAATGGCATGACACTGCTACATTTCTGAAATATGTGAGGCTCCTATGTCATCATCCTTGTTCAGTGTAATTTGTTTAAGGTTTTTCAGAGTATTGGTTTCTCTGCTCAAAGACGACAATAAATTCCACAAATCTATACATGGAGCTGTCGATTTATGTACTACACGATGTGAAATTATGAAAATCGTCTGAAATGCACCTTTAATGCTTATTTTGAATTCAGTTGTCCAGACCAAACCACACAGCTGTTGTGGGTCGGTGGATATGACAGACAACTGTCAATCCGAGGTCTGCGGTTCGAGTGCCCTGGCTGCGGCCGTTGTGCCCCGTGGGCAAGGTACTTCATCCCCGTGCCTAGTCCTTCGGTTGGGACTCCAACTCGTCAGTCTCAAGGACGGTTCCTGACGCTTTTTCCTCTACAAAAGCTGCTTAGCTACCCCCAAAAATTGTCATGATAAAGATACAAATACAAATACACAAAGGAGGAGAAAAATATACGATCATGATTATATAAATTTATGGGATTATCGTAACATTCTTCAACATAAACATTGTTGGAGATTCTTACTTGAATCAAAGTATACAAAGTTTGGTTTTTAAAGAACTCGACTTGCGTTTTCAGTATCTTATGGTAGTTACTTTTTCTCAATGGACTAAATAAGACAGCGATCAATATTGTCGTGTTTACTTAGCTGATGAATGGGTTTGTTGAAAAGTGAAAGCTTTTTGTAACTGAGATTGCGTTTCCCCAAGCATGATTAAATTAGAAAGTCGACGAAAAAAACCAACAGTTCTTCGCAAGTGATACATTGCTTATTCTAATCCATACAGGCATCATCATTTCCCATGAGCTCCCATACATAAGTTTTGTCGAGAATGAGAAAAAAAAAATAGTCGTGTGCTCCTAATCCACAAATTGAAGTTTGCAGCTCTCGGGGGCTAATGAAATTACCCCAAAGTGACCAAGCGTACATCTCCCATCGGCCCCCTTGTTTACCTGAAGTCGAGAGACACTAGTGGACGCGTATTACCCACAATTCCCACACAAATGCAAATCGGTCTAATGACATTACGCATTATGCGCGCAAGGTACACTATTAGAACAAGACAGGTAGGTACACGGTGTGTCGTAATGACAGAATGCAATAAGGTCAATTCAGACCGTGTCCTGTTTTTTTTTTCTCCACTTGTTTACAAAAGTTTGTTCATCGTATGTCAAAAAATTCGAGACGCATCTGTGTAAATTTCCTCTAGTGTCCAGCACGAGAAGGGACGATATGCGTTTGCCTGTTTGCTTGTTTTATTGTATTCAGAGCAGAGCAATTCTGTCAAGGCAAAGATAATTGTCATAAGGAAAATCTATTTTTGAATTTCACCCAACATTAGGATTTGCTGTCTGTCTTTGAAATCGCAGGAAATGATACAAGAATTAACTTCCCATGCAAACATAATACATACACATAAACAACAACAACAACAACAACAAAACCGATCGTAAGCAAAGTAAAGCCCCTGTTCCATTATGCCGATCATTATGCAGATCAGGAGGGATCGGGTAACAGCATTATTCAAAACAGACCTCGAGTTGATTGTACTCCGGTCTGCAACAATATCAAATGGGTCACGTGATCCAAAATGTCCAACATGTTTTGTTGTTGTTGGTGCTTTTAAGATTCGATGTTTGTTTCAGTGAGTAACTCAGCTGGATTGCGCTTTTTTTTCATCATGGCTCAAGTATTTTAGATGATCATGGTAAATAAGATGATAATAATTTCAGTTAAGAATCTGAAAAAGGAATGAAATAATATATTTCAAGATCAAATGACGCTATTTCTAATCCAGAAGAGGAAAATGGATTGGACGAGGAAGGGGTGAAGTTGGTTTTCCGACAGGAAGTATGCACCGACGCCAAGCGATCCATCCGAGACGCGCCAAGTTTGTTCGAGGCATCTACAAATTGGAAAATAAGGCGAGTTCCCGCCTCCTGCCGTATTCCGCATATTACTAGTACTGTACTCTGCCCTTGCTTTGGGGCGAATGAAAATCAGCAGTCGCTATAAGAACGTGCGGGTGTATAACCTTTCGCGCCCTAATAGCCACGTAGAGATCGTAATCTTGCTAAGATGTTAGAAATAGAGAAAACAAAACAGTAGATAAACTCAGACTCAGACCTTCTTGCAATTCTCGATATAGAGGTGGAAAACGGCACACTCTGAATAAGAATTGCATTGAGAATAGTGCAAAGTAAATATACACAAATGACCGCTTAATCCGCCACTCCTCAACACCCCCCCCCCGTCCCATTGTGCGAGAGTTCTAAGATGTGCTTTAAATGATTGTAGAGGGCGCCCTATTGTTCATTTTGATTGTTTCTTCTATTTATTTATTTTTTTTTGTGGATCTTTTGTTTATTTGATGAACGACTTGGCCGCCGGGTGAGAACGATGTGCTTACCGTCATAATTTGATTTTCTGGTTGCTGCAGTCGACTTATTTTGGTGATCTAATCAAATTAGTTAGTGGTAATACTCAACAAATCAGGAAAATGATTTGCATGAAGAAAGGGGGAGGGGGCTGTTTATGTATTTTCATCTCATTGAGGGAATGTTTATGATTTTAAATATTTTGCATCTTACCACTCAGCTCTGTGCATGTCGTTCGAGGCATTTGTCTTGTTACATACATACAGCCCAACTTATACACACGCGCGGGCACGTGCGCGCACGCACGAACCGCTATAGTTTACTAATACGGGAGATTTTCAGTGATACGATGACGACTTCCAGGGCCACAAAGTTCACACTTTTAACTTTGCACTATCCTTAAAGAGTAAAGTGCGTTTCCCCGAGATTTAATGGACCCACAACGAAATGCCATCCTTTTATTTCCCTGAAGTTTAAAGAACTAAATGCTGTACAGTGGATGTGCTAATGCAATGTCATGTATGTGGAAATTCAGCTGGCCTTCCTGAAAACACCTTTTCGTTCCTTCTGAAAACAGCAAGATCGTCTGCCTGTCGGCTGTCTGCCGTGCGAAGCAGGCGAAATGAGAATCGCGCCTCATTTCGTAGGCAAAAGAAACATGAATTAGCATTGCAAGTCGTAAAGGGGGAAGTTGGTGAGATTCCATTCGCCTTCCGCGCGATCTGATAAGTGGAGAGTTTTAGTTCTTGTTGTTTTGCAATCAAGGAAGAAAACGAAAAGCGAAGTGTGATCGAAGAATGCGTGCTTGAATAAGCACACGTTACCGGTGGTTGAGCTTTCTGCGGGCCCATACACGCATGCGTGTGTGTATGAGTGTGTGTATGACATTGAGTGGTCTACCGTGTATGTAACTTCAGCTCTTCTGTTCTCCCCCCCCCCCCCTTCGTACCCTCACCCCCTCCCCATACCCACCGCTCTGGAAAGGAAGGAAGTACAGGGTTGTCACGTTATTGCCGCACAAGTGTTGAACAAGTCTAGATAGCACGGTGTGACTTTCATTATTTTAGGAAATGCACTTTAAAGACAGACACTGATATCACTGGAATAGCTGAAGGAACGAAGCGGGGAATCCATTTAGTTTGTGCATTTGCATCCAGTCTTGATAAATTCCTGATTTTAAATATCATCATTCATTCAGCTATGTTTATAAGACGCTACGCAAAATGTACATTACATTGAAATTTGTTGACACAGACACAGGCCAGTAACAAGGAAAGAAAAAATCCATAGCTGTTGCTCGTGAGCAATTATATCCACGCACATACACTTTACAAGAAGAAACCGTTTAACTTCATTTACTCAGATAAAATCATTATCATTGGCCTATTTTGAACTCTTCAAATATCCGAATCCGTTAGTTTGAGCGTAAAGGACTGGCCTCTTGTAAGAAAACCCCTTAAAAAAACCATTTACAGTTTATGCTCTTTTTTTATCATGGTGGAGGAGGTATGAGAGAATGGTTGGAATAAACTACTATTAAAAATGGACCCATTTAAACAAAAACAAGATTGTTGATGGCGTTTGGAGTTGAAAGCATGTTTGAGTTAGTAGCATCAGACGGGAGACAATTTTTTGATGTTTGATATTTTTTTTTACCATAGAAATAAATAAAAACAAATAGATCTTGATGTTTGACACAAAAATATTAATAGCGGATGCCGATAAATTTTCATATATTTCCCAAAGCATCTTCCTTTGCCCCTACATTGGTCATCTCTTTTGGTCTTTCTTTCAATATCATATCTCTTTCGTCCATCTCTCTCTCTCTCTCTCTTCTTTGTGGTTCATTGTCTCCGTGTCTTCCGCTCTCATTATCATGTATCTGTCTATATACTATATATTTCTCTCTCCATCTCCCCCCCCCCCTCCTCTCTCTCTCTGAGAAGGTGACAAAGTAGTTACACCTTCACTAGAGCAACAGATAGATATCATGCATTGTGCATTAGGTTCTATTACTCCTAATCAGGGTGTAATTTAGATAACAACCTTTTCATACTAAGCACCATTATCATGCATGGCATACCGGCACTGAATATTTCAGGTACATCATAATTGCTGTATCTAAATGGCTCTATGGCCAAAGGTTGATGTTATTAAGTACATTGTGAGCTGCGTGGAGTACATTCAGAAAGTACATGATTTATCCACGACGAGAGGAAAATTGATTCGTTTGTTGGTAAGGGATATGTCTATTGACAAGAAAGCTGCCTATACATTTCCTTGATTTTCTTCTCTTTTTTTTTTTACAAAACGGAGACCATTTCAAACAACGATATGATCAGTCTGTAATACTGCTAAATACGTATGACGTATATCATAATATGATGATGATAATAATAGTAATAATGATGATTATCATCATCATCATCATCATCATCATTACATTTTCTACACCAAAAATTGATTAATCTTCTAAGCATTTGAGAAAGGAGATCATAAAAGAAAGGTAGAAATAATAACATTTTACGTTACAGACTACATATTATATGAGATTACAAAAAGACATGCCTTCAACATTACTCTAAAAACGTCTACAGAGTTAGAAACTTTCGAATTTGAATGGGGAAATAGTTTCAAAGGTATTAAGCTGCATTTAGAGAAAGAACGTTGACCATGTCATTGTTTCTAAGAATGAGTATGGGACTGGGAAAAGGTGAGATTGAGGGGCAGATCGCAAAGCCCGGACAGGTTTATGTTTAGGAAAGGGTTCAGAAAGATAGTAATAAGGGGTCAGACCATGATAAGTCTTATTGTTATGTATTAAGTCACTATGAAGTGTACAGACCTTATCGTTGAGGAGGTTAGCATAATATACGAGGATTGGGAAAGTTGCTTTCTTTTTTTAACCTTCAACCATCTGTCAGTAATTTGTGGAATGAGCCTGCTTTCTAGTATCATGTTTATATTCATGCTAAAATTATATGTTTGACTGTTACCATCCTCTTACCCTCGCGATAAATCTTTCTGTTTTTAATCCCTTTCAGCTTTCTGGCCCCTCTGCTTTTGTCTCGATATTTTTCCTTCGTTTAGCCTTTCTCTCTGAGTGTCTGTTTCGCTGTTCTGTCTCGTACAGTCGATAACTGTCTCTCCCATACTTCTGGATGAAAAAAAGAAACTTTGCCAGAGAAGCAAATAACAAGAAAAGAAAACACAACAACAACAACAACAACGAAGAACTAAGGAGGAAGAAGAAGAAGAAGAAGAAGAAGAAGAAGAAGAAGAAGAGGCAGAAAATAGCAAAACAAAAATCCAGACGCGCAGCAAATTTCTTTGGGGCCACACTTCATTACCATCGCTAATCAAGCTTCCAAACCTTCGCCGAACCTCTTCGCCTGATTTCCGGTGACGGAAAAAGTCATGTATTGATGCTCTTTCCGCGCGATTCTCTCCCCTTCAGGACTCGGGTTTAAGCCGTCGGCTCCGGAGCGGGTCCACCCGCCGAGTCGGAACAGTGCGCAATGCATGGGGCGCTGTCGGCACGGGCACCCTCTACCGCTTAAGCTGACACCGCCTTTTCAATCCGCTGAACATTTCACTAGAATAAACAAACATCCAAAACGAAATGTTGTTTTTGCTTCAGTCTTCTCATCCTCTCTCTCTGTCTATCTGTCTGTCTGTCTCTCTCTTTCTCTCACTTTCTATCTCTCACTCTTCCGACCAGAAAATAATAAGAAACGAATTCACGTCGTGTGTGCTCGTTTCATTTTTGTTTATGTTACATGGGGGTCTTCTAGCTCTGATAAACAAGTTCAGCACGAAATATGATTTTCCGGTTTGAGCATTTCGCCGTAAGCCGGAAGGTATATAGTTGCACAAAAAAAAAGAAAAGAAAAGGAAAGGGGGAGGGGGGCTTAATAAGTTGAATATCCTCGGTATGAGCAGGTCCTAAAATACAAAATTTTATCTCATATCACTGCTCACTTTCTATTTGTAAATTTCTTGATACAATCTATACCTTATGTGTACTCGAAAATTATGAAGACTTAAAACTGAACTTTTTACGAAAGACGAGCCAATCTTGTTAAAACCTGGAATGTCGATAACGCTGCCCAACGGTGACCTTGTGGCGAAAGTACACATAGTACGAAGAACCTGTATTATAAAGTTTTAAGGGGATTCGGCCTTGAGAATGAATGAGGGAAAATGTCTACATTTAGAGGTGTCAAGTTCGGAAACTATATATTTATGTATATACATAATTGTATATATTTATGTGTGTGTGCGCGCACACACACACACACCCATACCCATTTGTATAATATACATATATTCTTACCTTGATATCTTATCTTACGAAATCAATTTACGGTTTTAGTGTATGCAAACGTGTTTCTAATTACCTTAGGATTGAAATTGTTAAAAAGAAAAGGTATAGAAAAACATGAGTGCATAATTTTTCAATATCCCCTTTCAATCATGCCACATTCTAATCAAAATTTTAAACAATGAAAGGAAATCAAGAAAAAAAAATCTGCCTTGCTGGAAGTGGTGTAGAACTGAATAGACGATTTGCTGATCTGAGTTGTACTTTTCCCTTCCTATCTTAATCTCTCCCTCAATCTCTCTCTCTCTCCCTCTCCATCTCTCACACTATATCTATCTCTCTCTTTCTCTCTTCTTCCATGGATCCCTCTCTCTTTGTCTCTCCATCTCTTACACTATGATATCTATCTATCTCTTTCTCTCTTCTTCCATATATCCCTCTCTCTTTCTCTCTCCATCTCTTACACTATGATATCTATCTCTCTCTTTCTCTCTTCTTCCATATATCCCTCTCTCTTTCTCTCTCCATCTCTTACACTATTAGATCTATCTCTCTCTTTCTCTCTTCTTCCATATATCCCTCTCTCTTTCTCTCTCCATCTCTTACACTATGATATCTATCTCTCTCTTTCTCTCTTCTTCCATATATCCCTCTCTCTTTCTCTCTCCATCTCTTACACTATGATATCTATCTCTCTCTTTCTCTCTTCTTCCATATATCCCTCTCTCTTTCTCTCTCCATCTCTCACACTATATCTATCTCTCTTTGTCTCTTCTTCCATATATCCCTCTCTCTTTCTCTCTCCATCTCTTACACTATGATATCTATCTCTCTCTTTCTCTCTTCTTCCATATATCCCTCTCTCTTTCTCTCTCCATCTCTTACACTATGATATCTATCTCTCTCTTTCTCTCTTCTTCCATATATCCCTCTCTCTTTCTCTCTCCATCTCTCACACTATATCTATCTCTCTTTGTCTCTTCTTCCATATATCCCTCTCTCTTTCTCTCTCCATCTCTTACACTATGATATCTATCTATCTCTTTCTCTCTTCTTCCATATATCCCTCTCTCTTTCTCTCTCCATCTCTTACACTATGATATCTATCTCTTTCTCTCTTTCTTCCATATCTCACTCTCTCTCTTTCTCTCTCTCTCTTCTATTTCTATATATTCCCTTACGTCTCTGTCTCTCTATCCTCACTTCTTTCATCTCGCTTTTCCTCGGGTGGCTGCCGATGTGTTACTGTTTCTTACTATTATTATTATTTTCTCTCCTTTTTTTTGGCACATTCTACGAACTACCCCGCTCTCCGTGGCGTGTATTTTTCTAGTCTGATGTTCACATTGTCAACAAAATTTCTCGCTGCCCCGCGGCTACTGTTACATTTACTTCGTGCTAAATTTCTGCTGTCCCGGAGGCTTGCGGACAGAGGGGGGGGGGGGGGGGGCGGTTACAATCCGGAGGTGCGAAGCATTATCATTTCTGCACTTGCGTGTCACACGAGACATCATACACCAACCAGTTCAGATGTACCTTCATTTTCAAATCGTGTTCCTAAGTAGATTACACATAGATACATGTGTGTGTGGTGTGTGTGTGGTGTGTGTGTATGTATGTATGTACGTTATTAGGGACTCTTTCAAGATTAAGCTAGTACTTTCGAATATACGAATTAGTAAGACATGACAGTATAAAATCCTGCGTACATTGTAAAAGACGTTTTGGTAAACTTAGTATAGTTGATATAGGCTGATAAATCTTGGACCCTATAGAAGAATAGATGTATCAGATAGAAAGATCTGAAATGGACTATCAACCGTTACATACATGTATTTCATTGCTTGCTATTTGCGCATGTCAATCTATTTTCATTTTCTTGTGATAATTAACTTTCGATTCATGTCTCGATTATGTCATGTTCAATACTGCTTATTTTTGTCAATGATTTAACTGTTTCGGAAATAAAAAACAAACAAACAACACAGGTTTGAAGATCATTAAGGAATCGATAATATGATAAAGAGTGGAGAAACAAGGTATAAACGCAAAGAAAACGACAGATGAATGAATAAGGCAGGGAGAAAAAGAGATGAATATGACTGATATGTACATGTATATGCACATATAAATATCATTCATATTGTTTGATATTTCGAATATTGCATGAAAAGTCTGCATGGCGGTGCTCCAGAACGTCATATTTCATACTCGTAAAGGACCAACAAATATCATCGTCCACTTATGAACAGTCACCAGCTAGGCAGAAATACCGTGGATATCTATTTATGACATGGCCATTCAACATTTACAATCGATGCAAATTTCGTTGACTATATTATATAAACATGATTATACCTGCCTTTTCCGTCACATCTATCGTTGTACTTGATTTGAGTACTACGCGTATATATAATTGCTGATTATATGAATTATCAAAGGTGAAATAAATGACTAAACATTAAGATATGAGACTTTAGACATCAACAACGTTTTTCTTTCAGAGATTTAAAAAAAAATGCCTTCTATGCCGTTCTGTTAGTTGGATTTTGCGCTGCGTTTATCCCATGTATTTTGAACCTGTCACCATAATCATGGAGTCACTCCTTAACATACAATGCTCAGACATGACGGAGAATTAAACCAGAGCCTCTACGAGGTCTGAACGATGGTTCCTATCTGAGTGCATTTTTTGGCAGCAACACCGTGTACACATTATACACACACACACACACACACACACACACACACACACACATATATATATATATATATATATATATATATATATATATATATATATATATATATATGTGTGTGTGTGTGTGTGTGTGTGTGTGTGTGTGTGTGTGTGTGTGTGTGTGTGTGTGTGTGTGTGTGTGTGTGTGTGTGTGTGTGTGTGTGTGTGTACAATGTCAGTGGCCTTATAGCATGATGGAGTTCAGAGGGTTAAACAGCATCAAAATGGTTCCTTAAAAAGAGAGGTCCAACAGAACGGCAGTTAATCCAGCCAGATCAAGCTTTTTTGATAGCTTGTTAATAATAACGGCTAACAATCATTAATTTCAGCGCTCATTGCCGGGGTTTCTAATAACTGTGGTTGGCAACATTAAATACGACACATCAGTCAGGCGTGTCTATGAGTTGTAGCAGGTAGGAATCATTTCGATTAATTGCCACTCCGAGGTCTACACCTGCCTGCTCGCAGACAAACAGAGTTCATGTTTGCATAATTCGTTAAACTGTATTTCATAAGAGGAACAACCCAACACCTTGAAAGGGACCTTAATCCCATCTGACATAAAAAAGAGCTCAATCAACGCAAGATCCATGACGAACTGAAATTCTCGCAGCGCCTGATAAACGCTTGTGTCACTATAGTCTTGTACGGTGTGCGCCTTACCTCCCGTGGCTAGTATGTTCACACTGTCAGACTGTGTGCAGGGCAGTGTGACCTGAGTAAAATATGCGATTGTACTTGAGGCGGCCTTAAAATTATGCTAAATTGCCATGAAATTATGTGACATTATGTCAACCAATTTTGGTGTCTGATCAACTGACAACCCCCCCCCCCTAAAAAAAAAAAAAAAGATCCTCACATGTTGTTTTTTGCTACGAATTGTGGTGTTCATTTGGCTAACAAGCAGGGAAAAAATGTTTTGCTACAAATTGTGGTGCCCAATCAGCTGACAAGCAAAAAATAAAAGCAAAAACAAACAAAAAAGTCCTCAAATTCTATGCTCCAAACTGTGGCGCTCACCGGCAAAACAAAACAACAACAAAACCAAAAAATAGGTCAAAAACGGACAACCTAACAAACAAACAAAAAGGTACCACAGTGCACAAAACGCTTAGAGATTTCCTTCCTGTAACAATTATGCTAGAATTATGCTAAAAACAGACAAAAGTATATGCCTGGCATAATGCTAGATGCTGAAGCGTCTAAGATTATTCTAAAAAAAAAAACATAATTATGCCAACTAGGGCAACGAAGATGCAGGGAACAGTAAGTAACGAAGCGTGCATGTGTACACACGGCCTATACTTGGAACCACAAGATGTGATTTTGCATTGAGGGGATGGAAATAAAGATTGAGAGACTGATTTTTCTCTTTCTCTTGTGGCACGATGGCGGAGCCAACAGAAAAAGACAGGAGTCAAGCTCTAGTTGCATAATCTCTCATGGCCTGCAGCTAATCAGTTATAGTTATTTGAGCATTTTAATGGATATTGAGGGCCGCCATCGGTAAGATGAAATAAACAGTTTGTTGTTTTTTTTTTTCCTGCAGGAAATATCTGTTTTCATAATTTGAATACCAGTAATTCAAGAGCTCTGTATTTTGCGTTCACGCTTGTCTTTTCCCTAATGGAAAGCAACAAATTATAGATATCAGTTAACTGAGAATTATGAGAGTAAGATAGTGTCCTATGGGTAGTTTGTGCCATGGCCAGTCCCTTTCAGGCGAGATTCTGTTTCTTCAGCGCCTAATTTTGGACAGCATCTAAGTTTTCATTTGACTTTGAAATCTCAAACAGTGTACCAAAGACAGGGGAAATGTCGTCGAACAACAGAAATAAAGAAAGATTTAAGCGACATCTAAACTATTTGACACGTCAACCACGTACGACAATTTCATGTGGCGAAAATCTCATAGAACGTACATAATGACTTTAAATCGCTTTGGCCTTTCTAGAAGTCTCTTAAATATAATGTCGCCGTAATCAAAGAAAATAGAAACGTGAAAAGGGAAAGGTGGGCTTAGTAACAAGCGGAAGCGGCACAAAATCAGGATTTTTCGTGATTTGACTAATTTGTTCTACGTGGCCGCCAAAGAAGTAATAAAAATCACTAGACGAGCAAGCAACCACGCGAGATAGATAATTTCAGGTGCCCTCCGGAGGCCGGGGTCATCTCACGAGACTGACACCCACGAGTCATATAGCCCACGTCGAGTCATGCAGCCCATGAGTTCAACACTAGGCAAATAAGGCCCATGCATTCGACACTAGGTAAAAACAGATCACGATTTTGACACTAAGCAAGGCCCACGAGTTTGACACTTAGCAAAAACGACCGACCGAGTTGCACACTTTTTCATAGGTAAAAACGACCAACGAGTTCGACTCGACATTGCAACACGGGGCTCAATGTGTTGGTCTCGTGGACCTTGTTTGCTTAATATGGGCTGTATGTATGGGCTGTATGACTCGTGGGCTGTATAACTCGTGGCCTATTTGACTCGTGGACTGTATGATGCGTTGGCGTCGGTCTCGTGACGTGCACCCCAGAGACCCAGGGAATGAGTACAGAATGCCTTGCCCAGGCGTACAACAGGTGCAGCCTTGCAGGGGATTCAAACGACGGACGTCGTGCTTGACGGTCAGTGGTTTTATACGCTCAGCCACAACACCACCTCAATTATAAGGATGACTTTTTTGATAGTGACAAAAATAATGATAATGTTAACAGTGCTGATGGTGATAATGCTGATAATGGTAATAATGATAATGATAATAATAGCAATATTGATTGTAGAATCAGTGACAGTGATGATAAGGATAAAAATAATGCTAATAATGATAAAGATTATAGTAACAACAGTAACAACAATACAGATAGTAGTGATCAAATGAGAATATTAATGTGCACCATGAAGAAAACGACAATATGGATGATTATGTTCATAAAGTTAAAGGCCTAATTTACCATTTGCAGATGAAACAGAAACCCAGCATTAGTGCTTTAAAATAGTTCTAAAATGTGAGTTAGGGATAGAAACAAACACTGTAAAAATTTGAATCCGTATGATCGATGTTAAGAATTGTTAAATACACAAAATGTGAACAATAGTTATAATAAGAATTCTTCCAGATTGAACCGTCTACAGTTATGGTTTAGTGAGAAAAATACTGATATATCCTTATATTTTAGGCCTTTTTGTGAAAATTTTATATGGTAGGATGTTTTGTGATACACCAGACCTACACATATGCATCAAATGTTTTATCTTGCACATTTTTAAAAACACTTCTCCCAAAGGTAAACTGGACCTTTAAAATGACCACCACGCCGTGGTAAGCAAAGTGCTTTACAATCAAACTTGCATCTATACAATGCGAGCACTCGCGATTCTTAGGGACAGTCTATTTGCTCATCAAAGCTGGATATCATTTATCATTTTATTTTCTGCTCGTCATTGCATTTTTTTTTCATTGAAAAATGGGATAATGAAGTGAAATGGAAATATTGAAAAATTCTACTACCTTTACCGAGATTCTGGTGTTACTTCGAATGAACTTTGGTGGTCGGGTGATGTTAGATTGTTATAATAGTTGTACAGGGGACAAGTATCTGAATAAGAAAAATTTATTAAAAAAAAAACTATTTCAGTGTTGGTTCATCTGTGTTTGTGTTTCAGCGTTCGTCAATATGTCATCCCGAATAACTCTCTTTCATCTTGGCAAGGAATTTTGCCTGGAACGTCGCTCTAAATATAAACTACTAAGTACTTCTTGGCGTCCTTTGCGCATACCAAACGCACGAAACTCCGTGCTCGAATGGCTTGTTTGTGTATTGCTCTACTATCTGCGTGTAATTTTGTGGGTCTCCTAGTTTGATTAGCTCAATGACCTAAAACACACACACATACAGCTGGGTATGGGTTGATTTGTTTCTTGGTCGTTATCTGGAGAGATAGATGTGGGATGCACGTGCTTTGCTTATGCATGCATGAAAATTGAAATGAAGTCTGGTAAAAAAAAAAGCACGTTGGACGTATTAACAGGAATAATGAGCTCTGTTTCTGTAGAACTGAAAAACTAGATCAGTCCGGGATGGCATGGCGTGGAAAAAACAAAGGCAAAAACAAAATAAAACCCTCAGTAAATCGGACCAAATTTGGCCCAAAACGGCTGGAATGATCACTCGTCAGCCAAGTAAGGAAAACGAAGTGTTTTGTAAACAGTCCACGTCCAAATGTGTGTGAATCGGGGGGTTATTTTCGGAAACATGCAGAAGTAGTGAATTGACTGCCCTATCACGAAGAAACGGCGTAACCAGTACTGCAGCCGCCCCCTTACAGACAGAAAGAGTTTCCCCATTTTCCCCATTCTGTGAATCTGGAGGGCCCCATTGTCTCGCAAATCAATTTGATATTCGAATGCGGTAACGGTCGCGTGATAAATTATTTAGGAAAGAGTAAGAACGAGACAGCGCCTACATGCAGAACTTCAGGAGTAGAGGGCTTACAAGCGATTTTCGAAGTTAATCGAAAAAACATACTTTGATTTTTCATCATTTTTTTGTCTGTTTCTCATAATGTGGATGGCATTAAGTAACGACATAACGCGCGTGTATAAAATGGTTGATGACTTATTACTAGACAGAAACATTGACGAAAACCAAAATAAAATACTACATCAACATCATGTCTTGACCAAGCAAATAATGAAAGCAAATTTTCCAATTTGTTTTTATTTCGTTATGTTTCATTCATATCTTTATTTTTTGTGTTTTTTGTGTTTTTTTTTTTACAATTGAAGATGCATCCAAATAACAATTTCAATATAATAGAACGAACTTATACGGAGTATATAAGCAAAGAGACAGCCTGCCATTAATTTTTGCGAGATGAGGATGTCAGAAGAAAAAAAAAATACGATGGGGCTCACTTAAAAACGCGCTTTTTGATTACAGTACTTTTAGTCATGTTGTAGGATAACAGATCTTTACTAACAGTAATAATTACCTCCCCAACTAAACAAAAAAAATAATAATAATAATAATTATAATGGAATTAAACGTATGATACCGTTAGTGAGGCCATATTTCCAGAATTTTGATCTCACATTCCATGGTGTGTTGTAACATTGTTGCAGCTATAAAGACTAGTAGCTGTAGCTCGGCATGCACAAACTACGTGCAATACTGTATATGCTATAGGCACGAAAGCAAATTTAAAACTTTGAACTAGAAATATATTTTTTAAAAAAAGATTTGACAGAGAGTGAGCACATAAGCTGAAATGGAATGGAACGGAAGCAAACTGCATGAAA
The DNA here is from genome assembly GCA_033980235.1 of Diadema setosum. NCBI lineage: Eukaryota > Metazoa > Echinodermata > Echinoidea > Diadematoida > Diadematidae > Diadema > Diadema setosum. Next base: position 12,367,505 of record CM067080.1, read on the forward strand.
ATAAAAGACCACAAGAAGTCAGGGAACAATCACTATTGCATAATTTATAAGCCGTGTTGATGAATTGATTTTTTACTTGGCGAAAAATGTCGAGACTGATATTAGTTTACTTTAGAAGCTTGCACGTGAGATATGCATAGGATCAGTTTGCCTTGGATAATGATACCTTTAATGATAGGCGAATATAGCAACAGTTGCTATGTAAATTTTGGCTGAAAACAGTGACCAATTTTAGCGGTTCCCAATATCATAAAGTGATACATGTAGGGCCCAATGATAATTTGAGTGCTGAAAATGACAGTAATTATACAGAAGGTACTAATAATGATGCGTTTGGTAAGGAATAATGATAAATTCTGATAATATAATCTATAGTAGAAACTGAATGATTTTCATTACCCAAATCTCTACAATGTTTCCCTAGCCTTGCCGAATGTGTTAATTATTAAAAATAAAAAACTATAACATCACAAAAAAAAAAAAATTCCAAAGATAATTATACATCAGAAAAAAAAACACGTGTACCTATCATACAGTATGCGTATATACATCAACAGGAAATCATTATTCAGTGAAATTATTACGATTATACAAGAAATGGCCATCTCAAGCGGAAGCTTAATTTTGATAACGACCTCTGAAAAGATGCAGCATATTGGTAAATTTACCATTGCAAATCGTTTCGTACTTTTTTTTTTATTGGTGGAAAGGAGAAGCATTAGTATAAGCGTGGGTTAGGGTGCAGTATTTAGGTAAAGGATTTTATGTGGATCATTATGCATAAATCTTGTGTTTGTAAACCTGTACGAGTGTATGTGCATGTAAGTAAAGGTACCATTTTTGTACTATTTGTTCAAACTATAGACATGTAAAAATAGGTGTGTAAAACATTTCTCCTAAAAGATTAACGTACCTGAGTGGATTTGAATAAGGGGCCTTAATTCTATAAACAAATAGAGAGCCTCCTTTATGACACGACGATACTCCCATAGACGTCATACAACAGTTGTAATTATCAATCCCGCCGCATACAAACAAACAAACAAACAGACAAACAAATAAAGGCACACGTACACACACAAGGCTAATTATCGACATCATATAAATAATCTCTCAACAGATAAAGATCGTACAAGAACATCGAGAATCTTGCTTTCACTTGCAAATTGTTGGTCGAAAGAAATTGTGATTTTGATCGTATGTGACATGCGTTCAATTTGAGTTTCCATCTCTGTCAACGTGATGGTGCGATGGATGATAATAATATTATAAGTGGTGATGACTCGGTAGGTAGGCTGGGAAACGTTGGGTATAGTTTACATTGAAGCTACCCTCGATCTATCGAGAAACTTATGGACTATCGATGTTGACATCGATAGTTCATCGCCTGCTTCCCGCCCTTTTTATTTCGAGTATTCCAAAATCATTTCCTACTCGTCATCCCGGCGGCGCTGAGGTTTGCTGAACGGCATTTCATACGGTGTGCGCTCTCTATATATCTCTCTTCGTTGATTTCCCCTTTTTTTATCCCTCCATTATTAGAATATTTGTCTTTCTTTATTTTCTGCTTCTCCGCGCATCGTCCGTCCAGGACGCTTTAAATGCTATCTACGGATTCTTCGGCTGTTTGTTTGTCGTAAGTTTTTGCAACAGTTTTGTCACGGCTCGAACGAGAACATCACATCGTCGTTGTTGTTGTAGTTGTTTTTTTTTCCCTCACGCTCTGCCAGAGAAGAGTTTAGAGAATGGAAGGGAGCGCGCTGGCGAAACCCTGGCTTATTATACATGCGTGCGTCATCACTCATGGTCGGCTCGAGCGCGCCGTACGAAAATAACCCGACTTCCCATAAATAGCCCATTTTTTTTCCCTTTCTCTTTGTATTGTCCACTCGAATGGCACGCCGGATTCGGTTTCCGCTTATTTTTAGGGCGTGTGCGGTTATTTTTAGATACCTCGGAATGTTGTTGCAATCAGCAATGTTGACTAATTCGCTTCCAAAAACGGAATGCACTTTCATCTTGACAAACCATGAAAACGAAACTAGATGGGGAATAATTGTCAACACGTGGTTCGACAAAGGCATTGTGCTTTCCAAATAAAAATGTTCTGACTAAAAAAGTTTGAATTTTGATATGAATTTGCCTCACAATTATTGTATAATTTGGGTGAAAACGCTTCGATCATTAAACGCACTTCCTGTCAATGTTTTTTTTCCGTTAACTCTCTAATCACTCATTGAAAAACTTCCACGATATTAAAACAGTGCTTCCTGCTAAATGATAGCGTTCACTTTTTCTTTTTCTTTTTTCTTCAGATGTTTCTATAATTCTCACTTGTGATGGTGCAACAATAGTTGACGCAGCTGACATATCAAACACATCATTTATAATGCATTTTAATTGTTGTTTGCCTTTACGTGGTAGCAATTTAAGACCGTCTTTTTTCATTTTCTTTAATTCGGCGAAACGTCGCCACGTCGCTCATCAGATAAAGCAGCAAATAAAAAAAAATCGACGTTGCTTTTCTCTCCTGTTTAATTCTGTGAGAATAATCTCAACATAGATTGCTTTAACTATTAACTCAAAAGCAAACGTACATTTTCTGTGCACAAAGGGATGCAGTCAGTGCTATTTATCTATCGATCAGTCTATCTGTCTATCCGTATTTTCGTCACATGAATATATAAATATATTATATACATAAATACATACATTTTCGTAAACATAATTATGTTACTTTGTCGTGACTGCGCTTGAAATCAACACATTATCGTTCTGCATCGCGCGTAGTATAGATGCAACGCTCCGGTGTCAAGCCCCTCATCATAATCTCCAACACGCAGTCAACAAATAATGCACGCCGTCATCTTGTGAAGTACCTGAGACACCAGTGTATATAATAATTACACACCGATGCTTTATCTTCCTCTCTGCCCCCCCCCCCCCCCCCTGTCTCTATCTCTTACTCTTCCCCCGCTCATTTGCACTTCCGCAGTCTTCTCGGGTCCAAATTGCCTGCCATCAATTATGCATTTGTGAAAGTTACGATCATAATGAGCGTTTCTCCACCCTGTGACGTGGAACCCTTGATAACAAAAACTAAAGAATAAAGCAACGAACAGCAGACAGAGAATCAAAGATTACTTTGGCCTGCATGGGAAACCAGGCACAGGGAAGCATGTTATGAATTTATTTTCTTTCTTTTTTTGTGAAAATACGATTGCAATTGTGATTGCTGACTTCGGGTGCTGATTTTGACTGGCATTCATTTCATGTGTTAACGAAGTTCTTTATCTTTTATTCTTATCCTTTTCAAAATTTGATAAAACTCTACTTACCAATAAACTATTCACCAGCTTGTCGTGAGCAAGATAGATATCTTATAAGGTAGATTTCGTGAACTGTGAACTAGGTTTTTATCATATATGTATATATATATATATATATATATATATATATATATATATATATATATATATATATATGTATAGTAATAGAAAATCAGTGCAGCAAAGTTTTAGTGCAAATTGCACGCTGTGATGTGATGTTAACATTTCACCGAGCTGTGGCGAAGTATCGCGGCAGTTACATTATCTATCGATCGGTTTGTGCGCGGATGCGCGTTTAGAGCAAAATGTGCGTTTGGGCAAAGTATATGAGGCTGGCAAGCCGTCGACACCGTATGTTCTGATTGCGTATGATTTCATTGGAACACTGTAATTATGATAACAGTTTTCTTCATCGCGGATGAAGTTAGCGTCTCTTGACTTCGGAGCTATCTGTGCCGGCGCCTGGAGCAACGAGGTTTGGAAGAAACCCTTACTAATTATATCGCGCCCGTACCTGTTTGCATTTTAAGGAGAAGAAAAAAGGTAATAATGCCAAGTGTTTTGACATAAATCAGGCTCGACCAATGAGGCGCCTCTTGTGACATTACCCCCCCCCCCCTCCATCTCCCCCCTCCACCCTCCTCCTCCTCTCCTCCCCTCCTCTTTGCAGGAGAGGTGTCCAGCACCCCCTGTTCGTGCTCTTGCAAAGATCTGTCCGGGTTCTCTCAAAAGGCGCCGTTGCGGTTGTCGAAAATAACACCCTCAGATAATCCTAGGACCGTGTTGAGTGCTTGCAGCCCGTTTTGGTCAGCTTGTCCGCAGGTTCGGAGAGAGTAACTCAAACGGTTCTGCACCAAGCGGCGTGAATGGTACACACTTGTGTATCGCTAAAAAAGAAAGAGATAACTCTCCCTCTTTCTCCATCTCTCCTCCTCTCTATCTCTCTCTATATATATTTCTTCCTCTCTTTTTTCTATCTCTCACTTTCGAACCGACACATAAACATAATCTACATCAACTCCTTCACCCGCAGATGTGTGCTACCTATTTGAAGATGTTTAAATATAACATGATGATAGCGGTAGTGTGGTTTGGTGTCTGATATATTCGTGCAAAATAACACGCAATAGAAAATTTATTCCAATCGACGATAGATATACGAAAGTGGTAAAATAGACTGTGGAAAACCCTTCTCGGCAAAGCCAACGGCGCATCGCTGGTATAGTAGTAGTTTACGGAGAGAGTTTATGAAAGAGAAAAGGAGCTAGACTATACTCAAAATGCATGTATTTGAAAAAAAAAGGAATATATATATATATATATATATATATATATATATATATATATGTGTGTGTGTGTGTGTGTGTGTGTGTGTGTGTGCGCGCCCTCGCGCGTGTGTATATATGGGGAAAAAGTGTGTATAGGTGTGCATGTGTGTGTGTGTGTTTGTTGAGAAAAAAAAATGAAAGAGAAAGAAAGAGATAAGGGGGAGAGAGAAAGAGGGGGGGGGAGAGAAAAGCGAATCCTTAGCAGAACCAACCAAGGATGTTGGAAACGTACGGGGCGTCACTGAGATTGAGCGTTTTACACGCACAACTGCCATCTCATTAACATACTCCTAATGGCTTACATATCCTGTAGTCACCTTCGTGGCGTGCTCGCAGTGCATGTGTGTGTCTAACTCGCTCATATATTGCTGCTGCTTTAGTATATATCCCCGACGCCTCCATAAGTCTCCAGAAAACACCTGGTAGTGTAATGAATCATTAGGCAGAACCATGTGTTTTGACTGGTATCGGAAAAAAATGCTGGACAATCTAATGTCAAATTTCTCTAATGGTTGCGTTTGTTCTAATCGTGTGAAATCACCTATCCATAGAAGGGAGGTGAGAAGAACTGGTCCAACCTCCCTGTCCATAGTGATCAAAGTGATTGCCGAAGGAATCGTCAATGCGAAGATTTTATGCCTTGAACTCTGACTCATCATAATTAGCTCTTTCTCTTTTCCTCTAATTTCCTCTTGTTTTTCTCTCGCTTTCACCCGTCTTTCTCTCCACAGCCGCTCATCTCCGCTTCTTTACTGCCCAATCACTGCAGGAGCAGTGTAAACATTGTATCATGTCGGTAATCCATACGCATTTCATCCCTTCTCGCCCGCTGGGAAAACCCGCTCCTCTGCCTCAAGTTTGGTCGATACATTCAACATGTGGCTGATGAGAGAGCTCGCCTCTTCCCAACGTCTCCTCTCTTTTTTTCCCCTCCCTTCCCTTCCCTTCTCACTCACTCCCTCTCTCCCTCTCTCTTCCCCATTCTTTTTAAGTCATTATCTTTCCTCTTCTCTTATCCTCGTTTACTCATCTCTCTTTGCCCCGGTCTGACGTCTCTTGAGAACATAATGACTCTCTTCGCGAGATTTATTTACGCTGCGCCGCCGCGGCTGGCGGGCCACGTATCCCTCCGTCCTCGGCTAAATAGCGCAGTCGAAAAAAAAAAAAAAAAAGGCGACGGGGTGCGTCCGCACTTCTCCACCATTATCGCGAGAACGTGAGGAGAGTTCGAAAATGAAATGGGTGTGAATGCAACCCACTTTGAATAATGATAGATGTTATGGGAAGACAATTCCTTAATCGTGTTAATGACGTATACCAGAGAGCGAAAACCTTTGATGCATTTGGGACACAGCCGACACGAAGATGTTTGGTTATCAATTCAAAATGGACTGTACTAGTATATTAGATACCTAGGTATTTTAATTAGTTATTGCCATGCCCCTCGTAATTCAATGAAATTGAGGGCTGATTTTGAAGAACGAGCATTACGTATAGACATCAATCATTACCCATAATGCAAATTAAAACAAGGAAGGGATGGCACTTGTCACTACATTGCGACTTCCCGGTCATGACACCAGGATTTATTTTTCATTCTTGATATTCCTCTTTCGCACAGACCAATCCGACTTGACAAAATACCTGCCATTTACTGTGGTGTCCCAGTTGCGCACGCGCATGCTGAATGCATGATATAAGAGTGCGGCGGGCGCGAGCCGGGCGCAATGTATGTATATCATGAATTTTCATAATTTCATGCACGCGCGCATGGGATACCGCGGTAATGGCGGATTTTGCTTCCAGGTCGGATTGGTCTGTAGGTCTCATATCGAGATGCTCGTAATGCGACGTGCTCTAGCCCTACTAGCATTCGTAATTCACAATTGTCTCATTCCGGATCCGTTGACCGCACACTAAATCACTTTCTCCTCTGGTAAGTATATTTGTCCATAAATACGAAACGACGCCACCATTAGTTCCAGATTAGGAGATTTTCCCCCCCCCCCCCCCCCAAAAGCCTCTGGAGAGAATCATAAATCAGCTAGTGAAGCAGTGCGCTCAATATGGAACGATTTCCTGAGCGCCATATCAAGTTTATCTCAGAGATATTACATTAATTTGTACATTTAAATGACCACATATACATAATCATGTACATGATACACGAACACACACACAAACACACGCACACACACACAC
>CM067080.1:12979363-13159363 GCA_033980235.1 Diadema setosum
AATTCGCTTAAGAGCCAACAAATAATGATGATTACGAGATCAGTGGAGCCTAATGAAATAGTAATGAAATCATAACACGATGCAGTGACGATGAATATGGCAAAAACGAAAATTGTAAAAAATAAATTATCATTTCATCCCTTCCTATGCATAAAATAATCAGCTACTAATTGGAATTTGTCATGTAATTCAATCTATGGACAATTGTAACATCAATACGAGAGGGATTTTTCAGATAACTTTTGAAGAAGCTACATTTTGCCTTGAGCAAACTATAAAGGGAACTCATTGAGAATATACTTTTTTTTTTCAATGGTAAACTCTATGGCAATTGCATTTTCATGAGGAGTTCTGCATCCAAACTGCGAATGAGATGCAAAATATTCCGGCAGTTGTACGATTTATGGGAGCAAAATGAAGAGGGACACATCAAGAATGCAATATATTCACATCATCTGAAGATGTGGAATTCATCATGCAGAAACATTTTTTTCCACCGTACCAGCTGCATTAGAGTGAGGTGGGTGATTGTGAGTTACAAAATGCACCATTATAAGCAGGAAAGAAAAGAAATTATTAAATTATTCACAGCATCGGGGGAGCAAGACCGGGAGGATCACAATGTTGAACATGGTACGCAGTGAAAGCCTGCACAAATCTTCCGAGATAGTCTGATGCAACTTATGCAGGAATATATTGCGGAGATGCTGAGCAGTACCATGTTTTCTTGAATGCGAGAAATACAGGTGGCATGGAGGTTTGCATCCATTCATCTTCTGCCCTGCCGTGATTAGGATGTAATGACATAGAAGAGTTTCTGTGTAGTGCTAACTTATTATTTTTTTTTTGTGTGTATGTGTGTGCTGCATACAGTACTCATTAAAGGTACTGTTTACCATTGGGAGCAGCGATTTAAATAATGTTCAAATTATCTTGTTTGATGCATTATATGTGTAAGTCTGTTGTATCGCAAAACATGCTACAATTATATACAAAATTTGCAATAAAGCCTTAAATATGAGAAGATATGGCCATTTTTTTAAATAAACCATAACAGTGGATGGTTTATTCTAGAAACAAATTTATCAAAACTTATTATTCTAATTTTGTATATCTAACAATACTTAAATTGATTATACCAATTAACATTTTTTCACTGGTTGTTTCTATCCCTAACTCACATCTTAGAACTATCTTCAAGCACTAAAGCTGGGTTTTTGTTTCATCTGCAAATGGTAAATAATGCCTTTAAAAGATCTTGTTTCCCTAAACTGTAACAAAACTTTCATTCTAGTTTCATCATTCTTACAGAAGACGTGACAGAGTAGCCAAAAAAAAAGCTGCTTTAATTTTGAATCAGCAAGTATGCAATAAATAAGCCAGTTCGGGGTTCCAGTTTGAGCATGAGCAGGAAAAGGTCAATTGTACCGAGAGACAGGTTGGTTTTTAATTTCACTGAGATAAGCATCTGTAATGTTATGATTATTCATGTAATCCATATAAATGGTGCCTGCCAGTACATCCACCTGACAGCAAGCCTGGTATTTGGCAATGTTAACAGAAAAAGTTTGTTAATATATTCAAAACAGCACAATGAAATGGATGCTTCCCAAAGTGTTGATTGACAAACCATTCTGGTCACTTCATCTACACAGGTTCATTCTTTGTCTGAATACGAGTTCCATAAATTGCAATGTTGGACAAGCTGCTGCATTATGTCGCTTTGAATTGAGTGAAGTGCCTAACCAACTGAGAAAAATGAAAGGTCATTTGTACCCAATTGCACATTAGCTATCTCTGAACTGGCTTATTCAGTCACCATGCTACCTGGGGCACTCATGTTGGCATGCACTGTATCTTATGTCAATGCTCATGAGCTATAGTTCTTGAGTTGTAATGATTGATATGAATTGATATTGATACCCAGTGAAGAAAAAAAGGTTGACATACCTTTTTTTATTGACAAAAACAATAACAAGTCATATCTTCAAACCAATCGGATCTTTGTGAGGTAATGACATCATCTTCTTGCATACGTGGAATTTGCATAAATACTAGTGACCAATGATATTGTGTTGCAAACATACATTCAGCTTGAAATTCTGTGATTTTTTTAATTTTTCGTCATATTTCAATGAAACTTCCCTGTACTGTTCACCTGACTTGACTCTTAACCAAAGTAAACTTGAACACACACATGTACAATACGTGGGAAGTTTCCCTTTAATAGTCTACTCCTTTCACTAGACTAGCCAACGATGTTGGTGGACAGTTGCAGACCGGGAGATGATTAATTAAGCTGTTGATAGCCAAAGAGGTGCACCTGTCCCAATTCTCTAACTATTTGTCTACTGATTGTAAATCTAAAACATGTGCTTCGGGGCAAGGAGGGGAAATCAATAGAAACGAACTCTGAAAGACTTTTTCATTCGTTCTCTTTCTGCAGTTTGTATCAGTAACACTACAGGCAAATTGAGATAGATTATCAGAGAACACCTTTCAGTGAATTTGTAGAAAGAGACCACTGAATTATTTCTCTTTACAAAACGATGCAAAATACAAGAATTTACCCTAAGACAGAGAGAGCTTCTAGGAGACCAAAAAAAAAAATCAACTGACCAAAATTGTAAAATATGAAAAAAAAAAAACAATAACAAACAAACATCTGCACCTTTTATGACAGTAAAGTGTTAGTAAATCCCTTTACAAAGTTTCAAATTAGCACCTGCTAACAGCTATATCAACCAATTACACTATCCAATGCATCGTAATTCTTATCTGCTTTGTGCAAAAAACAAACAAACAAACAATGAAGTAAGATTTTTTTTTTTAATGTAATGAGCACAGCAGGAATCAACATTTACCAGCAGAGGAGGAATGAGAGCAAACATTGATACTGGTTTCTATGGCAATATATTTGTCAGAGAGTAAGTGTTTATTTTTGATAAAATGTGAAGTCAAATGTAAAACAAATACAAGATGACGTGCCCACAAGAGGACACTTTCAACAACTTTATGGAATCCAATCTTTACAGCATTTGCCTAATCTCCCAAAACCTTCTGCCCTTTCCCCATTCCATTTGAATCTTGGCCTAAATTCATAAATTTCTCCATTTACAATTTACAGATAAATGTCACAAATGCAATGAGTCACTTATCTAATAATAAAAGATAATCTGTAGGTGTGTCCTATAATGAGAACTTGTCCTCCATCAGCAAACACTGTAAAAATATACATATACATATCTTGGCGTGTTGTTACTTTCATAAATATCAGTCAAGCAGTGAAATTTTATGGAAATACAATGTACAACCATCTCAAAGTATATGTCATATTATATAAAATATATGATGACAAAAATCATCTAAAAGCAGGTAATTTAGCATCTAGACATAGCAGACAATTCACAGTCATCATACGGATGGGGTTAGTTGCTGTCTTACCCAGGTATTTTCCGTAAGAACGTTCCATGGTAAGAACTAGCCCTGTTAGAAGGCACAAACTTGGAACAAGAAGGGCGGCGAGCTCCAAACCTATCTCCTCACAACATCATAGTTTAACCACTATTCATTTTACGGAGATATCCTACAGCGGTACCGAGGAGCAGCTTGTCCAACAAAGGAGATGTCAAACTGATGACTTTCTAATCACAGACAATATCACTAATAGATCTCGCTACTCCGTGAGCACTCTGCAACCACAATGTCTGTCAGACTCCTCTCCGACCAACAACTTCTCCGATTCATGCACAACTTTTGAAATATAGACATCAGGCAGCACATCACGGTTTTATTACCAGTAGGTACAGCTTGAGTGGAGCTTTTCTCGTATTGCACACACATACAGACACAGACTCAAATACATACATGTATACAGATCTGTTGTGAACATAATATGCAATTCATCATAGACATGCCAACTCGGCAAGTAAACAGTAGCTTAGTCTATCGGTAAAAGGTCAACTAATAGACCAAAGGCAACATTAGAGTTTTGTCATCCCATCCCTGTCATAAATACTAAGACAAATATTGGAGGATGGATTTCAAACAGCCCTCCTGTACTCCACGGGCTGTAATTACGCTGAGTCGATGGCTTGTAAATCTCCCCGCTATTCGTTAAGGGGCTGTGGCAATTATCTTTGAAACACTGCATTGTCAAGTGAGGCCTGAAGTGGCTACAATTAGTCCATCACATGCAGAAACCCAACTATGAAAGCTATAGTTTCATAGTTCTCAAAAGGGCTCAAAATTCATCTCTCACCACTTGGAATTTGCTCGCAATATATCAAAAGGCTTAACAAAAGAAACTTTTCTGGCTGACATGATTTTGAAAGGATTCTGAATGTTTTGGAGTGTTTTGAGATCAAAAGTGTGAAATAGTAAAAGTTTGTACCTGACTTTTCCATCATTACTGAAATAAACATTGTGTTATCACAGAATCAATAAATATTTTTTTGTTTTTACAAATATCTCCATTTTGGAGCAAAATCAACAGTTTTTGCAATCACATGGAAACTTTTTTTTTCTTTAAACTGAATGGTTTACTGTAGATAAGTTACAATTATTTGGAAGGCAACAAATTCATAGTCAAAACTTGTTCTCTTTTTTTTTTTCGTAACCATTTATTTTAGTTTTGATAGATTCCCAAAGAAGACCACCTTAAAAAGGTTGTGTGACCCATAGGATGCAAAAATTCTAAAAATAAATTGCTTCTGATAGTGGACAGACTGTGCATTCCTCATCAGAAATATGCAATCCTAATTACCCTAATTCCTGAAAAGTTCTTTTCGCTGTGTATTTGTTTGCCCACATCCAGCTATATTGAGATCAATCATGCAATATATAAGCAATGACCTCTGCTAAATGTAAGTATACTAAGGAACAGCATAACGTTCAAGGAACCCACTCAGCAACCCACTTCATCTGAAATGGCATTTAATTGCTACAAAATACAACAAAATACAATAGAATTTCAGACTGAGCTACCAATAAAGTTTAATTTTGCAGAATTTTTAGAATTGTTCATTTTTAATTCTCTGACCAGCTTCACATTCATTTGGATGTGGCATGCATCATGAAAACACATCCTTGTGACTATAACTTGCTGAGCAATGTTGTGTGTTAGTATGCCGTCTCTTCTAGTAAGAAATATTGAAAAACACTCTGTCCTCGGAATAGGATATTAACCGGAGGTCCAATGCCTGTCTGAGAACAGTAAGTGGTAACACAGCAGAAATGAAATGCCTAATCAGCTTCACCTTTTAAAAGGAAACCATAAACCAGACAAAGTTTTGAATTAAACTTTTCTTTGTATGCATTATCACAGTATCATTTCAATACAACAGGCAAAGAGCATCAATGTTCATATGCAATATTTCACTGCATAAAACAGATTTTATGTGTGTTTAGAAGCACATAAGTAACTGCTTGAAGTAGCAATCAGGATTTTCTCTCTCACAAAATACCATTCCTCTGGCATTATGCAAATGAGTGCTGCCACCTTTAACCCACTGAGTATGAGCTCCGAGTATACTCGGGCAGGTGTCTATGGGAAAGGTGTGTTGTAGCAAAATAAGCCCATCTTTAAAGGGTTAAGATGCTCTTAATGAGCTCAAAGCATCAGCTCAGCTTAAAAGCATAGTAAGTTTATGTCTGCAGTTAAGACTAATACACACTCAGGAGTCACTATTTAATGGCCTGGAGTGCAATGCCTACATCTAAAACATTTAACCCCGTTGAGGATGGTTTGGTTTTGCTACGACACGCATATCCCATAGACACCTGCCCGAGTATATTTGGGGGGGGGGGGGACTGGTCCTTAACAGGTTAATCTCCCCCACTTGAGCGCCTGTGCTGTATCTGTCCCAAAGTTTGATTACTACCAAGGCGTGAAGTGCAAAATCAACTTGATGCAGTACAGTGAAGAAGCTGATAATTACCGGCTTCTATGGCAGCCCTTAAAGGAATGGTATAGTTTTGGTTGAGATGGGGGGTCTAGGGCAATTAAACCCTGGGCAATTACCCCGGACCCTTCCCCTGTCCCTAATCCTAATCCTGAAACTAATCCTAACCATTACCCAAACTCCTAACACTAAACCCAACCCTAACCCTAATCTTAACTCTAACCTTACCACTAACCAGTATTTAGTCGGGGGGGGGGGGGGGGGGGGTAATTGCCCTCGGGGGGTAATTGCCTGGATACGGAGATGGGGCCTCAGGTTTCCAACTTTTTTTTTGTGAGATAGTGAGAAACCTGTTATGAAATTATGTGAAAGAGCATACAATTCTAAGAAGAATTTAAGATTTATTTGACAAAAATTGGTTCTGAAATGGCAGAGATATCCATAAACAAAGAGGTCCTAAGAATAGAAGGGCCCCACCTTTCATTAGGACCACTCTGTCTTACTTTGTTTCGAGATATCTCAGCCATTTCAGAACCGATTTTTGTCAAATAAACTTTGAATTCCTCTTGGAATTATATGCTCTTTAATATTCTATAAGTGGTTTCTACTTATCTTGCTAAGAGTTAAAATTTCAATCCCCCATCACAACCAAAACTATGCCATCCTTTTAAAGACCAAGTTATGGTGTACATGTCATGCTCCTTACACGTATCATTTCCTTTCAAATATAATTCAAGAACCTCTGGCCCCATTATCTTACGTATCAAAATAGGTCCTGGGTGATATAAAAGCATGGTTCACCTTCCTGACACAAGGTCATTATCTGGTTATGCAAGATGTGTAAATTTAGCAATTTATAGCAGCGTCTCTCTGTTCAAACACATAATTACTTGACACTGTAAACCTTTACTTAAAACTCATGTTATCAAGACGTTTTCACAGCATGCAGCAATTCTAAACCTTGTCTCCACACATTGAAACTATTGACAGTCTCCACAAGTGGAGGACAGCTACAATTTTGTATATACTATTTTCACACATCAGCATTTATGACAAACTGTTATGCTACAACCTTTGCATGCTGTAAAAAATTTACAACTGTACCTTGTCAACATCAAAGTGCACTCCTTGTCTTACAGTGAGGGCAGAATATTCCACCTAGGTACATAATCACGAGTATGATAAATTACCCACCCCGAACCTAGGCTGAAACACAAACTGTTTTTCTTTTCACTTTCTCCTGGCATACTTGTGATAATGACAGAGTGATCAAGCTATCATAATTTTACCCATCGAAGCAGTAGAACAACCTTTAATAAAGTAGAAAAGTCTAGGTGAAATTCAAAAGTTTTGAGAAAAATTGCTGTTACTATTATGATAATGATGATGATTATCATTATTATTACACTGTATTATTATCATTATCATGATTGTTTCCATTATTGTGATTATCATCATCATCATTATTGTTATTATTATTATTACTATTATTATTACTATTATTATTATTAATATTATTATTATTATTATTATTATTATTATTATTATTATTATTATTATTATTATTATTATTATTATTATTATTATTATTATTATTATTATTATTATTATTATTATTATTATTATTAGTGGTAGTAGTAGTAGTATCATTTTTATTACCATTAAATTATCATTTCTTTTTCCTTTTGGGGGGAGGGGGTGGCATAATAACTTTCATGAGCCTTGAGCATTTGTCTGAGTGGATTTGGCGCAAGTCACATGAATAATCAGCATTGTGATGAATATTATCACTCAGATCCGATGGATCACGATAAAATGATGATCAGCAACAGATCTGATGAAGATGGCATAGCCTACAAGTTGCAAATATACCTAAATGGATACACCTACACAAACAAATAGATACAAGGATATGTATACATTTTAGGCCTACCTAAGAAACGCATTTAAATTCTGGAATTTGCTTGTGTAAAATTTATCTTCTTGAGGCAGCATTCTTGCACAGAAATATCCTCTCTGCACTTGTTACAAGATGTGTGTTTTGTAGACTGGCACAGAGGGACAGCATTTAAAAAAAAAATCCTGGCAGGTAAAAAAAAAAAAAAAAACCTGAACAAACATAAAAACCTCTGTCTGGGTTAGATTAGCCAATTGAGGTATTGAGGTACAGGTACACTGAAACATGATGGTTTTTCCATAATGAGACAGAATCATGGTTAAAATTGTGACCACGGACTATTCAGCCAAGAATGAAATACGCTTACCTTCTTTATTATATGCCTGTGTCAGCATGTGTTTATCACTGCATGTTTGTTGACACACGCGATGCATTACGTGCATTTCGGCAAGTCAAGAGTTGTATAATCCATCTAGACTACATTTGAACTACTCTGGTACATTGTACCTCTGTGAATTCCAACCAATAAGGGCCAAGGTAGCTCTAATCAACTAGTTGACCAGGCACTCCAGCAAGCATGTTACCCGTGATGACCAGAATAGGCTCAATGACTACCTCAATGAAAAACCAGCTGCTGTCTGTAAACTCTGATATTCAAGGGCACCATGGCAATAATTTTAAGTGTATTTTTGCGTTATACACTTGCTTACTTGAGAAACAGCTGGTGATATAACTGGTACAAAGCAAATTGATATTCTATGTATAAAAGCTCTTTCCATTGTTCTTGTGTTCCTTTTGCAATCCAGAAAATAAAATTCCTTTCATAAGCTGGTATATTGCAATTCAGATCTTTCCTCAGATAATTAAAACAGGAAATTTCTTTACTATGGAGGGGGAAACAATGCTATAGATCTCCAGTGAATTTATTCAGACCCTTAAAAAAAAAATCCAACTGTCATTCTCAGTACAAAAGGTGATAATATTCTTGAGTAACATGGGGTTGGTCTTTTACTTGTTTTTTCTTTAAACTCATGGTATATAACCAAAAGATTTCATGCACATATGTTGGGAGACATTATTCTTCAACCATGCAAAATTTTTTTATGTTTGCAAAAAGGATACATGACCTATCGAGTTTTGTGTACGTGTGTGGGGGGGGGGGGGGCTTCCTCAGATTAGAATTAACAATCATCTTCAAATCTACCCTTTCTTCCACAACTAATTGCTGGGGAGGGGGATGTCTCAGAAGTGCATTTTTGTTTGTTTTCAGAAGTCTAAATCTCTATGCACCTCTAAATCAAATGACTTAAATTTGTTTCTAAGACAGTGTTTCATTGGACATAGCTGTGACAGGTCACTTGGGTGACTGCATGCATCAAGCTGCTCGATGCAATTAATTCACCTTCCAACCATCACCATGCAATGAATAAATTGATGATTCAAGATTGAAAATTGTAAACATGGCTTTTTATGATTTACTGGAAAGTCTGTGGTACAGATAGTCGTCTGCCAAGCATTGAATAATGAATATTATAAAATGGGTTCAAGAATGTAGCCAATTGAAAGTGCTGAAATGAGTCACGTGTGCTTGTATTAATTTCTCACTAACATCCACGGCCGACGTCACAATGTTTGCACTAGCAGTGCACACTCAATCAGTTGTTACAAGTGCATCGCGCGCTACTATACGCGCTGTCAATCCTGTAAACAACTTCTAGTTCGGGCTGCCGGCCGGCCTTTCTTGTGTGCATAACATGTGTGGCCCGGCGTACGTATACTCTTATACGTACAGTACTTTCCGAGTGCGACGTGTTTGGGACGAACATCTTCGGACATCTTGATCCACAAAGGTACGTGAAAAATGTTGTTAGTTTTCGACCCATTTTATAAAACAAATGATGCTCAGGGTTATTTCGTGGCGTTAGTAAAGATGCAGCTCACTCTCGGTTATTTACAATGTAGTGCAACATGCACTCGGCTTCGCCTTGTGCATGTTTCACAATTGTAAATACCCTCGAGTGCGCTACGCCTACACTAACGCACTCTATCCTGTGCATCATTTGTATACTCTTCAAACATAGCTTTTGCAGCCAACATGTCTGTGAGGCAAGGCCAAATTTGCATCTTATATTTCTTACATACTTTGATTGCCACTTGAGGCAATCTTCCGTCTCCATCACAAAACACATGGGATATGATGGAAACTAATACAAACTAAGACCTATGAGAGTTTCATAACAAACATTTCCAAGAAACCTTAGTACATAAAAAAGAGAGAAAAAAAAGAGTCAGTTTCAGACATTGGAAAGGTCCATAAAATGTGCTCATAATCTCTTTGTGTAATTACTGTGTGATTAATTTAACCTTTTGGGTTATTTCTCGGACAAAAATGCCATAAAAAATAAGAGGATGGCAGCATTAAAAAGTGCATATAGTACGATAAGCCATAGCACTTAGCATCATTTTGTCATCATGACTATATGGAACCTCATCAAGTCTTGGCTAAATCAAATCAGCCACCCAAAAATTTTACCTGAAATAATAAATGAATGAATGAATATGTAAGTAAATAAATAAATAAATAAAGTGAATAAACAAACAACGTAAGACAGAAAGAAAGAACGAAATACAATTAAATAGATAAAATGCAATGGATGGACCTTTTCTTCCATGAATGGTGAGTATCATGCTCAGATTTTTGCTATCAGCTCCAAGATAGTTTCCTCATGAGCCAATGACCAATGTGAAAAGGATTAGGTGCCATGGGGACAGCTGTAAGATTAGTATGCAAGAGTCTTTTATTGCATGGCTTCTGCATCTCGGTAGAACCAGGGACACATTTGTGATTGCGTGCTGACAATCTTCCATGGATTTCGCAGAACAGTCCACTTAGAAATTCATGAGAATTTGTGAAATGAGCTAGTCATCACTCCAAATATTTTCTTCCCACCTCCACACCACGTGTCCCTCTTTTGCAATGCATCAGCTAGCACACCCCAAAGAGAGTAAAGGAAGCACACCAAATTCATCCATAGAATGCGAGTAATGCTTATCATCACTATGATGATAATGAAGGCAATTTATTTTGGCTATTGTACACTGGCAAATTCTAATGTCCCCAACTTTTTTTCTTTTTTTTTTGGGGGGGGGGGAGGACATGTTTAGAAAGGAAATCTAGAAGTATAACAAATGGTAAACTGAATCACTAGGTATCTTTTGACTACTAGTATTTACAAATAAAAATAACATGACCAGATACCTGGATGTCCACTGCCAGAGGTAAGTCACTGCCACTTTACAGAAAGATTATCTGTTTTCATTGATATGAGGATTACTTTTGCATGAACAGCTATCTCTTTAAAGTTTATTCCTCCCTCCCCCCCCCCCAAAAAAAAAACACACAAAAACAACAACAACCAAGATTGGCAGGGAGACCCCGCGGTACTCTCCATTGCTTGGCAATGGAAGAGTGGACAAGCAATACTAATGAAGTCAATGCCAACTGTTAAACTAAAATTGTCAGCATTCCAGCAATCAATTATCTGACAGAGCTAAAAGGTGATTCATGTCGGGGGATGATGCATGGCCGACGCCCCATGAATGAGGCTTTCGCCCACCTTATTTCTATCTGCCAGTTGTGAACATAAATATCAAGTTTTAGAAGCAAGATATTTCAAACAAAGCAAAATTACAACTGATATTTATTAGTATATAACTGCAAAACTGCATAAGAAAGTTTTTGTAGAAGGAGACAAATTAAAAAAAAATCATATCTGAAGAAAGTCTTGTTTTGTTTTGTTTTTCTAAATAATATGAAGTGAGATCTGTAGTACTATATAAGCTGTTATTTTTGTGAGGGTTTAATTTTTGCGAATTTCGCAAATCTCAGTTGGATCGCAAATCTAACCACATGCGAAAATGTCTCCATGCGCTAGGTTAATAGAACATTTATGTTGGCGTCGGCGTCAATTTGTGAAAGCAACATCTTGCGAAAATGTCTATGACCTCCCTGTTCGTGAAAATATCTGTACACGAAAATAACAGCGTATACAGTAGCTCATTCTGCAAGTTTGCCATGTTGGCATCTGATTTAGGGAACCAAAGAAAAAGTCATATTTTCAATACTCTTTGCTTCTGAGAATACTCAGTTTAGATCACTACAGGTCACTAGGCAGCCATGTCATAATTTCATCTGGCTGAACGTAAGACTTGAATAGACTGATTTATATTCTTTGGATTGTGTTGTCTGCAACATTGCTGTTGTGTGAACTTCATACTTTCCTTTCATATTCTGTTGCAAAATCAAATATGAAATAAAGCTGAACTGAAATGAATTGAAAACTCAATTGCAAAATTGTGCATTTTTACATTTTTCATACCTTTTAAATGTATATACACTAACATGTCAAAAAAATACTAGCAAAAGGAACATATCAACTGGGGACAGTGAATAAAAACAGTCATTTTCATCCACAGTCAAGTGTTCACATTATTGCAAAGATAGAAATGCACAGGCAAATCATAATGGACCAGTAAGGGATATATCTGGAAGGC
Source organism: Diadema setosum (assembly GCA_033980235.1). NCBI lineage: Eukaryota > Metazoa > Echinodermata > Echinoidea > Diadematoida > Diadematidae > Diadema > Diadema setosum. The sequence goes on from CM067080.1 coordinate 12,991,718, forward strand.
ACGTACAGTGTACCTTGGATCTACATATAACAAAAAAGAGGAAGAAGAATAGCACAGGTTTGCCAATTCAATTATTCAATCTCAAACAGGACCCTATCAGAAGTAAAAACAACACTAAATCTGCCCCTGGCTGACCAAACTAACCCTTAACATCTCTTTCAAATGTTTGTACAAGTTCCTTTTACAGATCATCAGCTGAATTTGACTTCAAAGAACTTGCAAATCCATTTGAAGAGGTAAACATATCTCACAAACCCTTATCTTATGACCCCTCACTCACTAATCACACAATGCTATCTTCCCCTTAATCTGTGTTTAATTTATCCAACAGTAGTCTCATATAACCAATACACTGTTCTTCCGTCACCAAATGGCACATCATTATCTGAAAATGAATTATCAGTGAATAGAGATTACCTAATACCTCTAATCCCTGTCTCATTACTATGACCTTCCTTCTGGACTGGGGCACATTACTGTTATACCTGAGTGGGCTTGCTATAACTTTACAAGTATGCAAACTTTGGAGTGATTACTGATTGCTGACGAAAAAGCTTGGCAAGTTTAAAGTGTACCAATACACTGGAAATTAAATTTAAATGCTAGAATACACACACACACTAACACAAACACACAAACAGCCATAACTTACCTGTGCTAGCCCCTAAAAATATACATATTTCAATGAATCAGATCATATCTATATTTGGCACTTGTGTTTCACGTGTTTGAGTTCCACTCTGTAAATGCCAGTATTGATGCGTTCTACCTATACGTGTATGCTTTTATGAATAATATCGAAATTCCATGTTGATTGGTTAGCTGATCATGCACAAGCATTGCATATCACTATCTTTCAATTAAGATATATTTCAAAAAGTATGTATACATTTAGCACAATCGCTCAATTGAAAGAATTGGGTGACCGACTAGTCTATTTCAATTGTTTTTGTATACTCTATGACATTTACGTTTAAACCAATAAATAACAATCGTAATCACAAAAAATTCTAATATCTTGCAGAGGGCATGTTTCATGTATATTCTACAAATCTAGCAAACATAATACTCAGGGTATTAGCACACTTTAAACCAAGTGCCCAGGAATAAACAGAGATAATTCCAATGCTGATGACAATAGGCAATCCGGTTTACCCTGGACCAAGGTGAGATACAGCAACATGCACATACAAAAAACAGATAAAAGAACATTATATAGTCATTGTCCCATAGAGGCAAACAGTGCCATTGTGCAGGTGCCAAAAAAAAAAAAAAAACCAATCGAACAAAACAAAAGCAAACAAACAAAATGGGTCCTGGACTTAAAATCAAGCTGCAGAACACATACAAAGATAAGGGAACATTATGTAGTCACTGTCCTACACAGGCAAATGGCATCGCTGTAATGCAGGTGTAAAAAAAAAGAAAAAGACCACAACAAATGAAAAGAGTCCTGGACATAGCAAGCTACAGCACACACACACACACACACACACACACACACAAGACAAAGAAACATAGAACAACATAATGTAGTCACTGTCAAACCGTGAACCTATTACACACATGGACTAGAAACGATGGTCTCTCTTTGATCCCATCATCAACGCCGCCACCCGATTATGTGCATCTTAATGAGTATATTCAGGTGCTTGGATAAGATCACAATTGTGCAATCATGCATCGTCACTGACAAAAGAACCATTTCCCTCATTTCGGCCTTATTTTGCTCAGGTGCCTTTGCAGACTCAACTGCCTTTGAATAAACAACGATGAAAGGGAGCAGCAAACCCGAAAACATGACAGTTTTCCTGACACAAAATTGAATATTACTGAAGTGGACAAGCAGGTAACATGGCTTAAAGGGTATGTACAGTTCTGGTTGGGGTGAGGATTTAGCTTTTAACGTTTTGCAAGATATTCAGAAACCACTCTATGAGATGTCAAAGAGCATGCAATTCTAAGGGGTATCAAAAGTTTATTTGATGAAAATCCATTTTAAAATGGCTGAGATATCCAAAAACAAGGTGAAACAAAGAGATCCTAATAAAAGATGTGGCCTGTTGCCTTTTATTATCATCACTCTTTTGGATATCTCAGCCATTTGAAAACCAATTTTCATCAAATAAACATTGAATCCTTCTTAAAATTACATGCTCTTTCATATTTCATTTATAAGAGGTTTCTCATTGTCTCACTTAGGAATGTTCAAAACATGAATCCCCACCTCAACCAGTACTATACCGTCCCTTTAATGATAGAACATACATGTCATCTACGGTTACTGTCTATGTTTACTCTGGAAGAATGTGCAAAAAATGAGAAAAATTAGATTACAAATCACAACCAACCTGCCAAAATAATTGCTTTCTCTAGTAAAGTACATGCATTTCGCATATGAAATTACTTGAGCGATGATTTCCCAATGTACACTACAACTGCACATGCATTTTTCATGATTTAAGAGAATTACTATCTTTTACGCATGTAGTTTTTAAATTTCTCAAAGCATCGTCATGTTTTTACCCAGGCTGGCTGTCGGCGGTGATGATAAGATCAATGCAGGAAAGCATGTCTAAAATGCTTTTTGTGCCACTTTTGACAGAAACAGGTGCATGAATTAATTAACGAGCGATGAACGTCCATGTGTAGTAGGTCCATGGTCAGACACAGGCAAACAGCGTGAATGTGCAGGTGCCGAAAAAACAAGAACAATTCCATGAAATGGCCCTGGACGTATCTAGCCAGTGCAGCTTAGGTCTGTCTCTTTGTAAAACCTGTACCCATCCCTGATCTATCATATTGTTGTATAACCTCGGCTTCATTCTTTGGACCTGCCTAGACCTGAATAGACGGACCGTTGGAATTAGCATGCGTGTAATACAGATGATCAATATCCCCATTCTCTGTCACAAAAGTTCCATCAGTGGGGGTGAATGGAGGATATTTCACGGGGATCTAACCATTTCATGAGCGTACACCAGAATATAATGTAGTTTTCTCCGCATGGCTTGTAACTTCTAATCCTGCTATGTTTAGCCTGGGCAGTGCATGAATACATCTTGCATGGCTAGGCAAGTGTTCATTCATCTGAAAAATTCCAAATAGAGACTATTTCTGGGCAGGGGAATAACCTCTTTAAAGTCTTGGAAATAAAATGCAACTCTCCACTCCGTTAAAGTAGACTGTTATGAACAGATCAAACGCAAACTATGGAAATATATATCTACTTGGAAGTGGATATAAAGTATCCCATATAAAGCTGTGGATTTTCTTGTTTTCAGTGTGTTCACTAAATGTTGATGATGATCATAAGAACATTTCTATAATATGCTTGATTAGCAAGTTGCTGTAAAACCAGACATTTTAGCCTGCATTTACAATTTAAGGAAATTTTCAGAGGAGCCAAGATTTATGAAATTGAAATGCATGTGAAAGTTCTTGTCTACACTTGAATTGAATGTCATTGGCAGTTCGCAAAAATATTCATGCCGCTAAAAAGGCCAGTGGCTCCTATTTGCAAAAATTTCATGGCGCAAATATTTCTGGTTTTACAGGAGATAAAGTGTAAATGTCACAACTTCACAACTCTCCGGTTGAATTGCACATGAATCTTTAATATGTTCCAATTTTTGAAAAAAAAAAATCTGAAAAAGAGATGAAGTGTATCCATCGAAAACAATAGTCCCTAAGGTGCAATGATTTCAAATAAAGAGATTGATAGATGGTTATAAAACAGAGAAATATTATCACGCCAGTTTTCAGCAATACATGTATATATAGAGAATGAGAGGGAGAGAGAAGGGGGGGGGGGCAAATCAATTCCAATAGAGAAGCCAGATGGAAAAATATACAAAGAGTCAGAAATAAAGACTGTAACAGAAGAAAATGCTCTGACAGATGGATCTAAAACATTGTAAGAGGGAGAGCGAAGGAAGAACAGAAAGACAGGACTGAAAGTGTATGAGAAATGAAAGCAATGGAAGAGAACTAAGGAGATGGGGAGAGAAAGAGACTCGGTAATATAATAGTTTCGTTCAGACGGCATCCCTAACTTCGAGGTTAGGAAACCTTGAGGTTAAGCTCTTGCCCCCCAACTTCGATGTGCGTCCACACGACGAAGCTTAACCTCAAGGTCAAACTCCCGCCCCTTTGAGTTCGTTGATTTTTGTGTCCACACAGTGCTCAACTACGAGTGGGGACCCCCGTGGCTCGTGGTTAGAGCACTAACCCTGAGATATCTCGTGGCTCTTAACATTGAGCTAACCTCGAGGTTACCTATACGAGTGCATCTACACGGTCCCTAACTATGAGCTTAACCTCGAGGTTAAGGCCTGTCGACTGAACGTAACTATTGAGTATTGCTAATTGGTGCACACATGGTGTTGTTTTCAGGTTCTAGGGCAATTACCCCCCCCCCCCAGATAAATATCCCTGACACTTTCCCTGACCCTAACCCTAAGTAATCACGAGCCTAATCCTAACCCTAATCCAAACTCTAACCCTAACCCTAATCTTTACTCTAACCTTACCACTAACCAGTACTGGGGGGGGGGGGGGGGGGAGGAGGTAATTGTCAGGGTGGGGTAAAGGGGGTAATTGCCCTGATACACTTTTTCAATATACTCCAATGGGGAATTTCTAAAGGAAGATGGAGTGGGGAGGTGAAATTGAGGAAATTATTATGGCTGGTGATTTATGGAACTTTCCTGGCAGAAATTGAAGAGGACAGCTAGGCTTCCTCCGATGTTTAGCCGAGCTCCTTCGACTTGGCTGACTGCCTATCTATCACCAAACAATGGGCTAAGGTTACGCAGTAATACCTTGGCTTACATTCTCTTAATTAGGATGATGCATTCTCCATAATTATGGATTTGTATACAGCCTCAGTCTTGCTATGAGATAGAGATATCATGTTCCAAAATCATCAAGAATTTATATTTTGACACGAGAAAAAAAAAAAAAGGTTTGAGAGCTCAAGTGCCTCAAAAGTATGCGGAATATTGCAAAATTATCACACTAACTGAATCAATCATGGTTCAGGATATCTTCCAATATATCACTTATATGATATTTATTATCTGAAGATTCTCTTTAAGCTTTTACTGGAGACAAGATGCTGGTGCGAGTATCGCTTTTGAGATATTCTGGTCCAGCCTTTCCTGTGATAATTCAGAATCTTTATTTTCACAAATCCTGGACATAATGCTTTCTGAAGTCTGTGCAATATGTTTCATTTCAAATCGGTGGTACTGTGTAGGAGCATAGATCCCAAGGCAAGATTGCCACATGAAATACTCCCAAGAAATGATTCTCTTCAGACCTGTTCTTGGTAATGGTATATGATCAGTGTAATATGTCACTGTGTGTCCTCCTTTGGGGATAAGTTTTGTCTGTGCCCTGAGTAAAATTTGTAAAAATTTGTGTAAAAGCATATGGAGAGCTGCTCCACATCTAGATCACAAAGAGTTGCCAATTTGCCTTACGTTGTAAACCATAATAACTTATAACCTTTTTTTTCATTATTTGTGTCTGATTTTTTTTCTCTGAATTGTCATTGATCTACATCTCTGATTTTTCTGTTTTAATGCAAAGCATGATAATATCAGGACATACTTTTCCACCTTTAATTGTGAACACAAATGGGATTTTGATAGTGGATTTGAGAGGATTAATATAGGAGCACAGGCTGACAAGACCTGGGGAGCATACATTTCATGAAGCGTTTTGTAAGATATGTTTTCTGACAAACTGTTATAAGCTACTGAAATCTGTGCATCTGATTTGCTGAGAGCAAATTTATCAGACAAAAATATCTTACAAAATGCTCACATGAAATGCCTCCCAGGAGGAGTGACGACAAATATTGGGCCACTTACCTAGAGGCCTCTGCTGATTCAACCTGCGAGGGTTGCTAAGCGACCGTCTCAGGAAGGGGTTACTGGTCCCTGTGATGTCCAGCGACATGAAGCGGGTCCGGGTCTTTGGTTGCTCCCCTCTTCTTCCTCCTCCTTCTCCTCCTCCTCCAACATCTTCAACTCCGCCCAGGAGTTGACTGATGGAGTCATGATCGGCAAAGAGTGGAATTTGACTCTCATTTTCCTCCTAAGTTTGAAAATAATGTGAAAAAAAAAAGATTCAGTTTGACTTTTTATAGAGGGAGTTGGTTCTTGAGATCACCGTCATCACTAGAGTGTAGCAACATTTGTACGCATGTAGGCACGATGCCACTGATTATTTATGCTGGTTATTAGGTGATTTTGATTGACGACTTCAAATATATACCCATCTCTTCTTACCTGTATTAATCATTTCTGGAATACTTCTTAACCTTAAACTGCAAATTGGATGTCACTTTTAATTGCAAGGCAATGCTCTCACAAACTATGATGCATTGTATGAAACATAACAAATAAAAATCAAAAGGCATGAAGAACACTGATGCAGAACAAAGATTAATGAAAATCTGCTCAACTTTTTCACAGTTTCACTTCTGCTTTTACAGCAACTGACTAAGATCGCTGCACCCATGGTTTAAAAAGTGCAGTTAATTTCTGCTTCACCATCATAAGTTCACTCATACACCTTGAATTGTAGTATAAGAAACAGGAAGCATATTCATTAAATTGGTAAAAAACAGAATATTAACACCAAAATTCAACCACTATTAAACAAAAATGTCTCAGCATATAATGGGTTTTATTTTGTGAGTTTTTGACTTATGAGCAAAACTGGTTTTCCTACATTTTTCTTTCTCCAAAGTTTTTCTTCAGCACATAATAAAAAAAGTCACTTCTGTTTTTCACTGAAACACACTGCAGATAAAAGGACAAAATCCTTTTAGAAAATTGAATGCTCATTGCTAATGGCATTCATCCAGTAATGCCAATCCCATCCAGAGAGAAAGGGGGGATGGAGACAAACATTTGTTGTTGATTTCTTTCTGCTGTGGCAACACCTGTTGACCTGACGACAGCGGCCATTTGCTAATTGAATTTTCAATTTCCGACTGTTCAACGTAGTGGCGCAATACTTCCCAATCGTGGGTATTACACAGAGAGGCTTTGAAGTCTGTGAGAAGTTGTGCGCAGAGCTCAAAACATGCTGCCAAAAAAATATGAACATCATATTTCAAATTGACTCCTTGAAGTTTGTGCATGGTTCAATCATCAGATGGAATGTTTCAGATATATGTAGAAATAAGTGGTCAAAAGAAATCAATATCTATAATGACAGCAGGGAAGGTTTTGTTTACCAAACAGCATCAAGAATAAAGTTTTGACACTTTAAACATGGAGTAGCTCTATGCTCTAAGCAGTTAGGTCTACAGTGATGAATGCTACCTATGAATGAAGCAAAGTGAAGACACCCTTCACATTTAGTCCCTAACAATGGCTTTAGTGTTGGTTGTTTGGGTGACAGACATTTGCTCCTCTTATCTTATCCAGGACTTAGATAAAGGTTAGGGTTGTGATGGGTTTTAGGTTTAGTTTGATGTCAGGATTAGGATAAGGGTTCGGGTTATGTTTGTGGGTAGAATCAATGTTTGGCTTAGCGTGTACAGATATTTCATGGGAGTATTTTTCCTAGGAGCAAATGCTACGGAACCAGTTGTTTCAAGCAAAATCATCATAATGATGACAATTTTTTTTCTTGTTGATACCACACTGCCTCTTCTTTGTTCAGAATTTTCATATGAAAATAAATATCATGAAACAATTATATTAAACACAACCAGTGGGCCTGAACAAAATCTCACAGATGATGGACATCATAATTGCAGTGCACATAAAACAGATGTAATGCAAACAATTAAGAGAACAATGTGTGTTCTTATCTATATTGAGTAAACAGTCTTCAGGTTTTATTCTTTATGTGCCCAGTACATAGCTGGTACACTATTGGTGGACATGAGAATTGGGCTTTTAGCTTTCTTTTTTTGCAAGATACCAAGAAAGCATTTATGAAATATTACAGAGCATGCCAGTTTAAGAGGAATTTGAAGTTTATAATTTGATGAAAATTGGGTTTGGAATGGATGAAACACTCCAAAACAAAGTAAAACAAACCAATCGTAATATCAGGTGGGTCCCACAATTTATTAGGATAAGTCTGGTATGGATATCTCAGCCAATTCAGAACAAATTTTCATCATATAAATGTTGAATTCTTCATTGAAGTACATGCTCTTTCATATTTAATAAGAGGTTTCTCATTATCTCATCCAAAAAAAAAAATGTTATAAATCTGAAGGTAGGTCTCAACCAAAACTATACGATCCCTCTAATTTGCTATTAAGCTTTTTCACCAGCATTCTGTAATCACCGCAAACTTAATATAGTTGTAAAGTTTCTATCATTTCTATCTTAGCAATGAACCCCAGTCCAACAGGGAGGCCAAGGTAACACAGTAGGGATAAGGGGATTATGTAATCTCTATTCATTGACAAAAAGTGTCCGATGCATCCTGTGCCAAATGGGCAAAGGAAGCACCCCTACCAATTGAACAAAGCCCAAAAGGGGTAAACTCCACTCCCTCAGATGGTTTCATCAACTTCAGGTTTCTAACATTTTTGTTGAGACAATGAGAAACCTCTTATGAAATATGAAAGAGCATGTAATTGCAAGAGGGATTCAATGTTTATATGATGAAAATCGGCTTTGAAATGGCAGAGATATCCAAAACAGAGCAATCCTAATATAAGGTTGGACCTACCTTTTATAAGGATTGCTATATTTACCTTGTTTTTGGAGTTTCAGCCATTCCAAAACCTATTTTCATCTGATTAAGCATTGAATTCCTCATAAAATGGTATGCTCTGTATCATTTCATTAGTCGTTACTTTGTATCTCGCAAAAAGTTAAAAGCCCAGTTCTCATTTCCACTAATACTATACCATCCTTTTTAACACCTGGGTGACAAATGACACTGTTGTTTAACATTTTTAGAATTTTGCATTCATAGGAAATATAAATATTGTAATACCTGCATACATGTATCAAAAGTGTCCTTCAAGGGAATAGTTATATGAATTCAAGGGTATAGTTATATAAATTGAACTTTGACAATGACAATGACTTTGACAATGAACTCTGGCTACCATCAGAGTTAAACAGAGTGTAAGAATGAATGGATGTAGGAGATGGTTGGGAATATTTACCAGCAACAATACGGGGGGGGGGGGGGGGATTTTTAGGGTAAAGTCTTTTGATGAATAACAAATGCTTCCTAATCAATCAATCAACCAAACAAAACACAAAGGGGTTTTTTTTTTTTTTTGGGGGGGGGGGTCTGGAGCATCACTGTTTTCAAGTTGAGGTCATGTTAAGTATTTAATGCTTGTAAATTGCAAAATGTTGTAATATCACTTGCATAAGAACTGTATTTCTGGAGCATCATATGACAGTGGAGAAGGGATGGAAGGACTTCAGGTCATGTATAAAACTTACTGGGCAGAGGTTTACATGGTGCTTCTTGCTGTGCTCTCTGAATATGGCAAGCCAGAGAAGCTCAAACTACTCAGTCTTGGTGAAGTTTTTCCACCTATTGGCCCTACGTGCAATGTAAAATCATACAGACCATTTATGGTTATGCAACCACAATTGATTTGCACATTTCTACCAACAGACTACATTAAGAACCATACATTCTACATTGGGCACTTGCCTACTTCTGCATATGAGTTAAACACACAGAAAAAAATATCTAAATTTTTTTTCTCCATTTTAGGATCACCTGCATGGCAAAATCCTGGCTTATTTGCAAAGTATAAATAAAGTCCAAGGAATGTATATATATATTTCAACCCTACATAGGTCTAAATGATTTCAGTTCCTGTTCAATATAGTTGGAGTCAAGCAACCATCTCTCAGAATATGTGATACAAAATTTTGTTTGATATTTATCTGGGAAATGATAGCGTATGAAGGTGAACTCTATTGTCAAGGTTTTGTGTTGGGGCGAGGGCTTTTTAGTGTTAAAAAAAAAGTGAGTACAAAACACTTATCAACGATACAATTTTAGTGCTTACTGCCACCATTCGAAGGATGTGTAGTCTTCAAATTTGACAGGTGATGGCCTAATACCTTTGTACCATCTTTGCAGTTGATGCTTGGAGTTAAAGGGATCGTATAGTTTTGGTTCAGACCTAACTTCAGGTTTCTAATATTTTTGGGTGAGAAAATGAGAAACCTTCTATGAAATACGAAAAAGCATGTTATTCCAAGAGGAATTCAATGTTTACTTGATGAAAATTGGTTTTGAAATGGCTGAGATACTCAAAACAGAGCAATTCTGATAAAAGGTGGGACCCGCTTTTTATTACGATCACTTTGTTTTACTTTGTTTCTGGATGTCTCAGCCATTCAAAAACCTATTTTCATCAAATAAACTTTGATTTCCTCTTAGAATGGTATGCTCTGTACTATGTCACAAATGGTTTCTTGATATCTCACAAAAACTTTAAAGCCCAATCCCAATCTCCACTAATATTATACCATCCCTTAAAGGTGTGGGACATAAAATCTTTTATGACTCCTAACCATATGTAACGATATTGAATGACTTCAGATGTCAGTGCCGGAAGTTTGACAAGGTGTCAGATATAAACCTGGACAGCATTTTCTAGGAGTTACATGTACATGGGTCTTAACCTACAGATTCATTACACTGGTATGCAATTTCCTTTATTGTGACTGTCGAAGTATAGATAACCATGCCAGCATTTCTTGAAGCACCTTTGGCTACCTCCACTTCTTGTGTCATAGGATTTTTTTTTCTCTTTTCCTCATCACAGAAAGGGATTCTGAATGGCAAATCAGTATTAGCAGCACAAATGTCTGCTCAAGCAAGAAATGAGAAGACTTAAAAAGCCATTTCGGAGTTTGATCATTTAAACATGAACATGGGTGCAAATGACTTTTTTTTTTTTTGTCCTTAGATAGTTAGGCACTTCACTAGTTTTCAAAGTGACATATAATACATATCATTGCAACCTTGCCTAATATAACAGTTTTATCAATCACATTCAAAACAATCAAAGGATGATAAACTTGCATAGACCAGGTGACCAGAATGCTCTGTCAATTGACAGATGGGAGAGCATCCATTTTTATTAGTGTGAATCAAATGTATCAACACATGTTTTGTTTTTTATTGATATTGCCACATATCATTTTTGCAGTCATGTGGATGTGTTAGCAATTATCATTTGAATAGGGATTACTTGAATAATCATTACATCACAGATGCTATCCTCAGTGAATTTAACCCATTGAGGATGGTTTTATTTTGCTACAACACGCATTTCCCATAGACACCTGCCTGAGTTTACTCGGGTCTCGTCCTCAACGGGTTAAAAACCAACACTTCCTGTCGGTACAAATGACCTTTTTCTGCTCATGTGCAACATGGAATCCTGAACTGGCTCTTTTTTACTCTGATGTACAGCGTAGCTACAACTCGTAGGGGAGTGCTGGTCACAGACTATGTTACTGGCATCCATCAATGAGTTTCTTTTCATTCCTGCTTGTCTCAGAAAATAAGATAGTACATGTACATCCTCAGGGCAGGTGATATGAAAAGGACACTCTTTTGTCTTACCTGCTCTGAAGTGTTGCCGGAACTCATGTTATCCTCTCAAAAAAAATTATCCTGGCACTAGAAAAAAAAAGATGTTCTCTTCACCAATACCATGCACCAGCACGATTGATGTTGAATCTCCTGGCTGTAACAGTTCAAAGCAGATCTTATCCAACTTCTGTTAGTGTTCGCAGACTTGTTTAAAGTCCTGGTATCAACCCATGATGGTTAAAATTCACAGAATCTCATTATAGAACGATGTTTCCCCAAATGGTCTCTATACCTCCTATACTTTAAATCCTGGAAACACTCCTTAGAGATTTCCAGTACATCAGATGATGATACAGTTTGCGTTTATAGCGACTAGTACATGAACAGTACTTCCGTTCAAACATTTAACAAGAAAAGAAAATGCACAAAATTCCTCACGATGATGTCGTGACACTCATCAACACCCTTGAGCCGCTCCAACTTTCTCCCTGACCAGTTGATACACTCATTCAAACCACATCCTGTGGGGGCACACATATCATTATTCAAACTCGGGACTGCATCAGCTCAACACAAGTCGAGCTGAAGATGCTATCCTCCCAAACGGCGATAAAACTGTCCACCGGAAGGTTGTGCTATACACTGTGTGTGGTACTAATTGAGGTAATGCCTGTATTCAAGAAAGAAGAGACACGAAGTCTTCAACCCCATTCAGCAGTCTTGCACACTGAAATCGAAGTATCTGCATGTAATACTCCAGGCTGACTGATCCACTTGTATCAAAAGCTTCCAGCGAAACACATCGGTTGCAAATTCTTTATGTTCTCCAAGCAGCGCAAGTTAGGTTTTTGAGTCCTCTAGCAGAAGCACCACCTTTTTACATTCACAGCCAAACTTAGCTGCTGCAACAGCCTTCTGACATACTGCACATGGAAGTTATTGTTAAACAGCTTATAACAGCTTCTTCCTTTGTGACAACAAAGACAGACTGAAATGCTGACAACTGCATTGTATTTTTCCCCCACACTACTCCTCACACTTCAGACATACATCCAGCCACACGTCATGTTCAGTCATGTTCGGCTTAATTCAACGATATCCTCGTTAAGGCGATCCAACGCATTTGACGAACACCTGTCTGTATTACACAACTACAGCAGCCACTGGTTCTCTCCCGTGCTCAAGTTTGTTGGGGGTGTTGTTTAGAGTGCAACGTTACTGTTAACTGCTATGTGCTCAAAGCTAGCTTCATCCCACTCACTATTCATGCGTCGCACTTTACAAAAGGGGAAAAACAAGAGGGACTATTCTCAGCAACCAGACCCTGGGATCAATTGTTAGAAATCAATGGTGTGCATCCAAGCAATAATGACATAACTCAGCAGTGATTGCTACCGATACACACAAGCTTGCTAGTAAAGATGCATGTTTACAATCTTTCTGTGTCCTAAGAAAATGTCTACTGTTTGTAATATACATTCAGTAACTTTTAATTCCTTTACTGGTACTTGTCGTTTTGTTCCAATGATGTAATAAATCCTGCTTGTGATTTTCAAAGGACTTTATTTCTCGTCAAACTTTAAAACGTTTCATATTCTCAGGATGAAATGATGCCCAAGGCCAAAACTGATGAATCACAAAGAAATGAAAGTTTGCAAATAAGTTTATATTGCTGATATTACAAAATTTGTATACATGTGAATAGGAGTAGAACCAACCAGTCATATGTGGTGTACTACGCAAGAGTTATCCAACTGCAAAGGGTCTGTATGCTGAGCCTAGCAGAGTTATGCAATAGCACACCCTAAGCTCTTTTCGCCCCTTTGAGCAGGTCCCAAGGGGGTTGAACGCACCCTCCTCCCATTGCCATTAACCCACCAGACTTCTTAACTTCTCAAACGCCTTTTGTGCACCGCTGCCATAATCAGAGATCACGCAAATCGATCAATAGCGGGACCATGCAAACTGGGCATTGTTGTTTTAATCCTGAAAGAACTTTACCTCCGGATTGGGTCGATTGGGTGGATGGCGCTGTTTGAAAGAGACACAGGTATTCAGTGGCCCACTTTTTAAGGCTTGGATTCTTTATTTCTAAAGTTTGTTTTGTTTCTGAAGGCACTAGCCACTTTAATCAAAGTCATTTTCAAGCACTGCTCACAGAAGTTTGTGGCATACAAGTGTAATAAGTAATAATAATAAGTATTTGAGCAATCATATTTGATGTATATGTGTAGGTCAGCTGTATCACAAAACATCCTACCGTATAAAAATTTCACAATAAAGCCTAAAACATGAGGAGATATCACTATTTTTCTCAATAAATCATAACTGTAGATGGTTTATCTAGAAACAACTTTATCATATAACTGCATGTTGTTCACATTTTGTATATTTAACAATACTTAACATTGATTATACTAACATCTTTGTTGTTTCTATCCCTAACTCACATTTCAGAACTACATTGAAGCACTAAAGCTAGGCTTTTGTTTCACCTACAAATGGTAAACAATGCCTTTAACCCGTTGAGGATGAGTCCCGAGTATACTCGGGCAGGTGTCTATGGGAAATGTGTGTTGTAGCAAAATCAGCCTGTCCTCAACAGGTTAAAGGGAAGATAAACCCCAAGAGCAATGTGGATTGAATGAAAGCAGCAACACTAGTAGAACGCATCAGTGAAAGTTTGAAGAAAATCGGACAATCGATGCAAAAGTTATGAATTTTTAAAGTTTTGGTGTTGGAACCGCTGGATGAGGAGACTACTAGAGGTTATGACGTATGAGTGGACAAGAATACCAAGAAAATATAAAGAAAATACTATAAAAATCCATTTTTCATGAAAATTACAAATTCCCTCAACTTGATATTGACATTTGTTAAGGGTAGCAATTATTCCCCCTGCTTTCTGAAAGCGGTTGGTCCATTGCTCTTTCATAATTCTAGAAAAGTGAATTTTTGTCGAATTTCCTTTATATTTTCTTTGTATTGTTGTCCACTTATGCGTCACATCCTCTAGTAGTCTCCTCATCCAGCGGTTCCAACACCAAAACTTAAAAAATTAATAACTTTTGCATCGACTGTCCGATTTTCCTCAAACTTTCACTGATGTGTTTTACTAATGTTGCTGCTTTCACTCAATCCACATTGCTCTTTGGGTTTACCTTCCCTTTAAAGGATGAGGGATGCAGAAGAAGGATGCAAGGTTGTAATAGAGAGGAGATCAGCCTCTCTGAATCTCCCTAACTTTCATCATTTATGACTTATTTTGACTATACACTCCTATCATTCTGTTCATCTGATTTTATTCTTTTCATTCAAGTCAACCTTTACAAATAGAATTGGATACTTTTAACGATCTCAATAACAAGCTGATACAATGTGCGTTCTCACCATACAGCTTTAACAAAATGCATATTTATTATTTTAAACATCTACACATTACTCTGACGTTCAAATTTCAGAGCTGACCTTGAAATGAGAAAGAATTTATGCACAAACAGCAAAGGGACATTCTGAGCCAATTATGTTATTGCCTTTTCTGGTTTAAATGTACAACCATGTGATTAAGGCTGATCCATATCTTTTGTTTGTTGATTTTATATTTAAGAAAATTACAAATTTCTGCCATTTTTTTTTTTTTTTTTTTTTTTTTTTTGGTGTGGGAGGGGAGGAATGACGGGGGGGGGGGGGTTGTCCATTTCTGATAAAAATTTCATTCTATTTGTTGTATAATGCTCTACTACTTGAGCACAGAGTGAAACATGGGAGTATTACTGCAAGTAATTAACACATATTTTAAAGAGCTCTCGGAAGAAATACCATTTCATCCATTTTTTGTTTTTGTTTTCAGTCTGTTTGTTTTTGCACTTGACTTAGCACTTTGACTCTTTCCTGTGCATCCTATTCAAATCAAGACCGCAAATGAAGTGCACTCGAGTATATGGACAGATTAGACTTTCAAATGTCATTGTAATTCAGTGCAACAATCATTACTTTTGTTCTTCTTGATTACAGAATGATAACAACAACAACTGTCTTATATCAAAAACACTGCATCCAAAAATATCTTAGTTGGAAATGACTTCATTTCTCTCTATAGATGACATTTGAAAAGTATGTAAATGAAACCCCTTCTATCTTATTTCTGCCATGTACTGTAAGCCCACACAATATCCATCAGAAATGACTGTATTCAAACCTTTCTATGACATTTGAAGAAAGCTGAATCATTAGCAGCAGGATATTCTTTTCAAGGAATGCTCAATACAATAAAGCAGAAACAATTCTTGCAAAAATAGACAAACCAATATGACTGCATACAGTGACAAATGAATCCAATAAACATATTACTGGCTTAGGCTGCCTTTTTAATTGTTTGTCCTTCCACAATTTAATCAAACACTTGATTTTGCATTCTTTCTGCAAACCCTGCAGAGGAGAGGAGAGAATTTTTTGTCTGACAATTATGAATAGTACATCATGTGCTGGTATGCTGTTATATATCATAAAAGAAAAGCAATAACTTCAAAAGAATCATAGCCACTGTTTCGAATAATCTTTGTCTGTGCTGGTGGTTATGTTGGTACAGTCTCCACAAACAGGTACAAAGTTATTGACATTATGCATGTCTCCCATGTTCATTTTAAGTCTGGGTGATTTATGAAACACTGCGTACTTGCATTCCGCTGTTTGAGCTTGCCGTACCATAACATGCACATCTTGCATCGCTGTGTAAAATCACATGTTCCAAGAATGCCGACCTGTTATCGGGCACAAGCCAGCAACATTCTCATATGATATTTTTACCCGAGTGATCTCAGAAATATATGAAACAAAATACAAACAAATATTCTTGTTTCATTGTGAGAAAAAAAAAAATGCAAAATGAAATTTTGTGAAAATATGACATCTAAGAAAAGGCAAGTGTGTTTGAAAAAAAGAGAGAAGAGATTGCAGTCAGAACTCACAGCGCAAAATTAAATTGAACAGAGTCTGTGTGAGCTTCAGCTGCAAAACATCAGTCTCTTGTTATATTGCTATTCATAGCTTTGCATAAATCACACATAACATACAGAAGACAATGCACAGGATGTTTTCATATCTTTGTCTTTTTAAGCAAACAATTCATCGCAGACAGTTTGATTTACTCTGATTTGGTACACAGACTCTCAATAGGCGTGTCTTCATCAGCCCGAAGTTCAAACTAGCAGGACATTTTGCGGTCTTAGAAAATAGCCCGATACAGCGAATGTGCGTCTTCATCAGCTCGAACAGCCTGCTTCGGGAAATTAGTCCGAAAATTGACGCATGCGCACTTTGCAATATTACTCTGCCTGGCTCGCGGTTCGAAAGTGGATTTCCCCGCTCAAAATCTCCTATATCACCGTATGTACGATTCTACAACCAGGGAGGTGAGCAGTACAGCAAATTCTCTCCAAAGGGATATTAATAACGCTACTCTTTCTTCTGTCCAGTGAGGCATCTTATATGAAATTAATGAATTGCAATGTTTAAACAAATCCAAAATGCACACAATCTGCAAGAATCTTCAGCTAAGGTATGAATAGAGTGGACCAGAAGAAGAAGTTTACACACACACACAAAAAAAAAAAAACTAGAGATTGTAATTTGTCATCACTGACAAATTAAGGTGATCCGATTTTTTTTAATCAATGATTCAAGTCCTGATCGCAATAGGCATGACCATGCAGGTTTCATCTGTCTTCAGAGACATTTGCCGTGTGATGTTTGGATTCTCATTAGAAAAGGGAGTCATATCTGCCATCTTTGGTACCAAATCTGTATACACTATAACGAAGATACAGCAACAAGTACATATGACCTTTGACCCCACTTTGCACAACCTAGATGGCATCTGAGCAAAAAGTGGTTATTTTGTGAAATGATTCTTGTAACATTATCTTTGCGTGTGCAAAATATGGGAAAGATAAGACATGTATTCACCAAGATACAGGATAAAACAATTGTGACCTTTGACCCTAATTTACATACCCAAGATGTTGTCCGATCAAGTAGTTGTTATTTTATGAAATAATGTACGTGACATGAACTAAACATGTGCACAATATGGGGATGATAGGGCTGTTTTTCTTGAGTTATTGCAAAGAAAGTTGCAGAAACAGAAATATCTTAGTACATCGAAGATAAGCTTAATTTCAACCAAGTATTTTAACATGATTCCGACATTAAATGAAAACACAAAGGGGACGTAACGATAGCGCAAAGTCTGAGTTACAACGCATTAAAATCTGAGAAAAATTCACCGAAGCATAAGGGAGCTAGTGCTCGAAAAGGACAGTCATGTCAATTTTCATTTCCAGAAAAACTGCACTCCCATAGAGATAACACGTAAACTGGTCAAATTTGACAAGGTTACTTTCAATCCATTTTTACGAGGTGATGCCGTCATCCAATTAAAGTTGTGTTATCACATTTATGAAAGACCATTAAATAAGCTACAACATACTGAAATTTGGGTGAAAATCGGCAAAGGATAAGAAAGATACGCTCGAGTAAACTTGAAATTTGATGACGTCATTTTGAAAATTTACATTTTTTATTTTATTAAGAAATTTGATACCTTTTAATCATTTTTTCAGCATCGCCAACCCATGAAATGACATGTACAACTCATCAGCTTTCAAAAGATGTAAAGAAAATGGGGGGTCACCGTCCATCCTGACGAGTAAAATCGGATTTAAAATTGGCGGTTTTTTGGCATAGTCGCACTGTATATCGCCATTGACGCGCGCGCGGAATTTCAACTTTGACGGGCCCGTATGACGTCATATTGAGTCGGATTGACTTGAAACTTGGTAGAAATATTCATTGACATTTCAGACATCCGATCAAAGTATAAAAACGGGAAATTTCTATTGCATATGAGCTATACGTGCGTATATGCGCGCGCGCGTACGCGTCCGTCCGATTTTTTCAATTTTTCAAAAAATGCTCTAAATGGTCTGAAACGTATGCAAAAAATTTTTGAGCTCGATTGGAGCATACAAATAATTCAACGCGCGCGTACGCGCACGTTTTAAGAGTATAGATGAATTTTGAAAACATAAGTAGAATTAGCTTAATTTAAACTATATGTGACGAAAATTTCATTGAAAAATTCTATTCCATTAATGAGATATGCATGAAAATGTGTTTTCATATAATGACGTCATAGTGACGTCACGGTCGACTGATCACTATGATTTTACTTGCGCTGTCGTCTTTGAGACACGATACATATATGGTATAAGTTTGACATTGATAGGCAATGCACTTTCTGAGCTAACCTCTGCACAACTTTTGTCCAGAAATAAAGAAAGAAAGAAAGAAAGAAAGAAAGAATCCGTACAGATACAATAGGTGATCCGAGAGGATTCTCGGATCACCTAAAAACAGCTAGCATGCACGGCACTGAGTTTTAATAGGGAGGTGAGAGAAATAACCTCCCTGGTTTTAAAGGGAAGGTAAACCCAAAGAGCAATGTGGATTGAGTGAAAGCAGCAACATTAGTAGAACACATCAGTGAAAGTTTGAGAAAAATCGGACAATCGATGCAAAAGTTTTGAATTTTTAAAGTTTTGGTGTTGGAACCGCTGGATGAGGAGACTACTAGAGGATATGACGTATGAGTGGACAACAATACAAAGAAAATATAAAGGATATTCAACAAAAATTCACTTTTCTAGAATTATGAAAGAGCAGTGGACCAACCGCTTTCAGAAAGCAGGGGGAATAATTGCTACCCTTAATTTATGTCAATATCAACTTGATGAAATTTGTAATTTTCATGAAAAATGGATTTTTGTAGTATTTTCTTTATATTTTCTTGATATTGTAGTCCACTCATACGTCATAACCTCTAGTAGTCTCCTCATCCAGCGGTTCCAACACCAAAACTTTAAAAATTCATAACTTTTGCATCGATTGTCCGATTTTCCTCAAACTTTCATTGATGTGTTCTACTAATGTTGCTGCTTTCACTCAATCCACATTGTTCTTGGGGTTTATCTTCCCTTTAAAGATGCCTATAGTAGACACATGTGATCCTTGAATACACCGTGCGTGTAATGTATTATACACAATCACTAGCTGCTTGTACATGCGCTTTCCATTGCCAGCTGGCTAACCAGAAGCGTGGAGGGATCAAGAAAATTTCGGGCTGATGGAGACGCACCCAAGATAGCGCGCTATTTCACGAATTAGCGCTCTAGTTGACGAACTAGACCAAGATTTTGGGGGAAATTTTCCCGATCAAATAGCGCGCTATCTGCGTCTTCACTACACAGATAGCGCGCTATTTTGACAGCGGACTAGTTTGGTAACCGCAAGATAGCGCGCTATCTTGAAACTTCGGGCTGATGAAGACACGCCTAATAGGGAGAAAATTGCACACACGCAGCAACCCATGAATTTGAAGAACTCGAACAAACTGGTGTAAATAAGTTCAAGGCTACAAAATGAACAATCAGCATTCTTTTAAAGCTGATATGAAACAGTGCTAAATAATGATTTTTATTTTCATGTCTTTAAAAATAATCTGAAGGGATGTATATGACGTATTACAACCTAATCAACAAAATGATGGAAAAAATACGAACATTTTTTTAGGATAATGAGAGAGCACCAAAGCATGAGGAGTAACATTTGCCATATTTACACTTGTAAACATATCTCTCTAATAAGTAGAGGAAATGCACAATATTCATAAAGTGAAAATTTCTGATTTAATTGGGGATGATTTCTTGATATTATAGAACTACAGTTTTATTCTGATACCATATTCTATTTCATTCTATTGTATTTGTCTATTCATTGCTTTTTTGTGGAGTTCCAATCCCAGGAGGGCAGTCAATGGAATTCAAAAAGACTTTAACAAATCTACCACAACTTTAGAACCAAGTTTGTCCATTTTTTTTTTCAAACCTTCACTGAGTGTTCTACTACTTTTTCAGCATTCATTAAATCCAGTTTGTTTGGGGGAAACTTCTACTTCCAGATCCCATGATCATCTAATTTTTTTTTGTCCGATTGTTGTGTCATCTTTATAATCGATTACTTCTCTGTTTGTTTGACCTGACTTTCTTCATTAAGTGGAGTTTCCTGATACTAATTTGGAAGCAAAGTTGTTGTTTTTTTTTAAAACAACAACAATCATTTCAAGCAATCAATATGTAAATTGTGCTGTGATGTTCATAAATGTTTGAACTGGTACTGCATGATGGCAGGCTTACCTAAACATGAATTCACTTGTGCATTCAGCAAGGCAAGGGAGAAAATGTGACCTATCAAAACACTCTCCCCCTGTGGCAATCGCAAAGCTATACACTGCTCTATTAACTTCTGATCACAAAACCCTGAGGTATCACGTGATGATAAAATGATGAACATGCAACCAGAAAGACCGCATCACCATCAATTCAGCTTCAATTCATGGCGACCGGCCATGACTATAAGCACAGAGGAACAAATACACATTGATATTACATTTCCTTCCACTTAGCTTTGTAGATTTAATCAGCATCTCAAACGGCTGGGGGATTGACGAAACCCAGTTTTCACAAAAACGTTGATACGAATGATCCACATTTTTGTGAGTTGTGTGTCTCTTGGATAGAGTTAAAGAGAGCCACTTGGGGATCACAGCTGAGGCTGTTTCATTAACCGCTGAGGCCAGTTTTTCGATGAGTTATGGGGTTAGAACGACTCTTGGCAAGAGGAGCGCGGAGAAGGAGAAGAGAGCCGAGGACGAACACCCTCGCTGCCCACCGCTGCATCGCACATGCAGAGCAGACACAATTAGCGAGGGCATAATTGGGTCATTGAATTATAGGCTGACTGAGAGGGAATTGAGTGAAGATTACAGATTATCTCTCTCAAAATTGGTTTGAAAATTATCCCTTTTTTGTTCAGAATAAAAAAAAAACTATATACATCTATAAATGCATGTGTATATAATATATTATTTATAAACATAAATAATATGATTGAATAGCTTGCCTTAATTCAGAGTGTGTACTGTATACGCCATAGTTTTTAATAGTGAGTCTATTTTTCGCGAATATGGACTTCCCAACGATTTTGCGAGGGGTTAAATTTGCGATCATGGAGTGCAGTACTGAATAGAGAAATGTATGTGTGCACGTCACATTCATGTCCGGATCAGAGTTAATAATAAGTCAGTTCGTAGTTCTGCTTTGCGCATGAGCAGAAAAAGGTCAATAGTACCAAGATGCATGATGGTTTTTACATTCACGGAGATAAGCATCTGCCATATGATGATTATTCATACAATTCCTGTGAATGATACTTGCCAGTACATCCACCTGACAGCAAACCTGGTATCTGGCAATACGAATAATCACGTTTTAATGCATTCAATACAAAACAAAGAAATGGATGCTTCCCCCGAGGGTTGTTTGACGGACCATTCTGGTCACCTGGTCTCATTTTGCAAGATCATTTTTGTTTTGAACACGAATTCCATAAATTGTTACGCCGGGCAAGATGTTGCTGTGAATACGAGTGAAGTGCCTAACCAACTGAGAAAAAAGGAAGGTCATTTGTACCAACGTGCACACGAGCTAATTACGAACTGGCTTATTCCATGTGTCTTTACATTCGCAAATAGCACCTGACTTGCAAAATTTGTAAAAATAAAAACCTCACAAAATATTTGCTGTATACAGTATATAATACACTTATTTGTATATGTATACATGCATCTGCTATCAATAATTATGGAAACAAGCAACAGCAATTCTTTTCTCAGCGAGCACATCAAAATCATATCAAATTGTCAGATGATCAATTCACCATCAAGAATGACAGGAAAGTGACACTTGTGGTATATCATGCATAGCACCTCATGATATATTACTTGCACTGTATACAACATTTGTCGTCTTTCACAGAACTTGAGTAAGGATATTGACTCTTCAGTCTTGCGGGATGAGTACAGGATTTTGTTTTTCTTTCAAGATCAACTTTTTTTATATAAGGGACAGTCCACAAAAGATCGGTGGTTTAAAGGACAAGTTCACCTTCATTAACATAAGGATTGAGAGAATGCAGAAATATTAGTAGAACACATCAGTGAAAGTTTGAGAAAAATTGGACAATCGATGCAAAAGTTATGAATTTTTAACATTTTTGTGTTGGAACCGCTGGATGAGAAGACTACTAAGGCTCATGATGTCATATGAGTACAACAGTATAAAGAAAATGTAAAGAAAATTCAACATATTTTCACTTTTTTCACATAATAAAAGAGCACTTGACTTGCCTCCTTCTAAAGGCAATGGGAATAATATTACACATAACATATGTTAGTAATGAGTCAAGGGAATGTGTACTTTTTTCAAAAGATGAAATTTTATGAAATTCTCTTTATATTTTCCTTATGTTGTTGTACGCATGTGGCATCATACACTGCAGTAGTCTTCTCATCCAGCGGTGACTGCACAAAAACTTCAAAAATTCATAACTTTTGAACAGATTGTCCGATTTTCCTCAAACTTTCAATGATGTGTTATACTAATATTGCTACATTCTCTCAATCCTTATGTTAATGAAGGTGAACTTGTCCTTTAAACCACCGATCTTTCGTGGACTGTCCCTTATATATAAAAAAAGTTGATCTTGAAAGAAAAACAAATTCTGCACTCATCCCGCAAGGCTGAAGAGTCAATATCCTCGCTCAAGTTCTTCTTGTGAACTTGTCCTTCAAGTACAGGTGGTACAGATGTACCTCATTTGGAATATTAATCTCTTGCTGGAAATGCTGATTTGAGTAGTTCTGTTCATTCATTATTAAAATCCATGTTCTTTCACCAATTGCAGTGCAGAAGCAGCCTGAGTATTTACACAATATTTCAAATTAAGTGGAATGCAACAATCTGTGAAAAAAAAAATAGAATCAGATAAATTTTCAGAGGGCAGATTGTTACCTGATCAAGGCTTTGAAAATCTTGTCAGCCACAAGGCAGTGAGATGGAGAGTATACATGTGATGTGAATAATAAAAAAGGGAAAATGGTGTCTTCGTTTAAAAACTAATTAACCCTGTAATTTGATTCATTTACTATGTATCATTGGTATCTGTTCATCCTATATTTGATTGTTAAAGACACAATACATATCATGAAAAGATGATTGCTACTCAACACTACAGCTACTTCTACTACTACCATCAGAGATTCCAAGGTTAGAGAGCTTCTAGGCATTATATGATTCTTTGGGGCACCAGGGCCGCTCATGGGAATGAAGTGAAGGGGGGGGGGGGGTACAACCTCGAGAAGCTTCATTCTGGTCCATAATGACTATAATATTTTGGCTTATTCTAGGGGAAAAAATGTTCGAAGTGCGACTTTCTTGGTGGTTTGAAATCCATGTTTTGTTTTGTTTTTGCTTTTGTTTTTTTTCTACTGATGTGTCATCAAGTGGTTTTTGGTACAGTTGCCTAGGAATGTTTAACAAAATTTCATGATTTTTCTGATGTCACAGTTTTTCAATGGCAACATCAAAGGCCCTGCTGACATTGAATTTTTATTAAGGGATAAATATGTCTGGTCATTGATTGACTTGTTCAGCTGACAAGCCAACCAAATCTGCAAACAATACGTGTTCATCAACAGTGTTTGCAAAACACCTGCACCCTATAAGCCATCTCAGCAGAAAACAGACAGCAGACGTACAAAACCACCTGCCTCTGAAAATTTTATGTCTAACAAACAGATTCACGGGACAGCTTAAACAAGAGTTTGACATGGATCGATAAAGGATGGTGTTGCCGCTGGATACATGCTTCCCCATAGTTGACTATTTTTCAGCAATTCTATTTGGAGTTGCACATGAGGCTATTTATACTTTAAACTCTATACTACATAGAGTATACATTGACTCCCTTCAATAGTTACATGACCTTGCATCTGTAACGGCTACAACTCTAAAGACAATTTGTTAAACCACATCCATGAAGAAGAGGAAGTTACATTAAATATTTCTCATTCACCTTGACAGATGTTGATTAAACAGATGCCAGTTAAAAGAATAAACAGGACTGGTACCTTAATTGCATCACATATAGCTATGAAAAGGCAATGAGAATTTCAGATTCGTTTTTTATAGTGAATGCCCCATAAAAAATTTGCAACAATCAAATAAGATGCATTATAAAATGGGTTCAAGAATGAAGCCAATTGGAAGCGCTGAAATGAGTCACGTGTACGTGTATTAATTTCTCATTAACATGCACGGCCTGATGTCACAATGTTTACACTAGCAGTGCGCACTCAATCAGTTGTTAGAAGTGCGTCGCGCGCTACTATACACGCTGTCAATCCTGTAAACAATTTCTAGTTCGGGCTGCCGGCCGGCCTTTCTTTTGTGCATAACATGTGTGGCGTACATATACTCTTATACGACTGGTATTGACCCACAAAGGTACGTGAAAAATGCTGTTGGTTTTCGACCCATTTTATAAAACAAATGATGCACAGGATTATTTCGTGGCGTTAGTGGAGATGCAGCTCACTCTTGGGTATTTACAATGTAGTGCATGTTTCACAATTGTAAATACCCTCGAGTGCGCTACATCCCCACTAACACACTCTATCCTGTGCATCATTTGTATACTGGTAGAAGAAATGGTGTCAATTACAAGCTTGTGTAATATTATAATCAAGGAGCTATATACTAATTCTGCAGTATTCTGCTTTATCTGCAAGCATACTATATACATCATATTTTCCACTTTGGGACTTGGTTTACTTGTCAGACAAGTTCATATGTGGAAGAATTCTTGATCATGAACAACATAGCATTAAAGAAGTGCATTGCTTAAAAAAACCCAATACCAAGCATGTAGATTGAGTGAGAGCAGCAATTTTAGCAGAATGCATTAGTGAAAGTTTAAGGAAAATTAGACAACTGATTGCAAAGTTATGTATATATTTGTGGGTTGTTGCTGTTGTTGTTGTTTTTTTAAGGAAAGGGATTTTTAAAAGAACTTTTGTAGTTTCTGCACTGTCATCCCTGAATACTGAGACTGATGTCATTATAAATAAAGAGAAAATATAAAGAAAATGCAGCATTCATATTTTCTTTTCTGCATAATGAAACAGCACTTGACTTACCCCTTTCAGAAAGCAGAAGGGATAAACACTCTTAACCTATGTCAATAACACATTATTAGTGGAAAATGAGCAAATAAGATGGGATTCAAGTAATGATGGCACTAAAACGTAAAAATTCTTAACTTTGGAAGAATCCATTTTATTGAGCTGTATTGAATGCGTTAAACAAG
The DNA here is from genome assembly GCA_033980235.1 of Diadema setosum. Lineage (NCBI taxonomy): Eukaryota > Metazoa > Echinodermata > Echinoidea > Diadematoida > Diadematidae > Diadema > Diadema setosum. The sequence continues at coordinate 13,017,611 of CM067080.1, forward strand.
CCAGAAGTGGCGGAAAATGTGCGAAAATTAATGAACTGCAAAAATTTCTGTGTTTACAGTACATGAATAATCATTGCATCACAGATGCTTATCTCAGTGAACCTAAAAACCAACCTGTTTCTCAGTAGGAATGACCTTTTTCTGCACATGCACAAACTACAGGGGGAACCCTGAACTGGCTTATACCTACGAATTCTATCAGAGCTGTACCACAGTCCGAATAACATTGCCTTTTGATCTTGGCAGAACAGATTGTCAATCTTGAACAGGAAAAAGAAGAGAAAGAAGAAGACAATGAAGAAGAAGAGGTAGTAACATGCATCTTCCGGTTTGAGGGCTTAAGGGGCTTAATTTCATTTCCTCTCAAGAGCGTTTGACATTTAGAAATGTCATAATGTACCTCTTGCCTCAAATAGTGTGTTGACTCTTCCTTAAAAAAGAAGCATGCAAACTCTACTCACGTTATTTGTCTCTCTCACAAGATGTGACGCAAGAATGCCTACATGCGGTATATGTCACATCATTTGGTTAGGCCTAAACTACTGTATTATATGCCATACATTTAATGAGTCTAATTTTTTTTTTTGCATGTCCAGACTTCTCATCAATTTCGCAAGTGGTTGAATTTGTGATCATGGAGGACATTACTGAATTGAAAAATGTCTGCGTGCAGGTCACATTCACTTCAGAATCAGAGTCAATATTGTCATTTGTCTTTAAATTTGGAATAGTAGCACCTGACTCACAACATTCATGAAAATAAAAGTATCAGAAATTTGGTGGACCGCAAGTCTCTTTCCAAGAAATCTTAGAATCTAAAAAGATTTTATGTACTATTAAGGTTTGACATGTTTGAAATATTGTCCTACTGTAGTTCACCTGGAAATTATTTAGATCATTGTACTATTAAAGTAGCAGTATTTTTTTTTCCTGTGACTCTTTGCAGTCAGAGGGCTTAAATATGAGTGATGCATGCTGTAAAACCATACATATTGTGTACATGAAATTTTTTTGCAAATTTTGCAAGGAGCCAAGATTTGTAAGCGTAAAATGTACATGAAAGTTTTTGTTTTCTTCTATACAATACATTGAATGCCAGTAGCAATTAGCATAAGTTTCATGCTGCAAAAAATGGAGTCAGCTCCGATTCGTGAAAGTTTCTTGCTGCGAATGTTTTTTGTTCGGCAGTACATGTATTTTGGTAATTCATGCAGACATCATTATGTGATGAAAGGGAAGTGGACGATGGCAAACTCCAAGTATCAACATCCTTAAATCTGTCTGATACCTCCAGCGTTGTTCCAGCTCTGGTGAGTATCACAAAAAGTGACCTTTACTTTAACTATCTTTTTCAACCACAATTGATTAGTGTGGATGAGTGCAGATGCGTTCAACTCATTTGGAATCTGTGATAAGAAAATGTCTTGTCAAGTTTCATCAAAATAGATCTTCAGAAAGTTTTGCTCTGGATGGTGGTGTAAAAGCTTCCTAATTGGATGGCTGCAGGGCAAATGAAAACGACCGTAATTCTCTTATTTTGTTGATTCTTTCTTTCTTTCTTTATTCTCTTTTTATTTCATCTTTTGTGGCCTCTTTGCTATCTTCCTTGCATCTCGATCTCTCCATCCACTCTCCTCTCCCTTCTCTTCTTCTCTTTCTGATTACTTCTCTAGCCCTGTTTTAACAGAGCCTTTCAAACTAGAGTTATCATGACAATGTCCAACCAATCTTTTTTTTTTTTTTTTTTTTTTTTTAACCCTGCTGTTAAAACAGTCCCTGCAAATTGTTTCTCTTGTATTCATTGTTGGGGTAAATTTTGCCAAATTCAACCCTCGCCAGCTCGGGCAGTTACCGTGACATTAAGAGGAAATCCGTAGAACAAAGACAGCTTAGATAAATTGAAAGCTTCTAAGAGTTAACTGCATACCCCATCTTTCCTACAGGGCTGGTGATTGGGAGAAAAAAGGTAATGGTTCCACATAAAGTTTAATGGATTATGTGCAGAGCAAATGACCATACGCTCTTGAAAGTAACTGTTCATTTCACCAGAATTTTGTCTAGCTTTATTTCAGTGAGTGATGTCATGAGATGCATAACTTAACATTCAGCATTCTCTGAATTTTCCTCTCCCCCACACTGTTCTATAATTTGTACCCATTACGCGTTCATCTGTTAGTAGGGCAAAAGGTGGGAGTGGTTGATAATCACCCGAGCTTTCAAATGAGTTTGTTCTTGATACAATCTCCCTGTGGTGTCATTTGATGGTGCATTATTAACTGTACTATTTATAAATGGTATATATAACAACCTCTTCACTGACATCATGAATAAGATAAATGCATGTTCTTTACTTCTGACAGTAACTAAACACAATACATTCTCTTGTACTACGAGTTATAAAATACTGTAATTTAGTATTATTTTCCTCAGTAAGCTGTGCCCTATTATTAACCCATTGAGGATGGTTTGATTTTGCTACAACACGCATTTCCCATAGACGCTTGCTGGAGTATACTTGGGACTCATCCTCAATGGATTAAGTCGCACAATTTGAACAACTCTGTATCAACTTGCTCTTTAAAGAATGGTAACTACCAAACCTCGCCAAGACCTGATCATTCATGCATAATGAAGTAAAAGACGAAATAATGTGCATTGCGAAAACTGGGCTCTAGCCCTACCAGTTATCCCCTCCCTAAGTTACCCAATAGGACCACCCTGGTAACTGTCATGGGCACCTAAAATATTCCTTACAACCTCTGTGAATATCTGAATGCTACACACATCTTGGTTGCATATTAAATATGGATCAGTGGAAAACACTAAATGCTGTTGACATTTTATGTCTGAAGCCTGTAGGTGTTTGTAAAGTTTGGGAGATGGATCTCCAATTTTTTTTTTTTTTTTTTGCCATTATGACGCCTCATGACATATGACCTGTCAGTGCACAATTTGCATTCCAAAACCTTTCATAATGCAGGAAGTAGCAAAGCAAACCCAAAGTCTGAGTTCTAAAGTTTTCTAGAGCACATATTTTGAAGACTTCAGCAGGCTACATGGCTGAGCTTCAGACTTACTCTATAAACCTCGATGACGTCAATAAATCAATCTCTACCGTGTACCTCAGTCTTTACTCTTACTTTACCCTCTGAAGAAGCCAGTTGGGTTAACAAGCCTACCCAACATGGCATCTGCGAACCTCATCACTTTGTTAGATCGACACCTTTCTACATCAGCCGCTGCACATACGGCAGGTTTTGGAATGTCACTCGTGGTTCATGTTCATTTTGTGCAAATCATCCCCGATCTAATACCCCTTTCATACCGAAACGACATCCAGTGTTCAACCACTGTACTTCCACTGTTCATCCACTGTTCGTGCAAGACAGTCTAGCACGCATCACATCCACTGTTCGCCCACTGTTCACCCGGGTGTCTTTTTCGGTATCCCTTTCAGACCAACAGTGGTCGAGGGTGAGCAGTGGACGACCTCTGGACGTCGTCCACTGTTCAGCGTCTAGTATAAAAGGGGTATTTAATAAGCTATGGCCTTGATGACATGCATTTCATAGAGAAAGACTCTACAGCTCCCTTTCTCGAGCCTTTCTGATGGTATCTGTCATCTACGGATAAAGATTTGAGGCTTTTGGAAGCACTCACTGATGATGGACGAGCACTTTGATGGATTATCAGGGAAATGCAAATCAAGTAGACTCTGAGGAGCTTACAGATGTCTTATATCCTTATGATGGATTCCCTCTAGGCGACGAAGTCAAAATGCTAATCTGTTCTTGGGGCACTTACATACACATGGTCATCTAATTTGAACATGATGCACGTCAGTCACGCATAAATTTTGATGAACAAAAAAATGAAACAAATGCACGTGAGGCACATGCTTTTAATACTCATGGGCCTTGTCAGCATTCACAGCGTTCTCCAGGGTACACCTTCCCTGAATCATACAGGTTTGCATCATTCTCGCGGGCACAAAATAAAATATCACTCTGCTAAGGTCACCTGAAAGGCCGAGTTACATCACCTACAAAGTCACAGATTTTGTAAGAAAAGTTTTTTTTTTTTTTTTTGAAAGCTCGGAAATTATTCTGTATTTACAAGAAACTCACATTTCTAGTCACAACATACATTTAGTGCACTTTGACCATATGCGATAGCTTATTACCATTAGATCAGAAGAAAATCCATTAGTACATATAACTGAACCACCCGAAACCGCCCATCAGATCACTCTCTAAACCGCCCGAAACCGCCTATTCGCTTTTTTAAAAACAGTTTTATGCTTTATTATCTCATTGTTTTCAATAAGCATTTAATTACATAATTTGACAGAGGTCAAAGGTCAACAATAGTATGTCAGAATTATTTCTGTGACACACAAGTCTCTTGGTAAAGTCTTCATGGGTTTTCAAATAAACATAACTTAAAATAGACAAAAACTAAACATGCAATGATCTATTTTGCATAATTTCGAAAGTTGTCAAAGTGAGAGTAATATTGTTGTACGGTCTTCCACGGAACTATAGGCCATTTGTATGGAATCTTCAGTTGCTAAAGGGTTAACAATAAAGTGAGGTGCACTGCAGTTGCAAACCTTGTTTCCAATGCTGATAATTACATTGAAAACACAACTTTGCAACAGACGTGGCTGATTAATTTACTCAAGGGCCAGCCGCTGCTAGATATGGATGTTCACAAAACAGAGAAATGTTGCCAGAACAAAGTAATCAGTATAATCAGCAGTACCACAGCAAAATGGCCACCTTCCTTAGATGCAACGTATCAACAACAACAAAAAAGTACTTTGAATAGGAGAGAGTGCCACAGTCCAAATGTACGAGATATAATGATGCAAATGACTAGATGGGGAAACCGATGCGTGGCTAAGTCGCACACCTCTCATCAATTTGCAGTTGTCAAAAACTGAGGTTGACGTCTGCGCACACAACATGTTTGTTCGCGGAATCAAATGTGTTGGACGGTCAATGCATTCTACTTCTTCAATCACTGATGATAAAGTTGTATGCAGGAGAACTGTCATGATATCCACTTCAATTTCAGTGCAGTTGAAAGCTGGTCTGAAAAGAAGTCCTTGAGTACGATCTTCTTAGCACAACAATGAAAGTTTGATCAAAATCGGACGAAAAATAAGGCAATTACGACGTGTATGACATTTTGAAGTTTTGCTAATTTTTCAGGAAACAGACTTTCTTGAACAGTCGATATGAATATGCAAATTGAAGTCTGTACAAAAAAAGACTTTATTATTTCTAGTTTTTCGTTAAAACACAATTATGCCCCAGTCTCAAATCCTGATATACAATGTGTACAAATAAATATTCATTTTCTGAAGTTATTCATGAAGGAATAACATGTTTTAGGCTTCAATAACAGAAACATTGAATTTTTGTATCTTTTTTTCGTACACGATCAATGGAAAATTGAGAGGTGATGACATCTTCAGGTCACTCATTTTCATATCATTATCAGCTGTACAAGAACTGTATAGGTGCAGAAATCAGCCAAACTTTACAATTTCATAACTTCCTAAATTTTCATCTTATTCTGATCAAATTTTCACTGCTGTATTTTGTAAAATTTAACTCTTTCTGATCAGAATAAATCATAATTTGACTGGAACTCTCCTCTTTGAATAAGTACTGACATCCGCACACAGACACCAAAAACAATACCAAACAACCACCAAACTTGCAGGTATTTTGTTTGTTGGTCTCATTGAAGCATGGTGCATCTACACTGGACGCAATTATCACCACATGTGTAGTGCAAAAAGAAACACATGATCGTGCATGACCCTCCTTGGCATTCTTATGATTTAAAATAATACATCAGTTCATAAAAAAATACATCAGTTCCTAAATGATAGTATTTGAAGTTCCCGTATTATACGTAGGTACCATCATGCCTCTAAATCAAATACTTCAAATGCATTCAGTGCAAATGATATGAATGGGAAACTCAACTTAATGGAAAAGTCATCTGGGATATGTTATGGAAGATAAAACAGAGTGAAATACAAGTAGGCATTACCTGATGGCAGTCAATCAAGAACAAACATGTAGAACAGGACCTGTACTTACGTTAAACCACACTTTGAAAAATATTATTCATTATATTCCTTTGACATACAACCTATATAACTTGGCATCCTGGGGATTTGATAGCTCACCGAGAAAGCTTTTAATGCCATCCGGACTTGACAATGCGAGTTGGGGTTTTCAGGAGATGCAAAAAGCCACCCTGCATCGCGGGCTGACTGCTCAGTATCACAGCGTTTTGTGTTCCTGAATTGCATTTTCGTGGAGATCAGCCAAAAAATGGAGTATTCATGGACCGCAAGTTAACTGATCTGCATAGTGATCGATAGAGCTAGATGATTTTTTTTTTTTCTGAGTCCCTTGCACTGAAGTAAATCTTAAAAGGTGATCTGAAAAAAATGGGGCATTAGCATTAAAGGGATATTCATTTCTCTTGCAGTTTATCAATGGATTGCTACTGCATAATATGCCATATGGGATGTTCTTATTCTTACTAATTTCCTGAGTCTAAGGAAAGAAGAGAAAGAATGAAATGCAAAAAAAAAAAAAAATTATAATAATAGATTTAAACAAGGCAATCGCCGAATTGTGTCTCGCCCATTCGCGTACAAGGAATTAATATTTTTTATAACTTCCACAAGTTAATTGACCTGCTTATGACCTTTGACCTTGTGGTGACCTTCAACACCCTAAGGGACATTCACCATCCAAGTTTGGTCACAAACGGACAAAGGGATCAAAAGTAATGAGCCATAATCGAAACGCGTCATAAAAACTTAACATTGGGCCCTAAAAATTTGTTGACCCCTTTCTGTGACCTTTGACCTTGTGACGACCTTCACCTCCCCAAGGGACATCTTCCATTCAAGTTTGGTCACAAACGGACAAAGGGATCAAAAGTTATGAGCCATAAACGAAATGCGCCCTAAAAACTTAACATTGGGCCCAAAAAGTTCGTTGACCCCTGTCTGTAACCTTTGACCTTGTGGTTACCTTCAACTTCCCAAGAGACATCTACCATCACCCAAGTTTGATTGCCATTGTAGCAACATGTGCTGAGTTACGTGTGATAAGAGAGTCTTGCAAGTAAACTTTAACGTATGACCTCAAATGACCTTTGACCTTATCATGTGACCTCTTACGGCACCATAACATGAAGGTACCCACAGTGCATCCATCACCCAAGTTTGATTGCCATTGTAGCAACATGTGTCGAGTTACGTGTGATAAGAGAGTCTTGCAAGTAAACTTTAACGTATGACCTCAAATGACCTTTGACCTTATCCTGTGACCTCCAACGGCACCATAACATGAAGGTCCCCCTAGTGCATCTATGACCCAAGTTAGGTTGTAATCCAAGCAAATTATGTGAAGTTATTTGTCAAAAGAGAGTCTTGCAGGTAAACTTTAACATAGAAAAGAGAGTCTTGCACATAATCTTTAATATATGACCTCAAATGACCTTTGACATCATCACATGACCTCTGACAACACCATAACATGAAGATACCCCTAGTGCTTCTATCACCCAAGTGTGGCTGCCATTGCTGTAACAGATACCAAGTTATGCATCATAAGAGAGTCTTGCAGGTAAACTTTAACATTTGTGACGGACGACGGACGGACGACGGACGACGGACGACGGACGGACGACGGACGGACGACGGACGACGGACGACGGACGGACGACGGACGGACGCCATTTGGATCCCTTAGTCTCGCCTTCACCTCCGGTGGGCGAGACAAAAATGTGAAATTGTCATCTTTTTTAAGGGACGATGGTTATTGATGATACTCATTCTATCACCTGGTGCTAAAGTGGTAATTTTGCCACTTGCAGGATTGCCTTTCAATGACATTTTGTAAATCATCAGGCTCACAAACTACTGTATGTGGCACATATTTAAAGAGTTTTGAATACTGGGTACCATGCACACTCTGCTATAAGATTCCTGTGTACAGGAAGGCCACCTTAAATGTGACATCTTCAGTAGATGTGGAGTCATAATACGATTTGCTAAGCAGGGAAAATTTGTAAACCCATTTACGTGAACCTCCATGGTAATAGAATAAAACTTCAAGAGGTTTACCACCATAGTGGCCAATTTCATCAGAATCGATAAGTGAGCTCATTATTGTAGGGTTTCTCTGTATACATTGACCAAATAAAAACAAAATCAAACAACAGTGAGAACCTTCTTATGCAGGACATGGCAACTCATGCTCACTACAATCATATGTGTGAATAAATAAAAAATAACTTTTTCTGCTTGCAAGAATGAATATAGAGGTGAGGGCTCCATACTTCACACGGGCATGTGGCTTTCATTTCTACTTGCCAAACAGGAGTTCTAGTAGCCCCTGGTAACAGGGTGATTAGGATCTTCTAAAGCATCTGAATGAAATGGCATGGTGGCAGCAATAGAGGATCACCACTCCTGTCAGCTCCCACAGGGGCCCACCCTCACACCTACCCTAAAGTCTTGTTAAGGGTCTTCAACTCACTGTCCACCCTACAAGGAACTAAAAGTTGTATAAAGATGATTTTTCTGTAGTAGTGATGACTTTGCTTTAAATGTCACTGGGTCATGCACCCTTGCAACATTGACTGTCTACAGTCTGCCTTTGAAGGTACTGTTTACCATTGGGAGCAGTGACTTAAAAAAAAGGTTAGTTGTATCACAAAACATCCAACCATGTAAACATTTTGTAATAAACCCTTGAATATTAAGAGATATCACTATTTTTCTCAATAAACCATAATTGTAGACAGTTTAACCTAGAGACATTTTTATTATAACTATTGTTGATATTTTGTATATTCTATAAAAATACTTAACATTTATTATATCGATTCAAATTTTTACATTGGTTGTTACTATCCCTAACTCACATTTTCAAACTATATTGAAGCATAAAGCTGGGTTTTTGTTTCATCTGCAAATGGTATATCATGCCTTTAAGTACAATCTCATCACCCCTTTGCAATGACACAGAGCTGATATAGCTACAAGACCCCGAACTGCTTCTACCACTAGCCACCCCAGCGACACAAACATTTCACACCTGAAAAAGCACATTTCCTCAAGTGAGTCACAAGGGGGAAGTAGGGGAGTTCACATCCACTTCTACCCCTCCGGGGAATTACGGCAGTTAACACATTTTCTCTATAACTAAAAGCTGCATGCGGTAAAACTGTGTTATCTCACTTGTTTGACAACGTACCTTTGCTTGCAGTAAATGTAGGTCTGGGAAGGGGCGCATTCTTACTATCTATCAAAAGAATTTTCACCATGGGAGTAGGGTCTTTTTCTTTTCACTAGATATAACCTGTAGCCTCTTGCTTGGATTTACCGCTAGCATTAATTATAACATTGGCCCTTCTTGCACAAAAGGTCAAAGGGCCAGTTATATAGATAACCTTGTTTCAGAATATGTCCCTGGCAGAAATCTCCGTTCATATAATAGTTAACAATTAACAGTTAAAAGAACAATCTTGATTCGCCGAGAAAAAGTTTTTCATTTTGCAGCCCCATCTCTCTGGAATGCTCTTCCACTGATGTTTCAATCAGCAGAAACCACTGAAACATTTAAAAAGCACCTGAAGTCATATGTTTGCATCTTGTTTTGGTTGAATATTTGTTGAATTGCTTTCCGGGTATATATATATTTCTATCTCTACCTTGTTCTTCAGCTTTTATATGTACAACTATACAGTGTATATTATTCTCTTAATATGTCTCTCTGCGCCAAAGAATAGGCCACTAAATTGATAGTGCCTTACAAATGCTGTACTTATTATTATTATTAGATGCATTGTCAAATTTACTGGTTTTACCCAGATTGTGTTTCTCTCATTTCCTTGTCTTCTGTCACATGACTCTTGGGAATTTTGGGCATGTCTTTGCTCAAAGGGTAAATAATTTCATCCTGGAACGGAGTTCAAATGCATTTTGATAAAACCAAAGCAGATTTAAGTGCCTTCTTGGTTTTTAGCCTGAATCATGGAATAATACTCTTATCTGAATCCATTACTTTGAGAATATAAGTCAAAGTAAAGCTGGACCATGATCTTTGATTCCCAAATTCAAATTGTTGGTAAAGAAGAAAAGATGTCACAAAAAAATAATGCAAGTCTCTACATATTCGAATGGACGTTTCAGAGATGTAGGCAGACCGAATGTAAGATGGCACTGACCTGGAAAAAGAAGCAACTAAGTAAGTACTATTGTAACCTGTCAATCAATACTCATCTTTTGATATTCATGCTAAGCTTTTTCCTCCTAGAAGCTGTGGTTACTTTGATGGCATCGCTTCAAGGGCAGAGCAACTTAATGACAATTTTCTTCGCAAACCAAAAAGAGTTCAGCCTGTGGGCGCAAGGCTTCCATGCATTTCCAAAAGTGAATTTGACATCAGGGACTCTGTTGTACAGTCTTGTTATGTGAACCATTCTGTTGGCCACTTCTCATCCAACCTGCATTATGCCTGATGAAATATAAAGTGTGACAGTTTAAAGAGACATTTTCTCATTTTGATGTGTAATACATCATCCCAAACTTAAAGGGAACTGTCAAGCAAGAACTTTAGATGTTATTGCCATATTTTTGTATGGATATGTTTTTGCCATGTACATGACACATACACCACTCATAAACAATTTATCCAAAATATTTTCACCTCAACAATTTTGAGCCCTCTTTAACCAAATTGATTAGGGTTTGAATTTGGATTAGGGTTAGGATTAGGTTCAGGATTAGGATTAGGGTTGGAGTCAGGGGAAGGGTCTGGGGTTATTGTCCAGAGGGTAATTGTCTTAGAACCATGCCATGGATGTAGTGTACAGCAATATTTTTATAATGTAGCTGGCCCATGCATACATGTACTTGCAACCACTTTGGATGCATGCATGATAACACAATGTATCTAGCCATTCTGTACCTACTGAGTGTGTGTACGGTATGTCTGTAGCCAACATGTTACAGTTGAACCTCTATTATCCGGCCTCCCTTTATCCGGATCTCTCTATTATCCGGACGCAATCTTGCCGTGATTTTTTCATCTTTTTTTAATAATTACGGGAGGAAACACACATGAATTACATATACTTGATACATTTCTTAATAATTATTTAGGTAAATCATCCCAAGAATTTATAAAAGAAAATGATTTCCGCTTGCAAACACGAACCTCTATTTTGGGGTCTGTTACTGAGTGTAACAATGAAAAGGTCGCAGTATACACATTACTACATGTGGTACTACAATGGGCTACATCAGTACATGTGTATGTGTATGTACCATAGAACTCTATTATACGGTATGTACATGTATAAAGCATTGAGTCTCCCGTATCCGGCCAAATCCCTTATCCGGATGAGCCCCGGTCCCGACTTGTCCGGATACGAGAGGTTCAACTGTACTATCATCAATATATGAACCTCGGTAAGTTGGATGCAGTAAGAGCTGAATGTCTGTGCATCATTACACTGCACAAACAGATAAAAGTGAGGCACAGAATTCATACTATGTATACACCATAAATTCCATAAATGCCCATGATTACTTCTTGGTTTTTACTCTTCAAAATGCTATAGATAACTCACTTGCATGTATTTTCAACGCAAAAACAGACATGAAATCAAGCAAACAAAATGCTCAACGTTTAATCAAAACTGGATGTTAAAAAAAAAAAGAAGAAAGCTATGGAATCTTATAGTCTAACTTTTTTGAACAGCAATATTCAAATTATCTGTATGGCTGTAGCTATGATGGATGAGGTAACTATGCAAGTTTCTCTGTGAAACTTGGCTCAGAAGGGATTCTTTAAAACCCGTTGAGGATGTACTATTTTGCTACAACACCCATTCCCCATAGACACCTGCCCGAGTACACTCGCGACTCGTCCTCAGTGGGTTAAGGGAGCACAAGGAATGAAGAGATGATAGAGTCTTCATCAACAATTCTTTTTCTTTTCTTTTCTTTTCTTTTTTTGGAGGAGTACAGGGAAAGATTCAACAGCAATGGATAAGATCATAATGACACCCTTATAAAATATATTGTCCAAAACTAGGAAGTAAATTATGCCCCCATTCAAATTAATCTTCCTCGCCCATGTTTCAATTTCGATCAATTTTACACACCACCTGAAAACAGATGCCCATCTACAAATATTTGCACATCAACACAGACTACCCCTTCAGAAATTTTTTTACTTCATGGAGGAAGGCATGGGGGTGAGGGAAAGGGAAAGATGTCCTTGGATGATGTCATTGCCGGAAGCTATACCAGTTATGATACTAAATGGAGCATGGCGTGCATTCAAGCCCTGCATGAAAGTGCTCCGCTGGGCAAATCGTGGGCTGAAATTGAGCCGAGAAGCTCTGTGGCATGAACGACGTGAAAAGGTTATTTTCTCTTGAGCGGGTGAACTCGCATTTCACAGAAGCAGGTGAACATACAGTACACATTCTGGAAAAGCAGTTTTTTTTTTTTTTTTTTTTTTTTTTTTTAAAGATGCCATCAACTTTCATTTCTGTTAAAAAGACTTTGAAGTCAGGTAATTGGTATGGCCTGCAAATTATCTTTCGGGGGGGGGGGGGGGGGGGGGAGGGGGAGGAGAGATAAATAAGAAAATAAGAACTGTCAGTCATACATTGTAGGTCATAGATCATCTAAAATTTGCAGCAAACTTTCACAGTGCATGGTAATTCATGATATTCTATGAATAAAAGTTCAAATGGTCAAATTTTATACTTTATCAACTACAATACATTCCTGCCTTTCACATCATGAATCCAGAAAAAGAAATACCATTACAATCACAATTAAAGTGGAGAAAATAGACATTTCACATACAGAACAGTGTAAAAAGAGTTGAATAAAACGAGTTGCAATTTGGCTTTGTTGTACTCTAATAATTGCAAGATTTCAAGGAACTGCAATGCTCTTGCTTATTTCTTGCTATCAAGAAATTATGTTAACACTTTCACTACTTCATCAAGAATTTAAAAACTCTACATGATATATGAAGAGGAGAAGTGCTTTTTATTTTGCAGGGGAGGGAGGAATTCTCCACATCTTCCACTTATCATAAATGAAAGCTGTATATATATATATATATATATATATATATATATCAGCAACAAATAGTTTCTGCTCGGAGTCTTAAGAAAGTATAGATTCACAACACTAGGTCAATATATACTCCGTTGGAGACGTAAATTTGAGGAATTTACCTTGTGCGCTATTTGTCTATGTGCGCCCTTGTGCGCTTTTTGTGTATGTGCGCATCTTGTTATGGACGCACTACCATCACAGTGACGACGCATCTTTCATTTTGATCTGCTTCAAAATAAAGTGTCAAATGTATTGACTTGACAAAGCCCTATGGGCGAAAATTCGTCAAATTTACGTCTCCAACGGAGTTTATATTGACCTACTGTTGTGAATATATATATATGTATATATATATATATGTATATATATATATATATATATATATATATATATATATATGTATATATATATATATATATATATATATATATATATGTATATATATATATATGCATTCATGGAATTGAGAGATGAATCATATATATATGAATCACTTAATTGGAAATGTCTCCAAATGAGGCACGTGCAGTAATTGGTTAGGAGGACTGTAAATTCACTCACTGCCCCTTCTACAGGCTCTGTGAAATTGCTTTCAGGTACACCTAATATCCTCATCATGAAATTATTGCATACTCTCATTTACATCCTCCTCCTTCCCCCAATTTTTAAATCATCACTCGGAGTACCAATCAATTAAGCTGTCATTTCTGTATATTTTCTGTGTACTTGGAAATCTCCTGAAGTAGTAATGTTAAGATATGTAGAGCACATAGTATCTGAGGAAAGAGACCTGAAGGATTAATTCCCCCTCCCACAAAAAAAAACCCAACAACCCACAAGACTGTGTGGACATGATGTTTAGAGCACATTAAATTCTCTTCACTTATATTCATTTGAAAGCTTGAATCGCCATTGATTCTATAACCATTTGAGCATTGACATATATGGCTGAGGGTGCGTTTATCAACTCTTTTTCTCGGCAGAAACAGGTTTTCTAAACAGCTTTCAAGGAATTTTTACGAGTTGATAAACGCAAAGCCGTTTTGATTATGGGGTTCGGAAAGCCTTTTCGAAAGCCGCAAATTTGTGCTTTCAGAAACAGGTTTCCGAAACAGGTTTCCGGAAAGCCCTATCAAACAAGAGAAAGATGATAAACGTAGCCTGAGTCAAAACAAAGTTCAACAATTATCAAAATTAGGCCTACTCATCTTCAGAATGTGTCGTTTATCACCATTCTGGTTCAAAGTGATATATTATTCAGTGCAATGTGAAATGATGTCATCATTCAGAGCAACATGAAGTGATGTCATCATTCAGAGCAACATGGAATGATGTCATCATTCAGAGCAACATGAAGTGATGTCATCATTAAGAGCAACATGGAATGATGTCATCATTCAGAGCAACATTAAATGATGTCATCATTCAGAGCAACATCAAATTACGTCATCATTCAGAGCAACAAGAAAAAGATGTCATCATTCAGAGCAACATGAAATGTCATCATTCAGAGCAACATGGAATGATGTCATCATTCAGAGCAATGTGGAATGATGTCATCATTCAGAGCAACATGACATGATGTCACCACCATGCTACATGTAAATCACGTACCATTAAAGGTACTGTCTAAAAATGATTCTTGTTTGAAAACTCAGAGCAGCACAGTCTAACTTGAAGCATGAGTCTATGATAGTGTGTAAATATGAGACTACAGACTGTATGTGAAAAATATGATTTAATCTTAATGCTAGATGCATCAAAGATGTAAAAATCAGCTAGAGGCCACATTTAAAACATTCAGTGGTAGTACATACAGAGCCACAGAGTAATAAGCATTTCATGGTGCATGGAATACTGTATACACCAAATATTTCGCGAGGTTTTTATTTTTGTGAATTTCGTGAGTCGGATGCTATTCGCGAAATTAGAGACACATGAAAATATTGACTCTGATCCTGATGTGAATGTTACGAATGCATGCACATGTCTCCGTTCAGTACAGGACCCCACTGTCGCGAATTTAACCACTCGCGAAATCATCGGGAATTCCTGATTCGCGGCAATTTAGACTCGCGAAATATATGGAATGATATACAGTATTTGTTCAAACACTGTAGCTCTCTTGATATCTGTGACAGTAGCGTGTGTGTGTGTGTGTGACTGTTTTCCTTCATGCATTTTTGAATATATTCAGTCAGCAAAGTTTGACAATTCCTGAAATTGAGCCACCACAATTTCAAACAACATCTTTTTTTTTTATGTTAAGTGTCACAACTTGCTGTATCTCATATTATCTGATCTATTTTATTTGTTTCGCAGATTCAAGTTAACGTATGGCTCTCCTTTGGATGGCATACTTTGTAAAATGGAACGGAATGCAATTTAACCGATACACAGAAACACAATGAGTTATTCTGTCAACACCCAGTAAATGAGAGAGACTAAAACTCAAACAGTTTTTCCTCCTAACTTCCTCGCCTCGCCTCGCCTCGCCCAGCCCAGAGCAAATCTCCACCAGGATCAGATTTCTCGGCGTTTCCCGCTCATCCCCGCTTTTCGCCATCTCTGCCCCCTTGCACCAGTCGCGAATTAAGTTCACTTATGCGTGGCAGTTGTTGTCTTCCCCTTGACTTAACTGTAATTGCCCTCACCACCGTAAGCCTGGAGGTGTGGGGTCATCGTGATTAAATCCGTAACGTGGCTGACCGGGTAAGGAGAGACAATCCCTGCGTAACCAATTAATTATTAGATAGTGAAATCACGCCGTGCCAAGTTGACCTTTCTTGTAGAAGGAAGAGGCTCTTAATGAAGAAATCTACCATATGTTCTTGTAAATGCATAGTTACCAAGACAACATTATTGACAAAAAAAAAAACTACGATAAATTGCAAGATCAGAAAAAAAAATGAAAAAGTCTTGAAATCTACCATATGTTCCAAGAATGCAGAGTTACCAAGACTACATTATTGATGAAAAAATAAAACAAAACTATGATTAATTGTAAGATCAGGCAAATAGTCAAAACTTTTTGATCCATGGAATTTTATTGGGTCATCTACATTTCTGTACTTCAAACCCTGAAAAGAACTTAGTTTGTGGTACCTTTAGTGTTCTCAAATTAAAAATGTAGTCAAACAGAGCTCTAGCCATTATGATTTTCTAATTTGTCACCAACCTACACTGTGATCTAGAAATTGATTTGAGTTAACCTTAGTGATCAGCTTAATTGCAGTCATAAAGCAGTTTCTGTACATCAGCATAAACCACAAGAGAATGGACAATAAATTCTTATAATGTGATTCTTAAAATGCTTTCATTTTTAATCTCTGCACCTTCTTAGATTCCAACAATTACAACACTCTTCTTTGGTTTGTCTAAGAGCACTTTATAAGCTTTAATTACAATTACGTGTTTCTTAAATAGGGGGTATATTACTAAATATTGGTAATAATACAAGTTTGAATGTCACAATCAAGATATCGAACAAACAAACATAGTCCTGCTAGTGAATTATTTGACATTTTCTGAATATTTTATTTCAACACTACTGTATACGGGCAAAATTAAACTCAGTATTAAAGTTGGCCTATGTCAGATTTTCACTCATTTGAATCACCAAACAGTCATTTTTAATCATAAATCTTTCATGGGTTTTACAGTTCCTACAATGTAGGAAACAGAGGGAATATGCATACAGTATATGACACAGAAGCTCCTCTTACAATTTCAAACTGGAGATGATGTTACATGATCCTTTTGATATGGGTGTTTGTTTGTTTGTTTGTCTGATTTTACATCAGACAAAATGGCTGGATAGCTCATATTCAGCTGCGCTATAGCTGGTCTTACATGGGGAGGATAAACACCCCCATTCTGCTATGTGAACCTGTATATGGCTGACTGGAGAACGTTCCGGCAAGGATCGGGATTCTGGACAGATCTCTGCATGCTTGTCTAGTCACTGGTAAACAATGGCAACATTCACATGGGCAATTCCACGGTAGGTAGGACACAGATGCCGAAAATTCAAAATGATATTTGTTTCAAACACCATACATTTTCAGACAATACTTGAGTTGAAGTTTTAAGAATCATTATGTTTTTCAATAAAAGCGGCCATTTTGATTTTCAAAATGGCTGCCAAAATATGCCTATAACTCAATGGTAATAAATAGTGTATTGTCACATAATTTACCCTCTGTATATCCACTTTACTACTACTCTAAACAACAATTTTTTATATGTATGCAGTTACCAGACAAGTCTTTTACCACATGATAGAAAGAAAAAGCTGGTTGCTTTAAAGAATTTTATAAAAACTTTTAATTAGTTTGACAATGATGGATGTAACGTCAGTTACCAAAAACAAGGAATTTTTAACTTTATTCATCAAAGAAAGTGAGCTGTATGATGTAACTTAGGATTTCTAATGTATGCCCATATGCCTTCCTTTCAATACCAGAAAGTAAGGATACTTGGCATACTGGAGAGTCAAATGAACACATCAAAATGTGTAACGTCAGTTACCGAAACGTCATATACCAGTATGTAACGTCAGTTACCATGACAGTAATTGTAACTTAGGCAATTTTTTTTACTTTAGGCCATTTCAATACATCTGGGAAGTCAAAGGTTATCAACAAAGAGCAGCAATCCCTTTGATAGGGAATGATGTCATCACCATGGTGCACTGTATGTCCATGGATACATTTTTTTTTTGTTCATTTTATCTGAAATCTATTTATTTATCTTTTTTTTATTTGTGGAGGGGGCTTGAGCTTTTGATTTCCGGTTCAGCACAAGTTTAAGGTTAAATCATCTGGAAGTTTAGGTTTACCACATGCAATATATAATGCACTCAAATTACTATACAGTACATTCACAGTCCTATGGGATGATAAAGCTACCAAATTTGTAGGCCTAATCAATGATGTGGTTGCATGGTAACCACCTTTTTCTATTAAAAAGCTTGTGTACAGCTGTATACCAACAGTTTTATAATCTTTACTAATGACTACTTTTGCTAGCATTTTCTTTTTTTCTGGAAGCTTAGTGAAGTTTCTACCTCAATGCAGGAAGAGATATATTTCTTCGCTTGCACTTAAATGTTTGGTTTAGTTAATATGGCACATCTTGAAATGGTACATAAGCAGGCCTGACATAAGGCATGTACTGTCATTACTGTTTGAAACTAACACTGATGTTGCTCAAGGTGAGAGGTGATTCTAGGGTAAAATAAAAAACTGTTCATATTTGTTGATTACTTTATTTCATTAGTGCAGGGACATGTTTGTAATACATGATGATTATAAACAGGAAGATTCGTTTATCTTGATCTTAGAATTCTTTCATTGCAAAGTCCTATTTCTTAGTATCTGGGATGTATTTGCAAGCCTTGATATACCAGTGAAAAGGAAAAGAAAAACAATTACATTCCTTCAAGCAAGGAATAAACAGATAATGCCCTTTTGACCAAAAAAGCATGCTTCTTCTTCACAGAAAAAAATATTAAAAGTGTAACACTATTCATTTAAATCATTATTGATAATGGAGATCATTTTGTTATTTGTGGCCCTAACAATGCCTTGAGGGAGAAGGAGTAAAATAAAGAAAAGAAGAAAGAATATATCACAGTAGATTTCATACATATATATGAATATTTTTATTTGTATGTGTTTTTTCCCCATGACCTGAAAGATGTTTTTTTTTTTTTTCACACACAAATATATCCGTGTTTTGTGTAGTACTGCAGGGCATTATGGGTGGGGTACTCTAGATAGAAACTTTCCTGTTCATTAAAAACAAACAAACAAACAAACAAAAAACAAAAACAAAAACCTTAGTTATGTCAATATTCATACTTGGAACTGCTGAATCTAAATGGCTCTGTGTAATCATAACTGTTGAATAAGCATTCAATCTTAAGACAAATGTCAAGAAATATCCTCTGGTGCATTTACATTATTTTTGCTCAACTGTGCTATGGCATGGGGGGGGGGGAGCTTGCCCTCCAAGGGCCCCACCCCATTTGTGTATTTAGATTTTGTTTTGATTTGTTGCTAAGTAAATGCCTGGGATTGTTACTGGTATACTGCAGCAGCATAATAACCTGTTAAATAAATTAGTTCTTTGTAAACCCCATAGCAAAAGTATGTGTAACGTCAGTTACGTAACGTCAGTTACTGACATGTTTCCCTTTAAGTTTTCATGAAACACAAAGAAAATGGACTAATGTCTCATTTCATTTGGGTATTTGTAATTGATGAATCAAGGTATGATTCCATATCAAACAAATCACTCTGAAAGGTCAGAATTATAAAATATCACAAAACTATTCCTAATCATGATTTTCCATGTGTAAACCCTATGGCAAATGTAAGCGTAACGTCAGTTACGTAACGTCAGTTACCGTCATGCCTTCACTGAAATTGGCATGGTGCTAAAAGGAAATATCTAAAGTGCACATTATTTTGCACACCTGTTCCTAAGAACCTAGGTATATTGCCATATAAAACACATCAAGTTTAAAAGTCAGGGACATGAGATATTTCAATTTAAATCTACACCATAATTTCCCATGTCCTTTTTCCGTAACGTCAGTTACCGACACATTTTCACTTGCTATGTGATAAGAAATGCAGTTTGAGAGAAAAACTTTCCACCTATTTCTTCATTCTCATGAACTCATTCATCAATGCTAATTACAAGCCCCAGGTGCTTTCATTCACAAAACTACAACAAAAACAATTTCATGAAAATCCTTACGCGTAACGTCAGTTACCGTGGAATTGCCCAAATGCACTTGCGTAACATAAATTCCTTGAATACCAATGTGAATGCAGTTATTGCCAACGGAGATCAAAAGATATAAACACAGCCCTCCAAGACTTTCACATCCAGTGTAGATCACGGCCTTTAGATTCTGTGATGATAACACGATGGTCTCAAATGCATCAAAAGTATGTTGCTATGAAATAGATTTCTGCTGGGTTCTTAAGTGATGCCACTTTGCCGAGACATTATGAGCACAAATCCAAACTCTTGAGACTATGGCAGAATTTGGAGTGAGAAAAAAAGGAAGTGATGTCACCAAAGTCATTTGGATGAACGTGGAAACCAATTCTCCCTTGAAAGTAGTCACCACTTGGTGGCAGAACAAATTCCATTTGTTTCCCATACATACCCTGTAAATATATCATAAAATTCACATTACTTATCCCATACTTATGGTATGGTTCATTAATTGTACTACATAACTTCAGTATGGAAATGTGAGCAAGACATACACCATATATTTCGCGAGTCTAAATTTTCGCGAATCAAGACTTCCCGACAATTTCACGAGTGGTTAAATTTGCGATCGTGGAGTCGTGTACTGGATGGAGAAATGTAAACATGTACGTCACTATTCATGTCGGTATTAGAGTCAATGTTTTTGCGTGTTTTTAATCTCGCGAATAGCAGCTGACTTCCGAAATTCGCGAAAATAAAAACCTCACGAAATATTCGGCGTATACAGTATATCTAGAGTGAAACTGCTTTTAAGTTGTACCAAAAATCTAAAGTTATTAAATTTTACACCATTTAGGTCATCAACCTCAAAGTAGCAATGCGGGTTACAATCACACATAGACACCTAGCTGAAATGACAATGCCATTGCCGGTTAGAGCAAGTTTCTTATCCACACACATACAAATCTCTCCTATCAATAACATTTTAAATATTAAACATGAATTTGAGGCGAAACATTGACTTGTCACATTATGATTTACAGAATTGCAGAGATTTAGATAAAATATGATGACATCATCAATACTCTGTTTTTGAGGGAGCTGTGGGAGGTTCAGTCTTTTAACAATAACTTGCTTTGCTTTATCTGAACATGTAACTCGTCATGGTGGACTTTCCCTTTAAATCGGAAAGTTGTTGGAGGAGAATGAAAAATTCTGCATGACTGCAACGCTCCTGCAAGAGGCATTGGGGAGGACACGCTAAGCCCCCTTCCTAGTGCACCGAGGATTAAGGTTCAATTTCAGGTTGATCTCACATTAACGGTCATCTAAAAGTCAAGGTATCACCTGTACTTACCAGTTCCATCATTTCTACTGCAGTCTATCTCATACTCTCATGCTCTATCTCTCTCTTTCCCTCTTTCTCTCTCTCTGTCTGTCTTTTCTATCTATCTATATATTCTATTTCTATCTATTTCTATCTATCTATTCTGTCTTTTCTTTTTCTCTTTCTCTCCAACTTTCTGTCCTCTTAAACCAACATCTACATCTATCTATTTACCTATCTATCTACTCACCTATCTATCTACCTACCTATCTACCCACCTATCTATTTATTTATCTATCTATCTACCCATCTATCTATATACCTATCTATCCACCTACCTATCTACCTACCTATTTATCTATCTATCTACCTCTCTACCTATATCTATCTATCTATCTATATCTATATCTATATCTATATCTATATCTATATCTATATCTATATCTATATCTATATCTATATCTATATATCTATGTATATCTATCGGCAGTGTGATGAACTCTTTTTTTTTATATATTTAATTTATTTCTTCTCCTCCTTATCTACACCTTTCTGCCTATATCCAGGGATGCCAACCTTGTACACAGCATTGCACTATTCCAAGGGCTGAAAGGATATTTTTGTTGGAAAAATCAACATTTTTATACTTCCTACATTAGACATGTCTACAGTAATTCAATTTAGGAGAAAAAAAAATTCCATGATTTGCTTTTTCTTTAGCAAAAATATTACAAAATACTGCAAAATAAAGTAACAGCTGGCATCTCTGTATATTTCCATATATGTAATGTATACATATCGTCACTGTGGTGACAAGACCTTGTATCTGCAATTTTGGTGAAAATGACTTTTTTGGATTAATGGTCAAATAATGGGTTAAGTGATGTCCTGTCCAAATCCTAACTGTCTTACCCCAAAAATTAAGCCGCCATGGCATGTCAAAGGAAAGGCTTTCCCATTCACTATAATGCTTTGGGCGCCATGTTTTTTGGCTCTCCTGAACATTTGACATTTTGTAGATACGAGGTCTTGTCACCCCAGTGACGATATACTTATACCCCTGTTCAGTCACTTGTATATTTCCATACAATATATACATGTATAAATTTGTACCCCTGTTGAGTCACCTACAAATTGTAGCTCCCTCTCTCTCTCTCTCTCTCTGAAATTCCTTTCGCTTTTCTTATGGATCATCTACATTTACTCTAGGACACCTTTACAACTGTATTTGATAACCAAAGCAGAACCTGATACCTCTATGCCCTCTGGAAATATTAATACTTTCAATTCAATGGCAAAAGGAGCAAGATTTTTTTTTTTTTCTTAAAGATGAAAAAATCATTCATTCGTTGTATGCAACCCGACACCATGTCTGAAAAACTGCGGCATCTGCTGGCAAAAGCACTGACGAGACCGTGTGCTGAACAAAAGTCAGTCTTCTGTGTCGGCGTGCGCAATTTTTCCATGTTTCTCTCTGATTTCAACCATCTACCTGCTCTGTATGATAAATGTTGTTGGTAGTATTAAATAACCACAGGAAGTGCTCTGAAGGTTTGCATTTGAACTGGGACACACTGTACTTCAAGGTGATTTGCCACTGGAAATATAAGGCAGAATTTGTTCATTTAAACAAGACATTGCAGCGAGCATGTAGCTTTCACCCTTCTTACAAAAACCATAATGGCCTCTGGAGAATCCATGAGGTCATTACGTGGTACAAAGTCTTCAACCTGACACTATCTGAGATCTCTGTCAATGTGATTATTTAAGTAAGACCCCAGATCCCTAGGACAAGTATGAAAAGTCGCAAGGCAATGAAAACAGAATTAATAATCTTTTTTCTTCACACACTGCTACACACATTCTGAATTAAAATGTAGCCATGTCAACATCTGCAGTAGATGAGACATGTACCTGTAGTAGACACTTTCATAGTGTGCATTTAATATTACTCATTACTAAATTCAAGACTTCCAACCTGACATGGAGCTATGCAAGTGATACAATTCTCGTAGAGATCTACATTTTTCACAAGCACCTATTTTATGATCAATATCATGCCCATTACAAAGCAGTTCTGACATCATGTGCTGCTTTGTATTGTCACTCTGTGAAATGTAACAATTTCTAGCAAAACAATTGTACATAACATTTAACAAAGCAATTCTGACATCCTGAACAGCTGCTTTGTATAGTCAGTGATCCAGAATCCCTCCACAACAGTGTACTTGTTGCTTCACATTTTCCCCCTTCTTTTGATCCAAACTATAAGACTAATACAATCTGTCTAATTTCCGGTTTCTGGCTAAAACTTTAGGCCTCAGTGCCTCCAAAAGTACATTCAAATTGGGGCTGTGCCCTCAGTGTATAACTGTACCATTTTATAGACACTTCTGCCCATAGTTTTAACTAGAAACTCTCAAAGCATGCTGGGGAATTTGTATACTGTTATGAGTTCCATTAACAGTATGCTGAACTTTTGAACAAAACATCAAACACTCATCATGGACCATTAATTTCATGATAGAGCCCTTTTTAAATCCTCTTTATCCTTCCTCTACTCTTTACATCCCCTAATCCCAATGAAAAAAAAAAACAATTAAAGAAAACTTGCAGATTGCATTTTCTTGTTACTGAAATAATATCTTCCCTTACAGTTAAAGGGTGTGTACAGTTCTGGTCGAGGTGAAGATTTAGCTTTTAACGTTTTGTGAGATATTCAGAAACCACTCTATTAGATGTCAAAGAGCATGCAATTCTAAGGGGTATCAAAAGTTTATTCGATGAAAATCGGTTTTGAAATGGCTGAGATATCCAAAAACAAGGTGAAACAAAGAGATACTAATAAAGTTGGGGCATGTCGCCTTTTATTATTAGCACTTTTTTGGATATCTCAGCCATTTGAAAACCAATTTTCATCAAATAAACGTTGAATCCTTCGTAAAACTACATGCTCTTTCATATTTTATGAGAGGCTTTTCATTATCTTACTTAGAAATGTTCAAAACATGAATCCCTACCTCAACCAGTACTGTACAGTACCTTTAACTCCAGAAGCAATTCAAACCATGGTTCCAAATTTGTGTTAATGGCACTATTCTACGTATATTCTACAAGCACTGAGTACACACATTTTTGTGCTTGACATGTATCTAGGTGGTAACGATTCCCCAAGTAACATACAGTATGTGACACTGAAGACTTAAGTTCAAGTTCCAGTTCAAATTTATTTTGTTTTTCCATAATAAAATACTATATAAATGTAAGATTCACTTTCTTTAGTGACAGAAACAATGCACAAAAATTTGTACAGAGAAAACAATTGAAAACTTACAGTACTTAACGATACACTGCAATACACTGTAGGTGCTGAGTTAACGAAAGTGAAATAATTGTCAATATGAACTGTGTAAAAGACAGACTTCTCTAGAAATCAAACATTTTTTTTTTCAACATCATTTGCAAAACAACCATTCTACTTTTAACATGGCTCCAGACTATGATCCTGTGTGCAAAATATTCTGCAACTCCCTTCTCAAAGTGTAATCTTCCATTTCAAACATTCCTATGCAATCAATTTTGTACACTAATGGGCAAAGGTTCAGCCACAAGAAGATACTGTATAAGCTGAATACTCTGCAAGGTTTTTGTGTTTTTGTGGGGGGGGGGGGGGGTTGCAAATTTCATGAGTCTGGTGATATTTGCAAATTTAAAAACGCAATGAAATACTGTACGAGCTGAAATTTTCGTGAATTGCTACTAGGAGAACATTTTCACGTGTTGTTAATTTCGCGGTTGCGAGGTCTAACTGTGCTTATCTGGTCGCACGTTGTTATTTTCGTGTGTTGTTATTTTCGCGGTTCAAAGGCGATTCGCGAAATTCGCGAAAATAAAACCACCGCGAAAATTTCAGCTCGTACAGTATCAAGTCTGATCCCAACACAAAAAGTGACATGCATGAATACATTTCTCTGTTCAGTACTGTACTCCACAATCAGAAAATTGTCAGGAAGTCTTAATGTGTGAAAAATTAGACTTGCTACTTTATGGCGTATACAGTAATGGCTGCTTCGCACAGGTGTTGATGAAATTGGAGTGATACCAGGTTGTTATGATGTGAGTGATTCATAAAATACAATTCTTCTAGTTGGAATATTAAGGTAATTAAATCTACATTCTAAAACTCTATGTTTCTTGATATTTCTTGTAATGTCCACTGGAAGAATTGCAAACAGAATACTGTTTACGTATGGTCTATTTTACTGGTGCTTTATTTTTTGCCAATTTTGTAAAGTTGGCTGATAATTGCAAAATTAACCACTCAAACATATTATTGCCTCCCATGACACAAATGCTTGGCTTCCATGGTAGAAAGTCGTTAATTGTTAGCTGTGAGAGCAACCATCTGTGAAATTGTCTTTCAAGTCCCAAATTTGCAACACTATACATTGTATTGTAATCATGATGTATGGCATACAGTATGATGTACAGCATACATTAAAGTAATTAATTGCTCCTATGCTGGCCAGTGCTGTAACTCCATCTCTACTGGAACCCATCATGCCGCGGGGCATACGTATACAACACACATACATGGTGCAACTTTTTGGAGGCAGTTCACTCAGCAGGTTGAAAGCTGGGAATTTAAAACCCTACTACATTGCAGTATACTCTACTCAACCCTGGTCACTATGGTGACTAGTAACATGTCTGAAGACATAGGGCAGCCATTAGCAGACTGATGAGATTTGGTTTGCAACTAAATTACTCTAGCTGCAACTCTGATCCTAAAGAGATGAGCTCTTTGGCACAGGAGCCTGTTTAATTGCCTGAAATTAATTGCATGATTCTACAGTACACGTGCTCTGGCCAACTGGCCTCAGGCATGTGAATGTACTTGTACTCCATTGGTTCAAGTGAGACAAATTGGAAAAAAACAAAACAAAAAAAAAACCAAAAACTGCAATTGACCAGCAAATTAGACCTTGGAAGATTCTATTCTTATTGAAGGGGTAAAAAGACATTACTTACTACCATGTTTCAAGAACTGACTATACACACTGTATATCAAGTACTGATGCTTCCTTATCTTGCTAGTTTTGTCCTTGCAATCTTTACAGTCTCATAGTCATCATACCAATTTTGATAATGGGGACAATAAAACTTGTTCTTCTTTAATATTGATCAATTTCCAGGTGCAAAGGCAAAAACAGAAAGGTACATATTTCAAAACAATTCCCAACAGCAATGGACAATAATAATAATTGCAGGGCCCTCTGGTAGAACAGTGGCAACACTGAAGAGGCTACCCTGGGTAAATAAGGCCTTATTATTATTATCATAATGCATGTTTCCCCAATCAACTTGAAAACTGAGTAATCGTCCTGCTTTTAAAATATCCCATTTCAAGAATAAACCTCTACTATTCTCTGAAGACTTTTCTCCAGATATCAATGGATTAAGTTCGGCATGAGCAATTTACCTGGAGTGAAGTTTCACTAAACAATAACATGAAAATGCCATGACAACTAGCTCAACGATAATAAAATTAGTTTTAAGTTGCAAATCCATCTGTTTAACTATTTTTTTTGTGTGTGGTTTGGTATTGGTTCTTTTCATATTTCTTCTTTTCGCTGCTAAGACTTTCATGAGGCAGAACACAGCATTCTTTTTCATTTGAGCCCATTTTTGTTCAAAATACAGAAGTTTAAAAAGCCTCTTTAATACAACTGTACCAGCTAGATTAAAAACTGATTCTTTTGAGTATAAAAGTTCCTGTTTCTGTCAATTTGGCAACATTCTGTAAATTCTTTCAGATTCTGCGATGATTTGTTGGCTTAAACCAGTTCCACCTTACAATCTCCATCTATAGACTATTTACATGGTGTGCCATGAAATTCAGAGCTAGCAACATAATACCACGATGGCATGATAATTCTTGCTGCAAGAAGTTCCTCCAGACTTGACGACAGCTGACGATTTGATGTTTAAACAAGGAAAAGTAGAAATTACGCGGTGCGTAAAATATGTCCCCGCCGGAAGTAGCATCTAGTAGCAAAATGTACAATATCAGTAAAAAAAAATCAAGGTCAAAGGTCAAAGAAGTCAAAGGTCAAAATTCTGTGTAGAAGTTTTGAAGCCCTCACCTAGTGCCATCACAAAGAGCAAACGGAATCGAAATCAGGTTTTGATAGAAATGGCGAAGGAGTAGCATTTTGTAGCCAATGTACAATATAGGTCAAAAATCAAGGTCAGAGGTCAAAGAAGTCAAAGGTCAAAATTCTGTGGATAGAAGTTTTGAAGCCCTCACCTAGTGCCATCACAAAAAGTAAACGGAATCTAAATCGCGTTAGAAATGGCGAAGGAGTAGCATTTTGTAGCCAATGTACAATATAGGTCAAAAATCAAGGTCAAAGGTCAAAGAAGTCAAAGGTCAAAATTCTGTGTAGAAGTTTTGAAGCCTTCACCTAGTGCCATCACATAAAGAAAACGGAATTGAAATCGGGTTAGAAATGGCAAAGGAGGAGCATTTTGTAGCCAATGTACAATATAGGTCAAAAATCAAGGTCAAAGGTCAAAGAAGTCCAGGGTCAAAATTCTGTGTAGAAGTTTTGAAGCCCTCACCTACAGACTGTAGTGCCATCACATAAAGCAAACGGAAATGAAATTGGGTTAGAAATGGCAAAGGAGTAGCATTTTGTAGCAAAATGTACAATGCAGGTCAAAAATCAAGGTCAAAGGTCAAAGAAGTCAAAGGTCAAAATTCTGTGTAGAAGTTTTGAAGCCCTCACCTAGTGCCATCACATAAAGCACACGGAATCGAAATCGGGTTAGAAATGGCGAAGGAGTAGCATTTTGTAGCAAAATGTACAATATCAGTAAAAAAAATCAAGGTCAAAGGTCAAAGAAGTCAAAGGTCAAAATTCTGTGTAGAAGTTTGAAGCCCTCACCTAGTGCCATCACATAAAGCAAACAGAATCGAAATCGGGTTAGAAATGGTGAAGGAGTAGCATTTTGTAGCCAATGTACAATATAGGTCAAAAAAATCAAGGTCAAAGGTCAAAGAAGTCAAAGGTCAAAATTCTGTGTAGAAGTTTTGAAGCCCTCACCTAGTGCCATCACATAAAGCACACGGAATCGAAATCGGGTTAGAAATGGCGAAGGAGTAGCATTTTGTAGCAAAATGTTCAATATCAGTAAAAAAAAAATCAAGGTCAAAGGTCAAAGAAGTCAAAGGTCAAAATTCTGTGTAGAAGTTTGAAGCCCTCACCTAGTGCCATCACATAAAGCAAACAGAATCGAAATCGGGTTAGAAATGGTGAAGGAGTAGCATTTTGTAGCCAATGTACAATATAGGTCAAAAAAATCAAGGTCAAAGGTCAAAGAAGTCAAAGGTCAAAATTCTGTGCAGAAGTTTTGAAGCCCTCACCTAGTGCCATCACATAAAGCAAACGAAATCGAAATTGGGTTAGAAATGGCGAAGGAGTAGCATTTTGAAGCAAAATGTACAATATAGGTCAAAGGTCAAGGTCAAAGGTCACAACTGAAATTCTGTGAAGAAATTTTAAAGCTCCCATGTAGTGCTATCATATAAAGCAAACAGAATCAAAATTGGCTCATAAATGACAGAGAAGTAGCAAATTGAACATTTTGATCACACACGGAAGCACAGACAGACGGACGGACGGACAGACGGACACACGGACACACACATGTATGGAGCCCGTTTCATAGTCCCCTGCTCGAACTCGTTCGGCGGGGACAACAATGTACTCTTCATGTGTGTGAATGAGGACCTCGCCATCTAGGGAACTAATTTCACTAAAAGGGCAACCAGACATGTTTTCTTACTGATTTAAGCATCACTCTCATAATCTCATTTCAGACAAAGCCACAACATAGGTCACCATCATTCAATGAGGCCGCGCCACATACCACGCACTCTTGAGATCGCAAGCCATCGTCTAGAATTTTGACCTTCATTCGCCGTCCATTTCATACCGCCGCCTCGCCTGAACGCTTTGATTAGTAATCACAGGCACAGACTGAGGTATTGATCTACGGCGGTGATATAATGATTGTGAAGCCAGCTCATTCTCGTTTGATTGACCAGCTGGGCACGCGGTCAATAGTCTGCGGAAGCATGGGTTGTACTATGCATTCAGTATGCAAATGGTTTTATTGTGTATTTACTAATATGATAGAGTTGTCCCATGCAGTTACATTTTTTCCTATGCACAGACTGACGATGCCTTGACAATTCTTAATTGAGTAAGAAATTATAATTATGCCTCACGTGCCAGTTCATTGGTGAAAATGAGACAAAAGACCGACAGAATCGTTTTTGGGGAAATTGCAGATCTAACGTCTATAAGGTGCATTTAATAACAGAAATCAAAGGGCAGTCACACACACAAAACTGTATTACTTAACAAACATTCAATAGACCAGTTCGTAATTCCACTCTGCGCATGAGCAGAAAAAGGTCATTTGTACCAACATACATTTTGGTTTGTTATTTCACTGAGATAAGCATCTGAGATGTGATGATTATTCATGTGATCATTATCTAAATGGCGCTTGCCAGCACATCCACCTGACAGCAGCCCTGGTATTTGACAATATGAAAAGAAAAGGTTGATATTGCATCCAATACAAAACAGCCTTTAAAATGTCAACTGACGGACTATTCTGGTCACGTGGTCTAAACGCAAGTTCATTTTTTGTTTGAACACGAATTCCATAAATTGTTACGTCGGGCAAGCTTATGCATTATGCCGCTTTGAAAACGAGTGAAGTGCCTAACCAATTGAGAAAAATGAAAGGTCATTTGTACCAATGTGTACATGATCTAATTACGAACTGGCTTATTGTGGGGGCAAATACTAACAATAGCATCAATCATACGCACACATACCAAGTGCATTGTTTTTAAAAACGAATGTACACAGTTGTGTGCTCCAATGCCATTATGCAGAGCTATTAATGAATTGGGGATTACTTTGCAAATTTAAGAGAACAAACCTATCTCTGTGGACCAAGGGTCCATTTCATGAAAGTCTTAAGAGAGACCTTTTGCTCATAAGACACATTTATGAGAGATTTCATCAAATTTTACGGATTTTACTTCTCTTTGAAAATCTCTCACTTAGCTACATAAGGGATATATATGACTGCCCTACTTTGGCAAAAGGAAGCAAGTGACATACCATCCGAATTTGAGTTATTGATGTTTTCATAATTCA
This sequence comes from Diadema setosum, assembly GCA_033980235.1. Lineage (NCBI taxonomy): Eukaryota > Metazoa > Echinodermata > Echinoidea > Diadematoida > Diadematidae > Diadema > Diadema setosum. The sequence goes on from CM067080.1 coordinate 13,048,113, forward strand.
CATAATGAGCTCTTCTTCCAGGCCAAATTTCATGCAGAAACACTCATCCTACTAAGAGATATGTTAGATAAGACATCATGATAGTCCATTGACGTCAGTGTAAATGACAGACGCATTTTGCTCTTTTACGAGAAATGTCTCTTTTGTAACTTGCTTCCTTTTGCCAAAGTAGGGCAGATGAGCTCCTTTGGCCATTCTGAGATTCATGTAAAGACTTTTATGTGAAGACTTCATTTAATGGACCCCAGGCCTAGTAATTTATGTACAGCATTGTACAGACAGTCATTGAGTTTGCTTACTAGCAAACTACTGATCTTTGGGTCTTATTTCAGTGTTTTGTCTTGTTATTGCCAGATCAAAAAAAAAAAAAAAAAAAAGAAAGAAAAAGAGTAGATAATATATTGCTAATAAATGTCAATATATTTATTTTGGAAAATTATCATAATGATGCTACTCACATGATGATGATGATAATGATATGCCATGAAGTGGTTGCTATACGCCATATATTCCGCGAGTCTAAATTTTCGCGAATCGCGGATTCCCGACGATTTCGCGAGTGGTTAAATTTGCGATGGTGGAGTCCTGTACTGAACAGAGAAATGTACATGCGTACAACACATTCACATCGGGATCAGAGTCAATATTTTCGTGTGTCTTTAATTTTGTGAATGGCACCTGACTCGCGAAAATAAAAACCTCGCAAAATATTTGGCGTATACAGTATAGTCCCTATTGTTTCTCTCTCTCTCTCTCTCTCTGGCCCCTTTCTTTTCATTTCTCTTATTTTCCATCCCTCCTATTTTCTCCTCCTTTTCGTTCTTCAGCCTCCTTCCTTGCCTCTCCTCCCCCCCCCCCTCCATCTTTCCTTCGTGAGAATCTGTTAATTATCCTACTCTGCATGATATCAACATAACTGCTTCAAAACAGACTTGAGCTATGATACCAGACGAATGAATGGTTCACCATGCCTTGGAGTTCTCCCTTGCAGGGGTCAAAGTACTCATCAAGGTCTATTTGTTTTGTTCCTATTCGAATTGGTTTTTATCTCAACTTACAAACCGTTAGACAATGACAGAATGCTGATTTGTGTTAGTCTGAAACGTATTATCGCACACGAGATATGGAGTTCTGCCAACATGTGATGCAGAGTAACAACAGAGGTATTTCTTCTTCTTTTTTTTTCATTTTAACTGACCATTCTAAATCTTACATCACACAGTATTTCTAATGAGCTTCAAAGTGTGATCTCGGTATTTGAAAGTCACTGCATTGTTACTGCTGGAATTACAAACTCTAACAACATGGAGGGGGGAAAAATGTTTCTGTCCAGACTACACAGAAAACTGCAATCACAGCACAGCCTGTGAATAAGACTACATTTGATGCATATAATCTTTTGTTCATCCTGAACCACAAAATACTCAGTGACCCCTGTAAACATAAAAAATATTTTTCATGCATACTTTGTAAAGTTCATGAACATCACAGAACATTTTGAACTTTATAAGCTCGACAGTCTATGGTGGGATTTCATTAAGTTTCTATTCAAAAGCCCACTATACACATGTACAGTGATATGCAATTTATTAATACACACCCAGTCATGAAATACCGCAAGATAATGCTCTGTGTTTAATCACTTATGTCTGCCGTAGAATGGAAAGACACATTAGTTTACCCCTGACATAGTTGTTGCACAAGAAGAAGGCATTGTCTACTCTTCATAATGTTTTTTGCCATTGTGGATGTGGATGGATACTACTCACGTTTCCATGGTAACTGCGTGCCTCATAGCTGGAGTAGCGTCTCCTTTTGCTGGACCTGGGGTCCATGATGTGATTTGTGTCCTCCTGTCTCCTTTCTCTCAGTCGGTAAGAAAGCTAGCTCGGCCAAGTGATGTATAATTCCACATTATAAAAATCCAAGACAGACAGTAGTTATCAATCAATCAAATATTCTTTGATTGTTCTTCCATAGAAGCAGCTCTTTGCACCCAAGGTGTTGATATTTCTGTGGTATCCAATAGCTGGAGAAAGGTCTCAATGTGAACTCAAATGCTTTATTTTCCAGAAATCACCTGGATCATCAACTCTGCAACAATGTTGATCATAAAGATTGTTGAAATCCTTCAGAAAGATACAGAGCACACAACACTCTCGCTAATACTCAAGGTTTGCCTGAAAAGTAAAAAGAGGAATAAAAACATCATGGAAAGATAAAGAATAAGAGTGGGAGAAACAATTTGTCTGAACTTGTGGTCAGCAGCTGCACATAGATTTTAATCATGTAAACATGTGACAAGAACATATTTAATTAATCCTACATGTATTTCTTCTTTGATAAGCTCAATTCAAAATTTTCTTTTTTCTTATTTCAAAGAAGAGTGAGGAATGTGATTCAAAAGATTTTATCAGAATAATATTTTATAAATGAAAAATGAGCAAAGAAAATGGCATTCTACAGGAATGAAATATTTTATTTGCTCACTTTTAGAATTCATATAGTATTTCTGGTCATTTCCCTTTATTTGCATTATGTAATATTTTGTATGATGATTGGGCACTGTGAAAACAAGTGGAAGAAGGAAATTGTTTTCCAGCTTTTGTTCTGCTTTGATAAATGTTTACTCAAGCAACTCGTCTGAAACAAATGTTGCCATCTCCTTACATGTACCAAAAATATTACAAAGCAGGCTGATCGGCAATAGATGTGCCCCGTTTTTCCTTCTTCCCTACCAATCTGAATGGTTCTACATGAGAAAAATCTTGATGAAAATTCAATGACTGTTTGACAGTTTCTGTTCTTTGATCTGTGAAACGTCATGCACCACCAGTGGACTGTAATGACCCCTCTCACTGATCTCAGCTTGAATGGAGAGTCTAACGCCATGTGGTCAAATACTTATTGCATTAGCACAGTCACTGGGCTCTTCCTTTCCCATCTAGAGCTCTATTTCCACAAGGCAATATACACTAGGTGATGTGGTGACCCACACTGCTTCAAAATTCCCTAATTGACAATTGCAACTTGATGAAAACCAGGAAGACAAGACAGTACTCAGGGCCTATACATTACATGTAGTCAGGAATTCTTTAATTCATGAATTAGACCCTCACTACCAACAAAAACCTTTGTTTCCTCTCCCATTTTCCCCCTTTTCCCCCCAATGTCCAAATGATATTTCTCAAATCTGGGTCAAATAAAGTTCAACAACTCCTGTTATTGACCTCACCAAGCCAAGACCTCAGTCCTATCAGGTCCATGGTCCTATTCACTGCCCACACTGGTAACAGTGGTATTGACAAAGGTCAAACACAATACGACTATTGAGTATTACGACCATCCCTCACTTTTCAAACGGTGCTTCGTAAATGGGTGACTTGGTATTAAAAGAACAGTTTTCTTAGATAATTAATATCATCATTCAAAATCTGAGTCTGTCTACAATAGCACTGCAAGGACTGATTTACTGCCTCAAGAAAGCGGCAAAATGCTCAATTGCGTTCAGTGTATTGAGCTAGCTAGGGTAGTCGTGTATCATCATCATTTTCTTTACTTTTTGAAATGCCATGATCAAAATCATTGGTCTTGCACCAATTGCAGCTTGTAAATTTTGTACAGTGGGTGTGTCGCTGTTGCGTCTTAATTGCGACTTCTACGGATTTCACGAGACGGGTGGAGAACTGTAAAGTGTCTTTTGACACTTTCACAATCATAGTATGACAAATTTTATGGCAAAATCGTGAAATAGGCCCCACCGCAGTGCGCAACAAATTACGATGCTCTATTCGTCAAAACAATGACGTGATTACAATAGGATCCGTAATCCTCTATCAACGCCTAATGCTTGAGATACGAGTGTGTCAGTCACTCAAGTGTCAGTGTCACATACCTTCCAAATGCACAAGGATCCAAAGGTAATTCAAGCGTTGAAACTGTTGACCAGTTATCCGTGAAATCTGACCTCTAATCCCAAAAACTATCCTTCGATGTATTGTAACTGCTTGCCTTTATAAATCGGCTAAGAGTTTGGAACTTATCTCTTCTCAACAAGACTGTTACAGTCAAACTTGTGCTTCGGAACGATATCCAAGGAATGTACGTCCACTCACCGACGAAATTCTAGACAATGCAGTAGATGGCCAGCGAGTGTTTGTTGCTAGGTTTACCGATGATCCATGCCACGTGTGTGAAGTCAGTACACAGTCCTTGGAATACCTACGATCTTCGTGTGTGTATGTATGATGCCCGCATTTTCCTAGTTGATGAGTGCAAATAACCGCGTGTTTGAAAGGGGCGTGGCTTACGCTGCTTGCGACGGGCCGCCCACGGAGAAAACAATTAGCCAATCCCGAAAAACAAAAACAAAAGTTGCTGTACGCCATTCTGAAGGAAATTCTTAATTTTCTCAGCCACATCCACAAACTTTGATGCGTTGACTTGATTGTTGCTGTTCCTCAAACCATAAGACTCCACGCTCAAGGTGTTGGATCCAGACATAAAGAACTCATAGACATATACTCAAGGTGTTAACGTAAACTTCCTCATTTACATCATCACGCAAACATTCAAACAACACATCACTTTCAAAGCAGAAAAGTGTTACTACGTGAGAATAAGACGTACGAGTTTTCTTTTCTTTTCTTTTATATCAAAAGGGAGATATTGTGAGACAATATTCTTCATCCAAGCCGTATCTGAAGGAGTATAATTCTTTTTGTATCGTTCTCAGTCATGTTCTCTCGTTTTCTGCCATATAACCTGAGTAACAGTTCAATCTACATTCAATTCAATTCACTTCGGTTCAATGCGTTTTTCTGTTGTTGTTGTTGTTTTTTTTTAATTCGAGGCAATTATACCTCATGTCCATCCGGCAGAAACGTTTGCATATTAGGAAGTATACATTATACAAGTTATATATTTGTAAAGTGTGCAAAAAGTCACAAAGTGTAATACAAAATACGAATAAATTCCTGTCGAGAGGATTTTGCGAAAGGGAGCTATCAAAAGCCGGTGTAAACTTATGATGTAACTTCTCAAGTGTAAATCACATCTCGTTCTGTTTTCTCAACAAAGTGAACTTCGGATGTGAAAGATATGACAGAACAACCAAACTGCACACATCGAAAATTCATGCATAAACACATTAAACCTTGAATTGGGTACTTTGAAAAATAAATTTTCATTAGTTTTACCTGCCTATATTTAGCATATTATCCGGAAAAAAAAAATGATAAGAAAAACACCCTTTATTCACGCCCAATCAGCACGTAAAGACCGACAAGAACAAACATTTGTTGTTGTTGCTGCTGCTGCTGCTTTTGTTTTTGTTATTGTCGTTGTTGTTGTTGTTATCCGTACCGGTTCGTCGAGGGTACGATTGAATTAATTACGAATTCAGAAGAAAAACATACGCATGATCTAACAGCGTGAAAGAAAGGGTAAGCTTTTTTTTTGGGGGGGGGGGTGTTGTTGTTATCAGTATTTTTATTATTCTTATTATTCTTATTATTATTATTATTTTCATTATTATTATTATTATTATTATTAGTATCATTATTATTATTATTATCATTATTTGCTTTGCACTCAACTTCAATGATCTAATTACAGGCCAGAGGGAGATTTACGAGGTAATTATCATCATCGTCTCGGTTATAGGCATGTGTGGTTGCGATTGATTTTCGTTATCCAGAAGGTTCATTTCTCCGAAAACGATGAAGAAAAAGAAAAAAGATCGTCATTCCGAAGGTTCATTATTCCGAAAAACGAAAAGAAGGTGCAAACTAACGAACCATATTAGGAATTATAACCTATTTCGTTTTCGGATTACTGAACTTTCGGAATAACGAACTTCTCTCTCTCTCCTCCTCCTCTCTCTCCCTCTCTCTCTCTCTCTCTCTCTCTCTCTCTCTCATTTTCGGATTAACGAACATTATATCATTATCGGACGAACTTCGTAATTACGATCTTCCGGAATAACAAACTCCTTACTGTAACCATGGTTGCGACTGGTTTCATTTTATCATGAAACATACAAAATAAAGATTCTAGAACTCCATTTTCTCTCTTTCTCTTTGTCTGATTTGAATGCAACTCCGACATATTTGTTAACTTCACCCTTATGTGCTTTGAGTGCCGATTGGCATAAAAAAAAAACCCATAGTGTTGTGAATATTGTCCTAAATCCTGGGACACGAACGGGTTATATATAACAAGCTTTGACGTGAAGTGAAAGATAATGGAAATGCATATCGTACATCAGTCTATTTGCCATGAGTCTTAACTATTGAAAAATTCACACGAGTCAAAATAATATGCATGTTTTCTGATCAGTTCAGTTCAGATCAGATTTATTTCTGCATTCCACAGTCAATAAGAAGTGAAACAATATTCAGCAACGATAGTTGGGTTAACAGTTTATGCAAAATAAGTATATATCACACGAAAATGCATAAGCACGTACATTTAACATATCATATAACATAAATACAATGTATCTCATGAGAACTTAACTTTTTTCTCTAATTATCCAATTGGTTCCTCTCTTCTCTGGCTACCCCTTCTCTCTCTCCCTCTCTCTCTCTCTCTCTCTCTTTCTCAATTATCTCTCTCTCTCTCCCTTTCTCATTCATTCATATTCCATGTCTTTTAGTCAACCTTTACTTATTTATTGCTATCAAAGTTTTGAATTAATTTTGACTTTCAATGTAACAAATTTTTGTTGTTTATGCATTTGATTATCACTCATCACACCTGATAAAGTTTTGTGGTGAAATTGCATTTCTTATAATGACCTTGCACGAAAAATGGTTCATAATTCAATCGGAATTGTAGACGTATAGTGTACAGTATACAAATAGAAAGAGAGAAATATTGTGAGAGCAGGAGAGTGGATAAGAATTTACAATAACAATGAACTAAACGAGAAAAGAAAACACGGTTAGTTGTTGAGATTGCTTGTTCCAAAAAGCAATGCTATATTGAATCTGAAAGTATTTTGTAAATGCTTATATAAACCGTGTAAATCAAGCATTGTAGAGTCAATTATTAGTACTGTATATAGTACATTTACACATAACTGCTGTTCCTTAATGGAATGTTTGTCCACAGCTGATTGCCTAACGATTGGACAATCTTGCACAAAGGTTTCCATGGAAACGTTCAGGATAGTTTGTTTTTACTCTGATAATTTCTTTCAAGTATACAGTACTGGACTCAAATCAATTCTGATGGAACCACATGACTACCAGCCGTTGATGTCATTGCAGCTCGCTATACAAATCCGCGATATTTGCCCAACGGTCATATATGGGACTAATTGCTTGTACCGATTGTTACTATTGTGTTTGAGCGATCACGCGACAGATTTTTACCAGTCGTGCGTCAACCAGCAACGTGAGCCGCCTTCATACAGAAATCTGTCTATTGCCTCTGAATCCGTGCAATCAGTCACTGTGCAATGGGGCCTTCGTGGCGCCTTGTGTTTGTGATTGTAAGGCGCTTTCGTGGCGCCATTATTCAACAATTATTAGAAATATAATAACATTTACAGGTACCTCAAGGAGATTATTGTGCTAGAAATATGATACGGTGCATTTGTGTATCTAGCTATAAGAGACCTCTGTGAAAGCAAGTCATCTTCTGAGTTTGTTTTGTTACAAACGTACTCTAATTCCTTTTATATATACAGATGGTGATGATATGATATGAGTGATTAGTGTCTGTTCATTCCTGAAGACATGAAATTTATTTTTCGCTGGTAGACAGTGAAAAAAATAATAAAGTTTAATTAAAACTGATTCTTCATGTCTTTTGAAATTCTCTTCTGTGATGTGTATATAAGGGGAGTCAATCGTACGGTTTGTCATCTTTTTCTGCAAAGTAGACGTCATCGGGTTCCTTTTCTGTCTCAGTCGGCGGAAAATGATCACCGGCTTGCTGTAAAAATAATTGATGAACAATTTCTGGTTAAAACAAGGAAAGTTGTCCGCAACAGCGTCGAGTTTCATTTCCTATGAAAAAGGACATTATTTGTATATACGCCTGCAGATTCCAACCGATTTCAGAAATAACTATTTTGGGTTTGGAAATGCCACCTTTATTGAAATGATCAATTGAATGTTTGATAAATTTTTACTATTTTTGCAATTTGATCCAATCTGCTGTATTTACTAATGTACATGTATATAAAAATGGGTTCCACTCAAATATTCTATTGGTTACTATATAAACCAGGAATAATGTTGATAAGACCGTCGAGGCTGAAATAATTTTTCCCCTAAAGAATATAAATCCTAGGGTTTTTTTCTGAATTTATATCCGCGTTAAACGAATCACTAATGCTACTTTGGTGTTAGATTCCCTTGTTCCTTACAGTTAGCTTGAGACGAGGGTAAACTTTGAAGGACAGATTTACCCAAATATATCTGTGAATTGATTAAATGCAGCAACAGAGCACATCAGTGAATGTTTGAGGAAAATCGGACTATCCGTTAAAAAGGTGTGATTTTTTTTAAGGTTTCAGTACCCCCATCGCTGGATTAGAAGACTACAACAGTTTGTGGCACTTGCATATATACTACACGATAAGAAAATATACTGTATTCAACATAATGTCACATAACATTATTCTATATAGATAGCAGAATGAAAGAACACTTGACTTATATACCTCTATATGAGAAAGCAGGGAGAAACAACAAATTACTGTAAACATGTGTCAGTAGCAAGAAGAGGGAATGTGTGCTTTTCAAAAACAAATGACATTTTGTGGAAATTTCTTTATATTTTCTCTATATCATCGCGTTGCGATTGTTATTGTCCTTCTTAATCCTGTACATACCCAATGTGGCCACGACTGCATCTCCTTGAAGAGCGCCTCGCCTGGGCACGTCCTGTCAGGTGTTGCTTGACGGTGACCGTAGAGGGTGTAGTTTGCATTCAGCTTATTTCTGCCATGAGAGCGTGACGAGAGCATGATTGTATGCACTGAGAATAATGATGACGGTGATAATGATGATGACAATAATGGTAACGGAACAGTAAACATACTACAACATATTGTTTAGAATTAGTGCTTGATATAGCGACGCTTCTCCACTCTATTTGGTGCACACACTAAATTATTGCAGGACACGAACCCTATAGGTATAACTTCTTTTGAAAGAGTTGCAGTGCTTTATCCTCTAGATCACGGCCTCTCATCTATCTCATTATTATAGATATAGGGTGACTATTTATAAAAAAAAAAAACACGAAGCAAAGCAAACACCTGTTAACAAACACGTGATATTTACCCTTGCGTCCCCCCCCCCCTCCATCGAAAAAATGGTTCGCAGCCTCCATATACTTAGACAGACTGATTTCTGTTGCATTACGGAAATGACTGATGAAATAAATATTATTATCGATATTTCTCTAGAAAATATTCTAGAGTTGCAGTGCTAGCAAACAAGACTCTTTAAAAGAGGGAGCTGAAGTATTATACTCTGGTATACCATAGGTTTATTTTTTTTTTTATTAAGTGCTTATGAAAAGATGAACTAAACATGTAGGTGGTAACATCTTTAACCTCATCTTGTTTGTGTATTAAGCGTGTTAAAGCACGGAAAATATCAAACAAATTTTTTTTTTGCTCTTTTCTGTATTTTTATGAAACTTTCATTCTTTTCTGGTCACGCTCTATTCACTGAAGCTGGAATGAATCCCCCCTGTAAAATAAAGAGGAGAAAAAGAAACTCGCTATAGGCCTACTTACTGAATGTCTATAGCACATGATATAAGAGACTGGACCGCACTGATCGCCTTCTTGTTGGGAAGTTTGGCCGTAAAGTTACCCATGATGGATATTCCTGTCACAAAAGATGTAAAGAGAAGAATGATTTTTTTGTTAGACAAAAAAAAAAAATAATGATAATAAGCTGTCATGATGAGGTAAAATGCTACTTTGAGATAAATTTCGGATACACAATCACGTAACAGATATAAGGAGAAATACAAGTACCGCACTTGATGTATTATGATCAAGGTATTTACGAAGTAATCATATTATTATGTCCTAGCTTGCTAGTTCCAGTATGATACCGACTTTTGGCGTCAGTATACAGCATGAGGTGCAAGAAATGAAGGTGCTTATTAATGCTGCTGATTTCTGGAAGGTCATCAATTTTCTATCCGTACATCATGCAGATACATAATCATAAATTCTGTTCATTTTTCAGTCATCGTTTGATTCAGAATTGCAAATAAGACGCAGATACAATGGTTTCCACTCGTTTTCGCAAAAAACAAGCAAACAAACAAATCCACAATGAGCTTCTGGATTAATTTTATTGCGAGTATCTAAAATGTTTTCACATTTCAGAAACGATGCAGGGCAGGTGAGGAACATCCATCTATCTATCTATCTATCTATGTATCTATCTATCTTTCTATCTACATATCTATTTATCTATTTATCTATCTATCTATCTATCTATCTATCTATCTATCTATCTATCTATCTATCTATCATGATTATCCTTGCCTATTGATCTGAAATTGTACCACGGAGCATGAGCGCCAACCGTGTCCCATCCTCTTCCCTCGTACACTCGGCCATCTTCGCCAACCAGAAATGAGTAAGCGATGTCATTCCAGCCACGATCATCCATGTGAAAATTCTATATAGCACAGGGTTTAAGAAAAGATGCTACTGAAGTCACGCACATGCGACATCATCATCAACCTCATTATCATCATCCACATCATCATCGTCATCATCATCACTATCATCGTCATCATCGTCATCATCATCATGCCATCATCATCATCATCATCATCATCATTAACATTATTATCGTATGCAAGTTCACTTGTTTTTCGTCACAATGTTCACTCGTATTCTCTAGAGTTGCAAGGTCCCACAATCAAGAACATAAGTTTGTATATTTAGCGAAGTCATTGTGAATGAACTTATATTCCCAATGTTCACACTTTGTTTGTTATCGATTCATGTAACAGGAATTAAATCTCCCAACCCTGTTTGGTAAAAAAAAAAAAAAAAAATACCTTAAAATTTTTTCGTAATTTTCAATGTCAAACAATTTCACATACAAAGAAAATCATAAACTTGTATTCACTACTATCATAAATGCATATCCTTATAAATATGAATATAGATATGAATCTAAATAAGTAAATGAATATCTATATGAATATGAATAAATACATATCCATGTAAATATGAATATAGATAATTATAAATCTAAATATAATAATGAATGAATATCTATAATGAATTTGAATAAATTCATTTGGGAGTGTATTCCCGTGTATGTCGCTTGTACCTGTATGGACCTCATCAGCTTGCTACAGTCCTGCAGATTGAAGCACGCATATGTCAGGGTGTGGTGTAAGACGACGAACGGGACTGGAGTCGCCATGTCTTGGCGGGCCTTTGGCGGTCTGGCGCCCCACAGGCTGCGGGAGACTATATCCGGGCACGCTGTTATAGGCGCTGTGTGAAAAGACAGTTGCGTAAAATAAACCGTCATTGCTCTCCATCACCCTCCCCCGAAAACGTGGTCGAATCGAAGTGTCGGTTTTGGGTGTTTGTTTGTTTGTTTGTTTTTTTTGTCCCAATATAGATATTGATAGATTCACTGTACGATTCACACGGTTTATCAAAATCATGAGAAGCATTCTTCTTTTTTTGTTGGGGGGGGGGTGGGGTTGGAGGTTGTTTTCAAAGAAATAGAACATAACGCAAGGTATATCAATCGTTTTAGTTACAGAGTTTTGCAGCAATGTTTGCTCACAAATCGATCATTTCCTTTTTTTATACAGATAGATAAATATAGGTATAGACATCGATAGAAAGGTGGGTATAGATAGATAGATAGATAGATAGATAGATAGATAGATAGATAGAAAGATAGATAGATTGATTGATTGTTTGATTGATTGATTGATTGTTTGATTGATTGATTAATTGACTGATTGATGATTTATTTATTGATTGAATGATTGATTTTAAACTCATTTTATAGTGACATTATATACATAGGTATATATTACATTGGCAGCAAAATGGTTAAGCCCTTTGCTGTCACTATCTATATATGCATATGTATGTATATATATATATATATATATATATATATATATATATATATATATATATATATATCTGTGTGTGTGTGTGTGTGTGTGTGTGTGTGTGTGTGTGTGTGTGTGTGTGTGTGTGTGTGTGTGTGTGTGTGTGTGTGTGTGTGTGTGTGTGTGTGTGTGTGTGTGTGTGTATTGTATAGAGGGTAGACAGATGAGGAGAAAGGTTTCATGATTGCTCCACTCACCACTAACTCGTTTGATATCCATTCTCAGAAACTGTGTGTAGTGAGTAAATGAAATAGAGAGGAAAAAAAAAATCGGTGTTAAAATGGCTTCAATTCATTGATCGAGCAGGAGAGCCCAAAGTTTGATAAGTGTATAAAGAGCTGGGCTCCATTTCATAAAAGATGTTAGAATATCAACTATTGCTGGTATACATGTTAACTTCCCATAGCAACAGCCAATCAGGAAGATGGATAATTGTCATTACCATTTGCTATCCCCGCAAGAGTTGCTATCACTTAAGGTTTTTTGTTTTGTTTTTTGTTTTTTTTTTTCTGGGCCCTGAAAAAGGAGTATCTTAAACTTTATTCTATTCATTCTACAGCCCAAGGAAGTGCGTTGCTTACGTTTAAACACGTTAGATATTAGAACCTGTTCATGATATTTGAAATAAAAAAAAAGAAGAAGAATAAAGGTCAACCTAATATGATCCGTCGTGCTGTTCAAGTCATGTGACGAAAAGGTAACCACGTGTAAGTCACCTGACGTGGTATAATGGTCATATGACTATCACGTGCAAAGAAATCACTGGAGTAAATTTTATCTCCGTGCTCATTTGAACATGAATTTATGGAGTAAAGCAGAAATACATGGAGTAAGATTTAAAAAAAAAAAAGACAAATGGAGCATGCAGCGAAAGTTTCAAAACCGAATGTGAGTGATATTGGTCATAATGGTGTGCTTTTATCTTCACAAGACTTCCCTATTCGCTCAGAACATAATATTTTTACTGAATTTCCTATTTTTATAAGAATTGAAGAACAAATCACATCAAAAGCATCAAATTCAATATTCTAGTGCAACAATAACCAGTAAACCAACTATCCCTGTCTCTCAGCGTATACAAGATTTGAATGGACTGCATTGAATAAAGTGATACTAAGCATAATCATGGATTTTCATAATTATGATTCACCGAAACTGGACATAAAACAGCAAAGTTTTGACATCCTCAAGCTTCAAATATATTACATTTTGCATAGATATCAGTCATTATTGTATACAAATAAAGGCAAAAGGCCATTATTATTATGTTATCAATGTTTCCTCTTTCTACTCCTTATTTCTCCCTCACAGCTGTTCCGTTTTTTGCCTGTACCTTCGATCTGCTATGTATTTCATTTTTCTACCCCTCCCAGCTCCCATTTTCTTTCTCACACATACACACACACACATACACACGCACACATACACACGCACACACACACACACACACACACACACACACACACACACACACACACACACACACGTACATACACACGCTGTCATTCTCCATGTGGATTGAACACACATCCAGTTGGCACAAAACTGTAAAATTAATAGTTCTGCGAGTCACGGACATCAGGGACCCGTTGCATAAAAGTTACTATTATGGTAACTACCATGGCAACAATACTCAACAGCCAATCAAAATCAAGAATTCCATGGAAGTTACCACTGGATGGCAGCAAAGTTACCATAATAGTAATTTGTATGCAACGCCCCTGGAATAAGCTCAACTTGCTGCAAGATCGGGCAGCTTGCTCGCGCACACAAAACAAAACAGCGCCACCTGTCATCTTCAGTGACGTCATGGTCAGCCGAGAACACGGGGATTTCCCTAATCACAGCAAGGCAGTTCGGGGTGGACTATTCTATACTAAACTGTTCATATGGTTGCCCTCTGGTTTTCGTCCATACAGCTCTATGTTTTCGTCTAACCTCCCTCATTGAGGCCACCTCTTTACACCCACTGCGAAGAGCAGACCGTTATACGACGTATGTTATTTGCGTATGACAGGATTACGGAAATTGTCTGCATAGTCAGCCAGCCGACTCATTCAGTTTGAGATTGAATCTCGATCAAACGCAACTTCCCCGCAGGCTTATCGTAGGAGTTTCACGTCAATAAAGGTCTATAGTTAAACAATCATTATCAACCCTGATGACGTCACTCTGCCATTTTTATAGTTATGATTGATAATCAATACTGGACAGAAATGACACGGTTGCCGTGAACGGCAGGAAATGAAAAATAAAAGAAGGTGTTTAAAACGGACAAAACACACAGTGACATTACAGTATATTGTAACATTTCTAAATCATGATTTCGCCCCGCGAAAAAAAAAGTTCCGTGGATTAAACACGTAAGTTATAGCCAGTTGTCTTCTTCCTTAGGGAATTAAGTGAATTGAATTGAATTGAACTAAACCTAACAACAAAATCAACCTCCAGGTGGGCACAAAATAACAAAACAACACAGTCATGCACACAAATACCTCTGATGACATTGTTAGCAGCAAGTGAAACTACAGTTCTCACTAATCTATAGCTGGATCCCTTACTGGAACATATTCATCAACAATCAAAACAATGAAATGAACGGCATAGGTTTTCAGTTTCATGTTTCGCATCAGACAGAAAATGAGGAAGTTGTTGCATTGCGGTTTTTTTTTTATTATTGCTAAATGAGGCATTGGGGTAACATACATACATACATACACACGCATACACGCACACAAACTCAGTTTGCATATAGATTCTGGGGGGGGGGGGTTGTGTTCCTTTTTTTTTTTACGTTGGCTTTATAGCTTCACCATCAGCTAACCTTGATAATTGAGTGACAAATTCTACCGAATTAACGCTGTGCTGGCATGCCGTATTTAAAAAAGAAATGCGCTTGTTGTTTGGGAGATTGTAAATTTCATGAAAAAGCGATACAACAATATAATAAGCAAAGGGTGGTAAAGCTGTTTATGGAACTTCTCGCTACAATGTCGCACAAAGGACTAATCACAAACCATATCCCTCCCGGACAATGAGAGGTATGCTTCAAAGAGAAAAAAGAATCACTTGTACGTTTTTAGAATTACACTTCCCTTTTCATGCTCCGGTGAAGGTGGGGCCTCTTGAACACATTAAATCTTTTGTGTTAACAAATCAATGTATCACGAGATCGTAGTCTTGGTTAGATACATCTTTTGGATTTGTCTCTCTTCGTCTACAACTGGTGTATACTTATCCTTCTCCTCCCCTTCCATTTCTTCTCTTTCTTCTTTCCCATTTTTCTCTATTTTAACGATTCCCTCCTCCTCTTCCTCCTCCTCTTCTTCTTCTTCTTCTTCTTCTTCTCCATTCTCTCTTTTTCTCCTTGTACTCATGCATGCTGTTTTAGCCCATTTCATCCAATGTCTTGCAGCCATCCAATCTAAAACCAACTGATTTCTACTTTTCTTTTCATTACCTACATTTTGATATATCAGAGATAGAGAACAGCTTATAATTTCTCGTAGGGATCTAATCTTAGTTTCGAAATATTCTTCGTGCAACTAGATATTTCGATCATCATAAAAGCACATTATAGACGATATACTGACTGTTTGTGACTTAAACGTGCAGGCCACGCACGCTGCTGCAGGAACCGGAGGTATTTGTTAGGAAACGGTCAGGGTATTACATGGACGCCTTTACATGTTTCTATCGAAAATCATCACTTCATTATGAATAATTCTGTATCACTTTTTGTTTCCTCCACTCAAACCCCTGATGACGATGGTCTGTCAGTAATAGAGGTTGAATCTGACTATAAAGTCTGACTTCAGCAAAAGAATGAAATGCTGCCGGTTGCTTTTCTTGAATATTTCAGGAAACAATAAACAGAGATACGATAAATGATAAAGAACATTGGCAACAATTGAGACAGGGAAGTCAGAACATTGATTTCTTTAATGCCTTGATGACGTTCATTTGTCATGTAATCGAGGTTGGATCTTACTCAAAGTCTGACTCCAAGAAAGAAGGAAATGCTGCCAGTTGCTTTAATTGAATTTTCCGGGAAACAAAAACACAGATTACATTCGCAACAATTGGGACAGGGAAGTCATAACGTTCACTCCTTACCTTTCGCAGGTCGACAGGCCGCAGTACTCTGCCGAACGCAGGTGCGGCGGCCGAACTCCTCCATGCGGCCGCCGCTAAGATTCCCCAAAGCAGGAAAACTTTTGGCACGCGAAACATGGTTGGTGAAGCGAAGTGGTGATTTGAGAGTTGGTTGTGGACCGCGTTAGCCAAGAGACCGGTCGGGAATGAGACCCACTCAAAGAATTAAACTCAGGAAGGAAGATAATTTTGCAACAAAACACCGGGATATAATGTGCCGACTCACTCAGGGTGAATCGATCTGAAGCGGGGAAAGAAAAAAATCAAAGCACTCCCTATAGTCTACTTTCAGACCATTTATTCAAAACGTTTAATGATATTACTTCACACGACATTTTGTATCATGTTTTGTTAAGCAAACACCACTAATCTGGCACTGTGTCAAATGTCCTCGCTTGATACTGGCGTCGTGACATGAAATGAAATTGAATGAAATTTGGATTCAAATAGATGGATAAATACAAGAATGTGTTATTGATTATGGAATTATTTTTTTTCCTGGATTTCAATTCATTATTGCTCTTCTTTATAAGCTCAATGTCCTTCGCTGCTTAAAAATATGCCCATTTATGTGTAAAAAATCATAATATGCATGTAAACAGATGCTCTGTATTATTCGGCATAGATGGTACATCTTTAAGCGTGATTATACTTCGGTAATGATGTTCGTGTACATTCTCAAATATTTTCATTAAGCCTGTTTCTCCTTGTGTGTGTGTGTGTGTGTGTGTGTGTGTGTGTGTGTGTGTGTGTGTGTGTGTGTGTGTGTGTGTGTGTGTGTGTGTGTGTGTGTGTGTGTGTGTATGTGTGTGTGTGCGCGCGCGCGTGTGTGTGTGTTTACATGAAATGCAAAACAGAATCAAACACAAGTGATGTCAATCAATATGGTAGGTACAATGAGTTCTCTGTGGAGAATCGATGGCACGCGTTAAGCCACAATTAAAGGTATAATTATGTACTGATTAAAACAAATGGGAAAGAGAGGGGAGGCAAAAGTAAAACCTGGTGATGATAATAAAATCTTCATTGCACAATGATTACTTACTGAATCTCTTTTTTTCCATCTTCATAAATGTAAGGTTATTACTTTCTTGTATTTCATATTTTCGAAAACCCTTGGTGCTTACAGATGGGTTTTATAGACTTTTTTTTTTTAATTTATTTGGTATTTTCTTTTTGAAAGGGTGTATTATTTTATGCTGCCAGTAGGGTATTACTCCATTTTCAAAAGTTTTATTTTGTTTATTTTTGGTTACGATTTCCACGGTACTTCACGTGTGGTGCCTGGCAAGGTGAGGTATCCCTGGAGTATCAATGGGTGATGTTCGTTATTCCGAATATTTGTTGATCCGTATAATGAAATCAGGTTCATTTTTCCGAAGGTTCATTATATCGAAACTCCTTATACCTAATAGGCCTATATAGATGTCCATTAATCCGAAAACTATTTTGTGGCGTTATTCCGTAGGTTCGTGAATCCGAAAGCGAAATTAGGTTCGGCATTCCCAAGGTTCGTTAACCTGAATAGGAAAAGAAGGCGTGTACTAAAGAATCTCTATACGACGCATTACGAACCGTAGCTCGTTTTCGGATAAACGGGCCATTGAAATAACAATCCCCTTTTTTTCATTTCTGAATTAACGAACCTTAGGAATAACTAACCTTACTTCATTTTCGGATTATAACGAACCCGGGTAACAAACCTTCGGAACGAAGAACCTGACTTCATTTTCGGATTATCGAACCTTCGGAATAACGAACTGTAACCGTATATGCTGCTATCACGACCGTTACTCAATAAATATACGCAGATGCAAATAACATGCAAATTACTTCATTGGAAGTTTTCTAACCAAATAATGACATCAAATGCGGTATATGGGAGGAGAATGACAACTTCTCATAATAATGTGATGGCGAAGACTGAGAAGGCTAATAACAGGCATTAAAAAAAAGATCAAATACAACAGAATAATTCACCAGTAGTGATCCCTATTAATTCTGCATAATTGCTCATATTCATTCACTATAATCTTTTCCAGTTCATGCAGATCGCGAAACGTCAGCTTGAAAACACTCATAATTGTTTTTTATTATTATGGTTAACAAAGTTGATCTCCTTCAAACCCATTCGTCGGGAGGCTGGGTGTGATTTCTTTGAAACAAGGAGAGGAATCCAAGTGTTTGGGTAGCTGCTTTGGGTGTCCTTTTTAATCGAATGTCATTCTGATGCATTATTTCGAATCACTTTTGAATTGGTTCATTAATTAAATGATTGATTGATTAATATGATTTATTTTTTCTTAGAATAGACAATGTATTAACATGCGCGAGTACACTTATTCACTTCTCTTTCCCACATTTTTTTTAACAAAACATTTTAAGAATTTCATTACTTATGGATAAACTTCACGGAATACGTGATAGCAACGGGAATTTTACGATAAACAGTCATGGAAAATTTCTTTCGCCGTATAATGGCGCATTTTCCGTATCAACGATTTTACATAACGAGCTGTCATAGTATTGGCATGATATGGAACTTTTCGTCAATGAAGTTGTTTCGGCGTTAACATAACTGTGTGTATGTGTGTGTGTGTGTGTGTGTATGTGTGCGTGTGTGTGTGTGTGAGGGTGTGTGTGTGAGGGTGTGTGTGTGTGTTTTGTGTGTATTCATAAATCGTCTTTTTTATATCAAATCTATTTATCGAATCTATACCTATACCCCTTAATACCACAATGTGGAAGTGCTCTTGAGGAAATTGATTTTCCTCAATTACTTCTAGAATGAAGCGTTTCAAGAACTTAACTTTTTTTTTTTTTTTTTTTTTTTACTTTTGATGATAGATTATCTTTGTTCTTTGTTTGAACAGCACAAGTAAAACGCAAAATCTACTTGGCATGTAATAAATAGTGTTATTCATAAACGTGTAAATAAGGGTATTATTGATAATATCCTTTGTGAAGGGAAGAATTTAACAGATGATGGGAAAATTGTGGAAGCATTCAACTCTTTTTTTGTTAGTATTGGTCCGAATCTGGCCCGCAATATTTCTTCTGCACACAGACCCTTTCATTCTTATCTACTAAATTCCAATCCACAGTCTTTATTTTTTCTCCCACTACTTGAAATAGAGGTCAGATTAGATATTGTCAATTCTTTAAGTTCCAAGAAGAGTACAGGTCATGATGGGATTTCTAATCACCTCATGAAATGTACTTGTGAATGAAATACTATCACCATTAGCTCACATTTTGAATTTATCTTTATTAACAGGTATTGTGCCCACTAAAATGAACATTGCTAAAGTTATCCCAATTTATAAGAAAGGCAGAGAGGATTAGTTAGGAAATTATCGACCAATATCGCTTCTGTCCTCCTTTTCTAAATTACTTGAGAAGGTGGCTTATAATCGTTTAATCAAATTTGTAAACGAATGTGATATTTTAGCTGAAAAAACATGCAACCACCCATGCTATATTAGTACTGGTTGAGAAAGTTGTAAGAGCTATAGACACAAAGTCGCATACAGTCGGTCTGTTTCTGGACTACTCCAAGGCCTTTGACACAATAGATCACGAAATTCTTTTGTATAAACTAAATCATTACGGTATTCGTGGAAAGGCCTTGGAGTGGTTCAGAAGTTATCTTACCGGTCGAACTCAATATGTTTCAGTAAATAATCATGACTCTGAAATAAACTCGATTTGTTGTGGTGTTCCACAGGGCTCCCTCTTAGGTCCTCTTTTATTCATTTTATATATCAATGACTTCCGGAACTAATCCTCTCTGTTGTCTTTTCTTTTGTTCGCAGATGATACAAGTCTCTTTCATTCTCACTCAGATCCTTATGTTTTGCTCGATTCTTTGAATAATGAACTTAAGCTGGTATTCGAGTGGATTTAGGCAAATAAATTGTCGCTTAACATAAATAAGACTAATTATATGGTTTTCAGTAACACAATAAAATCTCTTCCAGGTTTAGTTTTAGTGAACGGTTTACAGTTAAACCAAATAGAATCAACAAAATTTTTAGGTACTTATATTGACAGTAACCTTTCATGGAAGGTACATGTTGATTATTCATGCAAATTGTTGTGCAAGAATGTTGGAGTTATTCACAAACTGAAATATCTCTTCCCAAAGCCAATATTGCATTCTCTTTATACAACTCTATTATTACCTTACTTGAATTACGGAATATTAGCCTGGGGGAATTGCTCAAAGACTAAAATCGATTCGTTATTTTTGATCCAGAAAAAGGCCTTGCGGTTTATAAATCGTGCACATTTTTTCGATCACACTAATGAATTGTTTGTTTCAAGTAAATTGTTAAAAATTTCGGATTTGTATTTGTATCATGTTGGAATTTTTATGTATAAGTTGAATATTGGTGATCTTCATAGTATATTTTCCTCAATGTTTGTTAAAAACAGTGATATCCATACTTACCCTACAAGACACAGTGAATCCTATCATTTTTCCCCTGTTCGTACAATTTTAGCCCTTAAGACAATTACATCGACCGGCCCTTCTTTCTGGAATGAGTTAGATTCGGTTTGGTTGCAATCAAGTTCCTTCAGTTCCTTTAAGCAAAATCTCAAAGCCAATTTACTAAAATCCTACGTTTAATTATTTTGCCGTAATCATTGATTTTGAAAAATTTCTGCATACTCAAATGATGCCTCGCTCGGATGACTTCTTTAGTTTGATCAATTTGCTACTTTTCTAAGCATTAATACCATAAGTTTAATCATAAACATCATACAATACTTTGTACATTCCGTAAACTTTATAATATTCTCGATATCTTGTACTTTTGCATGTTACGTCACTTTTGACATTGATATACTATACTAAAAGCCTATATTATATTTTTGGAACCCACATCCTAGTTCAAGTTTCAAGTTTGTATAACATTTATTTTCCATCTTTTTTCCATGTAGGAAATCACATGCATGAAATTATTGTACAGGAAGGCAGAACCTCAAAAAAGCAAAGCTTGTGGTGAGCTGCCTTGCAAAAATACATTACATCACAAACACAAGCACAAAAAAAAAAAACGAAAACATGATAATAGTTCCCACAAGCTTTGCTTTTTAGTGGGTTCCTCATATTACACGTCAATTATGCGTCCTTATACATTAAAATTTGTGCAATCTTGGTTCAAACTGTCCATTGTGTTAAAAAAAAAATTCTTTTTCAAAATCAAATGGAATATAAAGCTTGTACGAAATGTGGAATATGGAACATGAATTAAAAAAAAGATGGATTTCGCTTGTTAAATCACACTAACAAGTGATCGTCATACGAATAATGTGCCTAATGATGATAAAAACACGTAACTGTTTTCGATTCAAGCCAACTGATTCATGTGTCCACTGCAAAAGAAGAAAAAAAAAGGTTCGACGTTGCACCTTTAAAGATGAAAATCAATGTCACACTATTTGCACATTTTACAAAGGTGCAGGGTTAGATAAAATAAGGCCTTGAAAGGACCTATTTGCACCTGTTCAGATGATTTTCAAGGTGCATTAATTTCAACCTTCAAGGTGCAAAATTGCACCCGTTGTGTGTATTTAATTTTCCCCTGTAAAAGTGCACAATTTTAACACACACACACACGCGTAGAGTACGTACATTCACACGCACACACACACATTGTACACACAAGTCTGCGTATACAAACATACTCAGCGAACAATGTAAGCAATACAGCGCACGTATATCACGATGTAATTACATTATATACCTTAAGTTTACAACATACAGCGTCAGCTTTCTGAATGTGCACTGAAAACAAATCTAATTACATCGAATTAGGCCTATAATTACTAACTTTGGCAGAACTACAGTCTCACTTCATTTGATGGAAAAAGAGACATTTCAGTACTGATAAAGCGCGAGAAGTTCTTGAGATTTCTTGTTAAAAACAAACAATTCTGTGTTGAATCTGAAAGTATTTTGTAAATGCTTATATAAACCGTGCAAATCAAGCATTGTGGAGTCAATTATTAGTACTGTATATGATACATTTACACATAAGTGCTCTTCCTTAATGGAATGTTTGCTCACAGTTGACTGCTTAACGATTGGACAATCTTGCACAAATGTTTCCATGGAAACGTTTAGGATAGTTTGTTTTTACTCTGATAATTTCTTTCAAGTATATTACAGTACTGGACTCAAATCAATTCTGATGGAACCACATGTCATTGCAGCTCGCTATATACAAAACCGCGATGCTTGCCCAACGGTCATACATGGGACTATTGCTTGTATACCGATTGTTACTATAATTGTGTTAGAGCGATCACTTGACAGATTTTTACCTGTCGTGCGTCAACCAGCAACGTGAGCCGCCTTAATACAGAAATCTGTCTATTGCCTCTGAATCCGTGCAATCAGTCACTGTGCAATGGAGCCTTCGTGGCGCCATATTATTATTTCAACAATTATTACAAATACAATAACAATTACATGTACCCAGGGAGGTGGGAGATGTACCTCAGGAAAACTTATGCTAGAAATGTGATTACGGTGCATTTACTTATCTATAAACGACTTCTTCGAAAGCCAAGCAATTTCCTGAGTTTATTTATTATAAACGTATACTCTAATTCCTTCCCATTGTGCAAAAAGTGGTATGATATGAAATGAATATTTATTGCCTGTTCATTCATGATGACAGAAATTTGTTTTTCACTGGTAGACAGTGAAAAAAATAATAAAGTTTAATTAAAACTGATTCTTCATGTCTTTGCAAACTCTCCTCCTCTGCAATATGTATGGGGAGTCAGTCATAAGGTTTGCCATCCCTTTCTGCAAAGTAGACATCATCGGGTTCCTTTTCTGTCTTTGGTGGCGGAAAATGATCACCGGCTTGCTGTAAGAATAATTGATGAAAAATATCTGGTTAAAACACGGAAAGTTGTCCGCAACAGCGTCGAGTTTCATTTACTATGAAAAAGGACATTATTTGTACGCCAGCAGATTCCAACTGATTTCAGAAATAACTATTTTGGGTTTGGAAATGCCACCTTTATTGAAACGATCAATTGAATGTTTGACAAATTATAACTTCTTTGCAATTTGAAGCAATCTGCTTTATTTACTAATGTACATGTATATAAAGGCGGGGTTCCACTCAAATATTCTATTGGTTACTAACCAGGAATAATATTGATAAGACCGTCTTAGCCTGAAATAATTTTTTCCCTAAAGATAATAAATCCGGCATATTAGGCTTTTCTCTAAATTTATATCCGCGTTAAACGAATCACCAATGCTATGTTAGTATGAGATTCCCTTATTCCTTACAGTTAGCTTGAGACGAGGGTAAACTTTGAAAGACATTCACCCAAATATATCTGTGAATTGAGTAAACGCAGCAACAGAGCACCTCAATGAATGTCACTGAGAAAAATCGGACTATTGTTGAAAAGGTGTGATTTTCTTTAAGGTTTCAGTAGTACCCCCCTCGCTTGATTAGAAGACTACAACAGTTTGTGTCACTTACATAATACTACGATAAAGAAAATATACAGAATTCAACATAATGTGTAACATTATTCTAGATAGCAGAATTAAAGAGCACTTGACTTACCTCTATCAGAAAGCAGGGCGAAACAACAAATTGCCCTATTTTATGAACATGTGTCAGTCACATGCAGAGAGAATGTATATGCTTTTCATAAACAAATGACATTTCGTGGAAATTTCTTTATATGTTCCCTATAATTATCATCGTGTTGCGATTGTTATTTGTCCTTCTTAATCCTATACATACCCAATGTGGCCACGACTGCATCGCCTTGAAGAGTGCCTCGCCTGGACAGGCCGTGAAAGGTGTGACTTCACGATGACCGTAGAGGATGTAGTTTGCATTCAGCTTATTTCTGCGTTGAGAGCGTGAAGAGAGCATGTATTGAGAATAATGATGACGGTGATATCTAAATGATGATGATGATAATGAAGACAGAACAGTAACCTTAACAAAAGATAGTGTTAAAATTTGTGCTCGACATCGGGACACTTCGCTACGCTGTCTGGTTCAAAGTTCTTTGCAACATACGATCACCCCTCCAGCCACTGAAATGAAATCCCCGTCAATACTGTTCACACACCAGGTGATGTTCGCTATTCCGAAGGTTCATTAATTCGAAAATAAGAATAAAGTTTGTTATCCCGAAGGTTCGTTACTCCGAAACACACAATTCTTTCCGTGTACCTGTATGATTATGTTCTTCAATCAAAAATAATGAAGTATGGGTTTGTTTATCCGAACATTTATTGTGTTATTCATAGGAAGGTTCGTTTTTCCGAAGGTTCCAGTAGGAACTGTACCGTAGTTTATTTTTTGTTATTAAGTGCTTATGAAAAGATGAACTAAACATAACTAAACAATAAATATTATCTTTAATATTTCTCTATAGCAAATATTCTAGAGTTGCAGTGCTCACAAACAAGACTCTTTAAAGAGGAAGCTGAAGGTATACACTATACCATAGGTTTATTTTTTGTTATTAAGTGCATACGAAAAGATGAACTAAACATGTAGGCGGTAACATCTATAACCTTATTTTGTTTGTGTATCAAGCGTGTTAAAGCACGGAAAACATCAAACAAATTTCATTAATTTTGCTCTTTTCCGTACAAGTTTCATGAAACTTTCATTCTTTTCTAGTCCCGCTCTATTCACTGAAGCTGGAATGAACCGCCCCCCCCCCCTGTAAAATAAAGAGGAGAAAAAGAAACTCGCTGTAGGCCTACTCACTTGTCTATAGCACATGATATAAGAGACTGAACCGCACTGATTGCCTTCTTGTTGGGAAGTTTGGCCGTAAAGTTACCCATGATGGATATTCCTGTCACAAAAGATGTAAAGAGAAGAATGATTTTGTTAGACAAAAAAAAAAAAAAATCAGCTGTCATGATGAGGGAAAATGCTACTTTCAGATAAATTTCGGATAGACAATCACGTAACACATATAAGTAGGAAAAAAATGACGCACTTGTGCATAATAATGATGAATGTAAGTTGTACTTCGTTCATTATACCTCATATCATTCCTAGCTTGGTTGTTAGCCCTTCCCAGTATATTAATAATATATTAATACAGACTTTTGGCGTCAGCATGATGTGCAAGAAAGGTCCTCTCGGAAGATGCTTAGATAATCGCAGCTGATTTCTGGAAATTGGAAAGTCACTAATTTTCTATCTTTACAGCATGCAGATACATAATCATAAATCCAATTGATTCGTCATTCATTGTTTGATTCAGAATTGCAAATGAGACGCATGTTATGCTTTCCACTCGTTTTCGTAAAAACAAGTAAACAAAAAAATCCACACTGAGCTTATGGATGAATTTTTTTGTGAGTATCTAAAATATTTTTACAGTTCACATATCAGAAACGATGCTGGGCAGGTGAGGAACATAGGAAATTTTGAGATGAACTTCCATAACACTAAATTTTAATTCTATTGCTAGTAGAATTGGATAGATTGGTAAACTTAAAAAAAATGATCCAGCCCGATTGGGCCCCAAAACATGCAGGGCCTAATTTCTATTAAATAAAAAGAAATTGTGGCACAACACCTAATTTTTGTGGCCCCGGGGAACCGCTAATGTCAAGCCTTTCTATCTATCTATCTATCTATCAATCTATCTATCTATCTATCTATCTATCTATCTATCTATCAATCAATCTATCTATCTATCTATCAATCAATATATCTATCTATCTATCTATCTATCTACTTATCTATCTATCTATCTATTTAACTATCCATCTATTTATCTATCTATCTATCTATCTACCAATCCATCTTTCTATCTACCTTTCCATCTATCTATCTATGTATCTATCTATCTTTCTACCTACATATCTATCTATCTATCTATCTATCCATCTATCTATCTATCTATCTATCTATCTATCTATCTATCTAACTATCTATCATGATTATCCTTGCCTATTGATCTGAAATTGTACCACGGAGCATGAGCGCCCACCGTGTCCCATCCTCTTCCCTCGTACACTCGGCCATCTTCGCCAACCAGAAATGAGTAGCCGATGTCATTCCAGCCACGATCATCCATGTGAAAATTCTAGCACAGGGTTTAAGAAAAGATGCTCCTAAAGTCACGCACATGTGACATCATCAT
This sequence comes from Diadema setosum, assembly GCA_033980235.1. Lineage (NCBI taxonomy): Eukaryota > Metazoa > Echinodermata > Echinoidea > Diadematoida > Diadematidae > Diadema > Diadema setosum. Next base: position 13,074,585 of record CM067080.1, read on the forward strand.
CAACCTCATTATCATCATCCACGTCATCATCGTCGTCGTCATCATCATCATCATCATCATCGTCATCATCGTCATCATTTGCATCATTATCGTATGCAAGTTCCCTTTTATTTGTCACAATGTTTGCTGGCGAGGTCCTCCAAGCCAGAACATAAGTTTGTACATTTAGAGAAGTCATTGTAAATGAACTTATTTTCGTAATGTTCACACTTTGATTGTTATCGATTCATGTAACAAGAATTAAATCTCCCAACCCTGTTTCGTAAAAAAAAATATATGTATATACCTTTAAAAATTTCCGTAATTCTCAGTGTCAACCAATTTCACATTACAACGAAAATCATACATTCACTATCATAGATATATTTCCATATAAATATAAGTATATATATATATATATATATATATATATATATATATGATATATATATATATATATGATATATATATATACGTAATATATATATATATGATATATATATAATATATATATATATATATATATATATATATATATATATATATATACACGTATATATGAATATATAGATAAATTTGTGAGTGTATGCCCGTGTATCTCGCTTGTACCTGTATCGACCTCATCAGCTTGCTACAGTCCTGCAGAGTGAAGCACGCGTATGTGAAGGTGTGGTGTAAGATGACGAACGGGACTGGAGTCGCCATGTCTTGGCGGGCCTTTGGCGGTCTGGCGCCCCACAGGCTGCGGGAAACTATATCCGGGCAAGCCGTAGACGCTGTGTGAAAAGCAGTTGCGTCCGATAAATTGTCATTACTCTTCATCCTTCCCCTAAAATTAATTTTGTTGGTAGAATCGAATTGGGTTTTTTTTTCCCTCTCCAATAGATATCGATATATTCACTACGATTCACAGTTGATCAAAATCACGAAACATTTTTTGTTTGTTTGTTTTCAAAGAAAGAGAACATACCGCAAGGAAAATCATGATTTAGTAACGGATGTTTATCTACAAATCGATAGTCAGATAATTTAACAATTCAAGGAGAGAGTGAGAAAAATAATTTTGTAGAGATGTAGATAGACAGATAAATAGGTAGATGATTAGATATAGATAGATAGATAGATTGATTGATGGATTTTAGATAGAGTGCTATTTAACTCCTGGTGACTGGGAAGTCTGGTGGCCCAAACACTCGGTTTTGGTTGATTGGCATATTGAGAGTTTGTTTTTCCATGATGTTCAATAAACGTAAGTTCTTTTTGATTTTCTCATTTTATAAACCTAAATGTATTTCCCCAATACTTGTGTGTATTACGTGTGTGTGAGTGTCTATGTGTTGTGTTGGCAGCAGCTGAATATACTGCTCATATTCTTAGATTCTACATACACACACAAACACATAATAAACTATGTATACAATATAATATGATTTAATTTAATAAAATATGATATAATACACTATAATATAATACAATATAATATAATATAATATGATATGATATAATATTTGTTTGTTTGCTTTTATTTCTGCATTCAATCAGATGCAATTTGAATACAAACTTCAAAAAGTACAAAGAACAAAGAATAACAGGTGCAGTGATATAAATCGATAACAGTAAATAGATACACATAGGTGATTGCATTGAGCAATGTAGATACACAGAAACATAAAATAAGATATACAGTATTTTTTTTCAGTAAACAACAGAGATCAATGAATGCAGGAGACCACCATCATAAGCGATTAAGCTTGAAATGGATGGAGGCCTCATAATATAATATAATACAATACAATATAATATCATATAATCATCATATAATTATATCAAATACAACATAATACAATATAATATCATATAACATAACATAATATAATATAATATAGATAATAGGTCTATATTCAGTAGAAGGTAGACAGATGAAGAAAGAAGATTTTATGATTGCTCCATCATACTCACCACTAACTCGTTTGATATCCATTCTCAGAAACTGTGTAGTGACGTAAATGAAAAAAAGAGGAAAAAAAAATAGGTGTCAAAAATAGTTTCAGTTCATTGATCGAGCAGAAGAGCCAAAAGTTTGCTAAGTCTATCAAGAGGTTGACTGCGTTTCAAAAAAGATGTTAGAATAGCAACTACTGCTGGAATGTCCACTTCCCATAGCAACAGGCAATAAGGAAGCTGGACTCTTGTCAAAACCATGTGCTATCCCACCAAGAGTGGCAATCACTTCAGGTTTTGTTTGTTTTTTGTTTCTCTTTTCTGTTTTTGAAATTGAGCTATGGAAGTGAAGTATTTCTAAACTTACTTCTAAGCTTATACACACGTCAGGTATTAGAATTTTTTCATAATGTTTGATAAAAAAAAAGAAGAAATGAAAGTCAACCTAATATGATTCGTCGTGCTGTCCAAGTCATTGTGACGAAAAGGTAACCACGTGTAAGTCACCTGACGTGGTATAATGGTCATATGACTAGTCACGTGCAAAGAAATCACTTTGGTAAATCTTATCTCCGTGCTCATTTTAACGTCAATTTATTGAGTAAAATTGCAGAAATACATAGAGTAAGATATAAAAAAGACAAATAGAGCAATCAGTGATAGTTTACTAACCGAATGTGAGTACTATTAGTCATAATGATGTGCTTTTATCTTCACAAGACTCCCCTATTCGTTCTAAACATCATTTCACTAGATTTCCGTAATTGAGGCCACCTCTTTACACCCACTGCGAAGAGCAGACAATTACTATACGACGTATGTTGTTTGCGCGTGGCAGTATTACAGAAATTGTCTTTAGACTGTGTGCGTAGTCAGCTAGCCAACTCATTCAGTTTGAGATTGAATCTCGAACAGACGCAACTCCCCCGCAAGCTGATCGTAGGAGTTTCACGTGAATAAAAGTTTATAGTTAACAATCATTAAATGAAACCCTGATGACGTCACTCTGCCAGTTTTATAGTTATGATTGATAAGCAATATTGGACAGAAATGACACGGTTGCAGTGTATGGCAGGAAAAAAAAAAAGGTGTTTTAAACGAGCAAAACACACAGTGACATAACAGTGTTGTACATTTCTAAATCATGATTTCAGCTCGTAAAAAAAAAAGTTCTATGGATTACGCACGTAAGTTATATAGCTAGTTGTCTTCTTCTTTAAGGAATTAACTGGATCTAACTGCAAAATCAAACTCCAGGTGGACACAAAACACAAAACAATTCAGTCATGCACACAAATACCTTTGATGGCATTGTTGGCAGCAAGTGAAACTACAGTTCTCATTAAACTAGCTGGATCCCTAATTAGGACATATTCATTACAAAAAATCAAATGAAATGAACAGCATATGTTTTCAGTTTCATGTCTCGCATCAGACAAAAAATGAGGAAGTTGTTGTATTGCATATAGTTTCTATTTTTGTTCATTGTCTTTATAACTTCACCATCAGCTTTTTAAACCATGATAATGAGTGACAAATTCTACCCAGTCAACGCTATGCCGGCATTCCGGATTTCAAAAGAAATGTGTTTTTTTGTATAGGAGATTGTAAGTTTTTCATGAAAATGCGACACAACAGTACATAAGCAATGGGTGGTAAAGCTGCGTTATTATATTGGAACTTCTCGCTACAAAATGTCGCACAAAGGACTAATCACAAATCATATCCCTCTCGGACAACGAGAGACATGTTTGAAGAAGAAGAAGGTGAAAAAAAAAAGACATGTTTGCACGTTTTTACAATTACACTTCCCTCTTCACGCTTTGGTGAAGGTGGGGCCTTTTAATTCTATCAAATCTTTTGTGTTAAGAAATCAGTATGTCACGAGATCGAAGTCTTGATCAAATACATCTTTGGGGTTTGTCTGTCTTCGTTTACTACTACTCATTCTTTTCCTCCCCCTTCATTTCTTCTATTTCTTCTTTCCTATTTCTATTTTAACGATTTCCTCCTCCTCTTCTTTTATTTCTACCTACGTATGATTTTTCCCAAAATTACAAAACCCAAGGACACGTATATTGCATGTGTATTGAAAAAGCTGTAATTATGTATCCTTTGCGATAACTCAAGCAGTATGTTGTGATTATTCGACCTCAACTATTGAATTAGATTAGATTAGATTCTCCGGTTATTCATTTGATCCAGTACTTGAAGATCATTTATCTTAAAGATGTGCTTGTCATTGAAACTATTATAACATATACCACACAAGCGAAAAGACAGTGGCATAGCACCACTGCATCATCAAAGTATGGTGGTTAAGTTTGATGAGTGGGTAATTGTTATTGTATTCTACATCCTTCTTCTTCTTCTTCTGCTTCTTTTTTTTTCTGCTTATCATCCCCCTTTTTTTTCTCCTTGTACTCATGCATGCTGTTTTAGCCCATTTTATCCAAAGTCTTGCAGCCTTCCACTCTAAAATTAACTGTTTTCTACTTTTCTTTTCATTACCTACATTTTGAAATATCAGAGATAGGGAGCAGCTTATAATTTCTAGTAGGGAGCTTAATTTGGAAATATTCTTCGTGCAATTAGATATATGGATCATTACGTCTTAAAAAGTAGGCCTACATTATAGACGATACACTGATTGTGTGTGACTTAAACGTGCAGGCCACGCATGCTGCAGGAATATAACCGGAGGCATCTGTTAGGAAACGGTCAGGGTATTACATGGAACCGTTACATGTTTCTATCAAAATATAATCATCACTTCATTATTAATAATTCTGTATCACTTTTTGTTTCCTCCACTCAATCCCCTGATGACATTGGTCTGTCAGTAATAGAGGTTGAATCTGACTATAAAGTCTGACTTCAGCAAAAGAATGAAATGCTGCTGGTTGCTTTTCTTGAATATTTGAGGAAACAATAAACAGAGATACGATAAATGATAAAGAACATAAGCAACAATTGAGACAGGGAAGTCAAAACATCGATTTCTTTAATGCCTTGATGACGTTCATATGTCGTGTAATCGAGGTTGAATCTCACTCAAAGTCTGACTCCAAAAAAAAAGAATGAAATGTTGCCGGTTGCTTTTATTGACTTTTACGGGAAACAACAACAACAACAACAACAACAACAACAACAAAAACAAGAGAAAAACAAAACAGAGTACATTCGCAACAATAAATTATTGTGACAGGGAAGTAATAACGTTCATTCCTTACCTTTCGCAGATCGATAGGCCGCAGTTCTCTGCCGAACGCAGGTGCTGCGGCCGAAGTCCTCCATGCGGCCGCCGCTAAGATTCCCCAAAGCAGGGAAACTTTTGGCACGCGAAACATGGTTGGCGAAGCGAAGTGGTGATTTGAGAGTTGGTTGTGGACCGACTTGGCCAGGACCCCGGTCGGGAATGAGACCCACCCAAAGAATTAGAGCCAGGAAGGAAGGTAATTCTGCAACAAAACACCGAAGGTAGACGGCAACAAAACACCAGGATAATGCGCCAACTCACTCAGGGTGAATAGATCTGAAGCGGGGAACGAAAACAAAAATCAAAGCACTCCCTAGAGTCTACTTTCAGACCATTTATTCAGAACGTTTAATTACATTACTTCACACGACATTTTGTATTATGTTTTGTTAAGCAAACGCAACCACTAATTTGGCACTGTGTCAAAATGTAATGTCCTCGCTTGACACTGGCGTCGTGACATGAAATGGAATTAAATTAAATTTGGATTCAAATAGATGGATAGATAAAAGAATGTCTTTATTGACGATGGAATCACTCTGCGTAAGATGTAATTTCGCTTTGTTTCCTATATTTCCATTTCTTATACAACATTGTAAGAATATAACATAAAATAAGTCACCACTCGCACTGAGTGGCGATAAGGAAAAAGGGAAGGGAAGAATGAGGGGAAATTTCCTTCCTTCCTGTAGGAGGGTCATTTACGCTGCCAGTAAGGTATTACTCCATTTTCAAAGGTTTTGATTTCCACAGTACTTCACGTGTGCTTTCTGACAGGGTGAAGTATCCCTCGGGTATCGATTGGCTGTATTCGTTATTCCGAAGGTTAGTTGATCCTTAAAGGAAATCAGATATTTTTTCGAAGGTTCGTGTTCATTATCGAAACTCTTTATACCTATAGATGTCCATTGATCCGAAAATTATTTTGTGGCGTTATTCCGTAGGTTCGTGAATCCGAAGGCGAAATTAGATTCGTTATTCCAAAGGTTAGTTAATCTGAATATGAAAAGTAGGCGCCTATAGTGAACCTCTTTACGGCATTACGAACCGTATTTCGTTTTCGGATGAACGAACCATCGGAATAACGATCCCCCTTTTTTCATTTCTGGATTAACGAACCTCCGGAATAACTAACCTTACTTCAGTTTTGGATAAACGAACCTTTGGAATAATCTTATTTCATTTTCGGATTAACGAACCTTCGGAATAACGAACTGCAACCTCTATGTTGCTATCACGACCGTTACTGTATAACATTACGCAGATGCAAATATCATGCAAATGACTTTATTGGAATTTTCTGACAAAATAATGACATCATATGCGTTATATGGGAGGAGAGTGACAACTTCTCATAATAATGTGATGGCGAAGACAGAGAAGGCTAATAACAGGAATGAAAAAAAAAAATCAAATACATCAGAGTAATTCACCAGGAGTGATCCCTATTAATTCTGTATAAAATATCGCTCTTATTCATTCACTATGATCTTTTCCAGTTCATGCACATCGCGAGATGTCAGCTTGAAAATACTCGTAATTATTTTTTATATATGGTTAAGGAAGTTGAACTCCTTACAAAACCCATTCGTCGGGAGGCTGGATGTGATTTCTTTCAGAAAAGGAGAGGAATGCCAAGTGTTTGGGTATCTTCTTTGGGTGTCACCAAAATGCATTATTTCGTATCTCTTTGATTTGATTTGGTTGATTGATTGATTGATTATTTGATTGATTTTTTTTTTCTCTCAGACTATAATAACTTGCGAGAATACGATCAATTCACGTTCCTATCTCATGGTTCATTTTTAAGGCCTCTAAGCCTTTGACACGGAAAGAATTTCAGTAACAGCGGCGAATCCAGGCAGGGATGCACCGTGCGCGCCCCTTTATTATTTTTTTTTTAAACAAAAGAAATAAAAAGAAAAAATGGGGGTGGGGTGGGGTGCGTGCACCCCCTTTAATTTTGTGTAGGCGCCCCTCTTCACGGAATTCATGGATCTTCCCCTGATTAGGGCCTACTTATGGACAAACTTCACTGAATACCCACATGATAGCAACGGGAATTTTACTTTCACAAAAAAATTACTGTCATGAAAAATGTCTTTCCCCTGTTATGACGCATTTTCCGTACCAATGATTTTACATAAGGACCTGTCATGGTATTGGTATTGTTATAGAACTTTTCGTCTATAAAGTTGTTCCGGTGTCAACAAAACAATGTGCTTGTGTGTATCAATGAGTGTTTATTCATGAATCGTCATTTTTTTTTTTCATATCAAATCTATCTATCGAAGCTATCTACCCTTTCATACCACAATGTGGAAGTGCTAATTGCTCTTGAGGAAATTGATTTTCCTCTATTACTTCTAGAATGAAGCGTTTCAAGGATTTTCGCTGTAACAGTTCCGGTTTCACCAGTTGAGTGTACTTCTGATGATGGATAGCTATCGCTTATTAAATCACACTATAGTGATCACCAAACGAGTAATATGCCTTATGATGATAAAAACATGTAACCCTCGTCCATTCAAGCCAAATGATCAATGTGTCCACTACATAAAGAAAAAAAAAGTTGGACGTTGCGCCTGTAACTGCAGAGAGCAATGTCACACTGGGAGCATCTTTAAAGGTGCAAATTTGCATCTTTCGTAAAGGTGCAGGGTGAGATAAACTAAGTCCGTATATGGACTTACTAGTATTTGCACCTGTTCTACTGATGTTAAAGGTGCGTTAATTTCAACGTCCAAGGGTGCAAAATTGCACCCGTATTATATGGCTACAAGTTTGCCCTCTAAAAGTGCACAGTTTCTACACTCACACATACGCACACATACGCGCACACACGCACACACACGCACACACACACACACACACACACACCACACACACACTATACACACAAGTCTGCGTATATACATACTCAGCGAACAATGTTAGCAATACAGTGCACGCAACACGATGTGATTACATTATATACTTTGAGTTTACAACATACAGCGGCAGCTTTCTCAATGTACGCTGAAAACAGATCTTATTAGGGCCTCCATCGAATTATTCATACTTACAAACTTTGGCAGAACTACAGTGTCACTTCATTTGATGGAACAAGAGACATATCAGTACTGATAAAGCACGAGAAGTTCAAATCAAATCTCACTTTTTTCTTATACATGTACTTCTATACTTTCTTCTATTATCATTAATGGTCTGAAAATTGGCTTAAGTTGCATTGTGTGCGTGTGTGTGTGTGTGTGTGGTTGTGTATATATATATATATATATATATATATATATATATACAATAAAAAATCAGAACAATTATCACACCCAAGTCACGCAGGGGCCTATATGTATACATATCACACTAGTATTTCATTGGACATGATAATTAAGCATTGTCAAGATTTTTTTTTTCCAAAAATTCCTGAATCTCGCATTGATCATTGTTACATTTTCTGTTTTTTGTTTTCGTTTTTTTTTTCCGCGGAGGTGGTTAACGATTCATTAGACTGAAAAAAAAAACCTGGAAAAAAGTGCAAATGTCAATATGTACCGTTACGATAATCGATTACTACCCAACTACACCGGTCAGCAGATCTTACAGATACCTTCATAATTATTGGTATAATGTATCCTCTTAAGAGGATCGACTCGTTTCATTCATTCATTGATTTTTTTTCATTTCCAACAGAAACATAGAAACATTCTACAGAAATTTCAGCATAATACATAATAAAGGATAAGTTTATAAAATATTGTAAGTATACAGAAATGCTGGAAATGGGGGGGAATGCTAAAAAGCAGTCCTTAGAACAATTACAAGTACAAAAGTACAATTATGTTACTAATAGTATGATATTAATACGTACATGTCATGCATGCAGTAGTGATAGCTTGTATGTAGTTGTAGGTAATTATACATGCTATGCATGTTTGTATATATATTATATATATATATATATATATATATATATATATATATATATATATACAGGGCTCGACACTAACGATGGCCCGGTGGCCCGGGGCCACCAAAAATGAAAGTCGGGCCATCAAATTTCAGAAAAGGGCAAATTTGGTGGCCCACCTCGGGCCACCAAAATCTTTTGAAAAGTGTGTCAATAAATTCGTAACTTTTTGCGCCGGAAATGCATAAATGCATGCAGTGAGTATGCGACTTATTAAAAAAAAAATGGACTTTTATCAATGTTTTTTTTTTTTCGGGCCACCAAATTTTTCTCTCGGGCCACCAAAAATGTGAAATTGTTGATTTTGGTGGCCCCATCGGGCCACCGAAAAATAAAGTTTAGTGTCGAGCGCTGATATATATATATATATATATATAGACGATGAAGACAAACAAGTTGACATAATGCATTAGAATCCAACTTCATTTATTTGTAAATCTCTGTCTTCTTCTTATATATATATATATATATATATATATATATATATATTCTTTTATTTATTTATTCATTATTCATTCATTTTATTATTTATTATATTCATATATTCATTCGATCGTATAGCACGGTGTGTCGAGTCGATACCGTTTCATGGCATTCAGGGAAAGATGAGCATCTGGAGACTGCCTTATCTTTCATATTCTGTCTGTCGTTCTTCGCTACCACTTCAGGCGTGCCCCAAAGGGACGGTGTATACAACAATTTCCAAGGTACATGTATATGCGGGACCGACCTCCTTGGTACACTGCAAAAAGTCCGGTGTTAAATATGAAACACCGAGCTGGTGTTAAATTTCCAGTGCTCGTAATAGATTACCACCTCTGGGTGTCATTTCAAAATATAAAATTGTTTTTTTGATAGTTTCTTAGTTACTAAATTCCTTGTTAATTCTGTACTTCAACAAGACGATGAAGAATTTTCCGATAAAGTACTTGATTTTTGAAAAAAAATGTGTAAACACATTTACACCACAGTAACACCAGTTGGTGTGATCTCCTATTGAAGCTGGACGGGTGTTATTTCTATCTATCTATCTATCTATCTATCTATCTATCTATCTATCTATCTATCTAACTATCTGGACGGGTGTTATACCATTGAAGCTGGACGGGTGTTATACCATTGAAATTAACATCACCAATATCAAATCAACACCATGCGGTGTCATTAATGAATTAACTCCAGCGCAGTGTCAAAATATCACTAGCTACAGTGTCAAATTAACACCACGAAGTGCCAGGTGAACACTTTTTAACACCGTCACAATACATTTTCTACACCTGTGGGTGTGGTCCTCTATTGAAGATTGATCGGTGTTAGATTTAACACCCATGGTGTTAAATCTAACACCGATGTTTTTACAGTGTATGGGCCAAACCACTTTACTGGTTTAGTGCCTTGTCGTTGTATTCGATTCCAGTCTGTGCGTAGTTACAGCATGGAACTACACCATTGTACGGTACCTGTATGCACTGCAGTGTACGGTAGCTCTATATGGTGACAGTGTGACACGCGTAGAGATTTTTACAAGAAAGCAAAATGTACGTCCCGATATCACACACACTTGGCTTGCTTTCGCATCCAGAGTGGCAATAAAGGAGAAGTGAGAGTGATACCATGTTAAGATGAACCATATAGGTGTTAAATCACATCAATTATTATCTATAATTAGGGACCATGAAGGTCGTAAAAACTACCACTCGGCACTCGGAAAGAATGAGATGGCTTATTGTTTCAGCTGATGATAGATTCTTTTATCAAATTGCGAAATACTGCTATCAACTTTCATACACTTTCCAATAATTTCAAGTTCAACAGTCTCCTATCTATCTATCTATCTATCTATCTATCTATCTATCTATCTATCTATCTACGTGTATCTATCTTTCTATCTATCTATCTATCTATATCTATCTATCTATCTATCTATCTATCTATCTATCTGGACGGGTGTTATACCATTGAGGCTTGACGGGTGTTATACCATTGAAATTAACATCACCAATATCAAATCAACACCATGCGGTGTCATTAATGAATTAACTCCAGCGCAGTGTCAAAATATCACTAGCTACAGTGTCAAATTAACACCACGAAGTGCCAGGTGAACACTTTTTAACACCGTCACAATACACTTTCTACACCTGTGGGTGTGGTCCTCTATTGAAGATTGATCGGTGTTAGATTTAACACCCATGGTGTTAAATCTAACACCGATGTTTTTACAGTGTATGGGCCAAACCACTTTACTGGTTTAGTGCCTTGTCGTTGTATTCGATTCCAGTCTGTGCGTAGTTACAGCATGGAACTACACCATTGTACGGTACCTGTATGCACTGCAGTGTACGGTATAGCTCTATATGGTGACAGTGTGACACGCGTAGAGACTTTTACAAGAAAGCAAAATGTACGTCCCGATATCACACACACTTGGCTTGCTTTCGCATCCAGAGTGGCAATAAAGGAGAAGTGAGAGTGATACCATGTTAAGATGAACCATACAGGTGTTAAATCACATCAATTATCATCTATAATTAGGGACCGTGAAGGTCGTAAAAACTACCACTCGGCATTCGGAAAGAATGAGATGACTTATTGTTTCAGCTGATGATAGATTCTTTTATCAAATTGCGAAATACTGCTTTCAACTTTCATACACTTTCCAATATGTTTCAAGTTCAACAGTCTCCTGTCTCTCTATCTATCTATTTATCTATCTATCTATCTATCTATCTATCTATCTATCTATCTATCTATCTATCTATCTATCTACATGTATCTATCTTTCTAAATCCGATTTTACTCGTCAGGATGGACGGTGACCCCCCATTTTCTTTACATATTCTGAAAGCTGATGAGTTGTACATGTCATTTCATGGGTTGGCAATACTGGAAAAACGATTAAAATATATCAAATTTCATAATAAAGTTAAATAAGTAAATTTTCAAAATGACGTCATCAAATTTCAAGTTCATTCAAGCATATCTCACTTATTCTTTAGTTGATTTTCGTCCAAATTTCAATATGTTGTAGCTTATTAAATGGTCTTTCAGATATATAATAACAACAATTTGATTGGATGACGGCATCACCTCGTAAAAAGGGATTAAAAGTAACATTGTTAAATTTGACCAGTTTACGTGTTATCTCTATGGGAGTGCAGTTTTTCTGGAAATGAAAACTGACATGACTATCTTTAGGGAGCACTAGCTCACTTATGCTTCAGTGAATTTCTCCCATATTTTAGTATGTTGTAGCTGAGACTTTGGGCTATCGTAAGTGTGCCCTTCGTTTTTTCATACGGAGTCGGCATCATGCCCAAAAACTTGGTTGAAATTAAAGCTTATCTTCCATGTATTTTCATATTCCTTTCTTTCTGCAACTTTCTTTGCAATAACTCAAGAAAAACAAGCTCTATCACCCCAATATTTTGGACATGTTTAGTTTATGTCACGTACATTATTTCATAAAATAACAACTACTTGATCGGGCACCTTCTTGGGTATGTAAATTAGGGTCAAAGGTAAAAAATGTTTCATCCTGTATCTTGGTGAATACATGTCTTATCTTTCCCATATTTTGCATACGTAAAGACCATGTTACAAGAATCATTTCACAAAATATCCACTTTTTGCTCAGACGCCATCTTGTCTGTGCAAAGTAGGGTCAAAGGTCATATGTACTTCTTTCTTTATCTTCATTATGACGTGTTATCTCTATGGGAGGGAATTTTTCTAGATGTGAAAATTGACATGATTGTCTTTATCGACGACTAGCTCAATTACCCTTCGGTGAATTTCTTCCAGATTTTAGTATGTTGTAGCCAATGTAATACTCTTTAAGTTTTCTTCGATCAAAGTTTTAATCGGATGATGTCTTCATCTCGTGAAAATAGATATAATGTAACCTTGTCAAATTTAACCAGTTTACGTGTTATCTCTATGGGAGGGAATTTTTCTGGAAATGAAAATTGACATGACGGTCTTTATCGAACACTAGCTCACTTACTCTTCTGTGAATTTCTCCCAGATGTTAATATGTTGTAGCTCAGACTTTGGGCTATTGTGGCTATACCCTCCATTTTTTCATACGACGCCGAGATCACGTCAAAAAACTTGGTTGAAATCAAACTTATCTTCGATGTATTGAGATATTTCTTTCTTTCTGCAACTTTCTTTGCAATAACTCAAGAAAAATAGCCCCTATCACGCCCATATTTTGCACATGTTTAGTTCATGTCACGTACATTATTTCATAAAATAACAACTACTTGATCAGACACCATCTTGGGTATGTAAATTAGGGTCAAAGGTCATAAATATATCATCCTGTATCTTGGTGAATACATGTCCTATCTTTCCCATATTTTGCACACGTAAAGACCATGTTACAAGGATCATTTCACAAAATAACCACTTTTTGCTCAGATGCCATCTTGTCTGTGCAAAGTGGGGTCAAAGGTCAAATATACTTCATTCTGTATCTTCGTTAGTGTATACGGAATTGTGTACCATAGATGGCAGGTCTGACTCCCTTTTCTAAATGACAATCCAAACATCACACGGCCAATGTCCACTAAACACAGATGAAGCCGGTATGGTCATGCCTATTGGGATCAGGAGACTCAAATCGTTGATTTACGAACAGATCGGATCACCTAATTTGTCAGTCTTGACAAATTCCGAGTCTAGTTATCTATCTATCTATACATCTATCTATCTATATCTATCTAGCAATCTATCTATCTATTTATCTATCTATCTATACATCTATCTATCTATATCTATCTAGCAATTTATCTATCTATCTATCAATCTATCTAAATATCCGTGTATCTAAACATTCATAAAGATGATTAAACAGCAATATCCAAACTTTCTCGTGTTCTCTTTGTTTGCCTGGCTGCCTTCCGTTACCCCTTTTTTTCTTTCTCCATTTCTCCCATTGTGCATCTCTACCACTCACCCACTCATAAAATCAACCAAGTGGTCAATAGTTTTGTCTCTTTCAGTTTGTCGATCCACTATACCCCACCTGTTTTTCTATCCCTCCGCATATTGATATATCTATACATATTACTATCTGCCTATCATCTAAAAAAAAAAAACAAAAAAAAAAAAACATGTATAGTTTCACTCTCTCCTCAATACTCATTATCATGTCAAACGCGGACTGTTGACACGGGACCAACAAAACACGATCAAACATAAGAATATCGTATGATAAATATATGAACTATTGTACCCATATGAATTTGATTCCCTTTCCTAATAGGGCCTATTATCTACCTTTACTTCGAATTTTTGTTTCTGGTTTGTTTTGTTTTGTTCTGTCTTTGTGTCCTTTGCGCATGAATACATCAATATACATCAATAAGTTACTTTTACCCGAGAATACTTGGAGGAAGAGTACAACAAAAATGTCCCCGTCTTTTGGTCTCTGTTCATTCCCTTTAAAAGATGACCTCAATATTTTTTTTTGGAATGATTTGATGTCCCAAACCACTTGGTATCTAATACCTTTAAAGAATGCGCGAGACTGTTAGATACGTGCATGTATAATCTCCTAAATGTTAATCATTATCATATAAACAAACAACACACGTGTATTAATTTTCTATAGCGGAAGTAGGAATAGTGTCTCAATATTACTGAATGGTCTGAAACTAGACTAGGACGTGTTACATGGTCGCACTAGAGTTTCTGTTGTGTGTGTGTGTGGGGGGGGGGGGGGATTTCCTTATAAACTTTCGTCACGGTGAGTGATTTGGACTTCAACCATGCATCTATTATGTTAAGTAGCCTCATGATTATACATCGCTCATTCACCGATGAGCGGAACGTGCTGTTAGCGTATACTCAATCTACTTCTGTACGGCGTTTATATGATGAGCACATGATTGCTACAGGTAAGTCTACCTGTTAAAAGCAGCTGCATTAATAGTTGTCGACTTTGTTCGATACTTCTTGTCGAGTTCGAGTCTCGCTTCGAGCACTATGTTTCTCGAAAGAGGGCAAGCCCTGCTGTGGGGAGTGTTTGCTGTCGCCTTGTGGAGGGGTTCGGTCGAGGCCAGGCCTAGCGGAGAACTGCGAGCCGTCGACCTGGTGCAAAAGGTAGGACCGGGATCTACTTCTTACCCGTGCCTATTGTTAAACAAACGGTTTGGATTATTATCCTATTCGTTATATCTGATCGATTCTAGTTATTGACTTCATTTCATTTTATTTTATTTATTTTATTTTATTTTATTTTATTTTATTTTATTTCATTTTGTTTTATTTTATTTTATTTTATTTTATTTTATTTTATTTTATTTTGTTTTATTTCATTTTATTTTATTTCATTTTATTTTATTTTATTTTATTTTATTTTATTTGATATGTTTTGATTTGATTCAATTTTAATTATTTATTTATTCTCTGATGACATTGCCTAGTTATGATTCCTTATTTTCAGCGATATTATCAAAAGTTATGATATATAACAAGGTGTTACACACTATGGGCATTCCTATAATTTCAACAATTTTCATTACACACACACACACACATCTACGACATGATTGCGTGTGTTATGAATTTCAATTTAATTGTTGCCAACAATAAACAAAAAGCTTGGCTCTTTGGTAACCGATGATAACATAGCATTATAACATATTGTTTGTCATTGGAAGCAGTGATTTAAAAGACGTTCGAGTTATCACATTAATTTTGATGCATGTGTGCAGGTCAGTTTTATCACAGAACATCATACCTTGCTTTTCACGTGCCACTTTGTTCAGGTACGTTGTGGTGTGCGATTGGTTTCTCATCCCAGATTTTTGTATTGGAAAGTGGCAATAAAACTGCTTTACCAGTCTTGTTGCATTTGCTGTTAGCAGTACATAGCAGGAGAAATTGCAACTGCTTGATGTGCATTTTTAGTCTGACGTCCTGACGGACCCCGTTTATTTGGTATACTAGTAGGCTACTCGCGTTATGTGTCAAAGCATGGAGCTAGCTCCATGGTCAAAGCTAACGTGAAAATACCTTGAGCACCACTGATACAAGAAATTTGTGTACGTGTGTGTGTGTGTGTGTGTGTGAGTGTGTGTGTGCGCGCGCGCGCGTACGTGTCTTTTAACTCAATGATCTTATTGAAGAATTTCAGTAATGATTTCAATTTAAAGGGTGAGTACAGTTCTGGTTGAGGTGAGGATTTAGCTTTTAACGTTTTGTGAGATATTCAGAAACCACTCTATGAGATGTCAAGGAGCATGCAATTCTAAGGGGTATCAAAAGTTTGATGAAAATCAGTTTTGAAATGGCTGAGATATCCAAAAACAACGTGAAACAAAGAGATCCTAATAAAAGGCGTGGCCTGTCGCCTTTCATGATTGTCACTTTTTTGGATATCTCAGCCCATTTGAAAACCAATTTTTATCAAATAAACATTGAATCCTTCTTAAAATTACATGCTCTTTCATATTTCATAAGAGGTTTCTCATTATCTCACTTAGGAATATTCAAAACATGAATCCCCACCTCAACCAGTACTGTACAGTCCCTTTAAGTATAAAAAATCTCATTCAGAATTTAAAATTCCATAACTTCCGTATTTCCCAGTTTCCCTTCCTCTGTGAAACATGAAACTAGAAAATTAATATCAAATTGCTGCTCTTCATTATTTGACAAAATCAATATCTAGCTGTAAGGGATCCAGTTGAAAGAGGAGTTCCCCTTTGCTGCAAACAATGGCGAGATTTCAGCGGTATTTTGTGGGCATAATACTCATAGTACGATGTGTTTGTGTTCTTTTGTGCCTGATTGTACAAAGGTTAAGTTTTATTGTCCCGAAAAATGGATGGTTGTAATCCACGGGACTTTTTGGAGCGGTGTAATCGTGATTAAGCAGTCTGAAAAGAATGTCCCGTCACTGCACGTTTTGATTGTAAACACACCTTGGTTTAATCTTGTGACTCGCCGCATCCTTTTCATTACAGTCCCGAAATTGCCCTGTCACCAACTATGTTATATTAAAAAGCGGAACTTCACGGTTTTCGTATATATATCACGATTGTGTGGACAATGCGGTAAACTTGTAGAATGCGTAACACTCCTGCAAAATGAGCGTGAAAAGTTTAGGGAAAGGTCCAAGCTGACTGAATATAAAGACTAGACCACTTTGCACAGTCACAGCGGCTCCAAGCAAGCAAGGGTATTATATAGCGTCCTTGGGGAAACGGATTATATAACATCAGCAGCAAAAATCACGAATTGGGAAATTCCCTGTTTGAGCGTATCCATTACGTCATTGCAGGTCTCGTAAATGGCGTCAAGATTGTTTTTGCATTGTTTTGATTTTTTTTTAATCGTTGTGGTCGAGCATGGGTCGAGTAAGCAGTTGACCGTCGTAGCGATGGATCATTGTTAGATTTTTGTCGTTGCTGTTGCTCGCAGTGTGCATACAATATGGCAGCGAACAACACAGTAGGCCTTTTAGAGGAAATATAAAAATGTGACATGAAATCTGAAAGTCACACAAAAGAATGAGAAAGAACCAGGGAAAAAGGGGGAGAGAAAGATAAAGGGAGAGAGAGAGAGAGAGAGAGAGAGAAAGAGAGAGAGAGGAAGGGGGAGGGGAGATAGTTGGAGGAACAAGGAAAGTTACACAATGTATTGTAGATTGAAAATTTTGAGAAATATGAGTGGTAGGAGGAGAAAGTAAAGAGAAGAAAAGAGATAGCGTTTAAAAGGATCGTATAGTTTTGGTTGAGACCTTATTTCAGAGTTCCAACATTATTTGGTGAGATAATGAGAAACTTCTTATGAAATATGAAAGAGCATGTAATTCTATGATGAATTCAATGTTTATTTTATGAAAATTGGTTTTGAAATGGCCGAGATATCCAAAAAAGAGCTATTCTAAAGGCGGTGTCACACCTGTCCGGGCAAGCTACGCGGGCTTGTGGCGAGGAGGTAGTTTAAAGCCCGTAGAAGATTTTCCGCGGGCGGACAAGAATGTTTGCAATTTTCGCACTTGTTTCTTACTTACTAGACGCGTGCTACTTAGCTTCTACTTGCGTGCATTCCGTGTGACTCGCGTGAGAGCTTTGAAACCAATCCATTTTCTGTTACGAGCGACTTACGGGGATTGCGAAGTACCTGCTTTGGAGTTGCCTGTGAGGTGCTACCGGTAAGGGTTTCCTACTTGTGTTCTGCGCGTACCTCTACGGGCAACTCCCGTGACTCTTCCGGAACAAGTTTTGAGCTTGCTCAAGGCCTTGTCATACCGTATCTGGGGAAGTTTTGCGGCTTGACTTGCGGGGAAACAGATTTGCTACCCGGAGCTCTCCGCAGTTGGCCCGAACTTGACAGTACCTAGCACTTATCTCGTCCTTAGTTGCCCGAAGATGCGCACGCTAGTCCAATTTTCCCGCAGCAAAGTTTTGAGCATGACCAAAACTATTTCCGGATGAGTCGCGAGGATTGCCCGAAGAGTTCCACGCAGAACACCCGTAGGAGGGCCGTAGCCGCCGCAATTCACAGGCATTTGACCCACTTGAAGTAGGTAAGTTGCCCGCTGATCTATGCCTATGTGAAGGGAGTGCGTGCCATTTGTGGGCTCATTCTCTTCTTTGTCCTCTGTCCTCTGTGGCGTCGAGGACTACCTGGTCCCTTTCGGACAGGACTTCATCCGCCGAATGGACTTCAGCAGCAATTTGATGCATTTGCTGTGAATCTTCCGGGCTTTGTGGCTGTCCATCCACTGGACGTTCTCTGCCCTTGTGCACTTTCCGTCTACGGGGCATCTTCACTTCTTGAAAGCTAGTTGACAAATGATTGTTTGCCCATCCACTCGAACCAGCCTATTGTTCAGGCTAGCACTCACCTCGCAGGCGACTAGTACGCAGATAACACGCAGTTGTGGCGCAGGTACTTCGCAGAGCCCGTATGTCGCCCGTAACTGACATAAAAGAAGCTATCACGAAGCTATCACGTGACATCCACGCGCCTAACATGCAGTTCAACGGAATACACGCAAGAAGAACTTAGGTATCACGCGTTTATCATGTAATACCCACGCCAAACTCGCCCTAAACCTTGTCCGGCCGCAGAAATTATTCTGCGTGCTGAAAAATCCCCATACGCAATAAGCCCGCTTAGCTGGTGTGACAGGGCCTTTTTTGACAGCGGGTAAATAGAGCCAGCGTGCGCACCTCCGGGTAACTACTTTTGAGATACATGCTAGGTACTGTCATGTGCGGGTCATCTGCGGGGACCTCCGGATAGCAAAAATGTTCTTCGGAAGTCGCACGCAAGGCTAGTGTGACACGGCCTTAATAAAGTGTGCATGGACCCACACTTTATTACGATCGCTTTGTTTTACTTTGTTTTTGGATGTTTCAGTCATTCCAAACCCGATTTTCATCAAATAAACTTTGAATTCCTCTTAAAATGTTATGCTCTGTACTCTTTCACAAGTGTTTTCTTGGTATCTCGCAAAAAGTTAAAAGCCCAATTCTCATCTCCACCAATACTGTACCATCCCTTTAAATCAGTGTCCCATTTGATTTGCCTTCTTGACTTCATGTCATTTCAATTTCATTGTAATATTTCTCAATGAAAAATACATGAAATATCGCAAAATAAAATGGTACATGATATCCAACTAGGAGGAACAGTAGAATATTTATTGCAAACATGTAGAACATGGTGCATTATAGAATATTGCAAATATAATTATAGAAAATATATAGAACAAGATTGCAACTTACATCGCTATTCATGCAAAACATAATAATGAAACATTACCTTTTTCACAGCTCTCTTATTCTTTGTCCGACTTTATTGAAATATTGTATATGCTTGTTTGATTTCAGTTTATTTATTGTAGTCCATTTGAAAATTGTTTGCGAAGGATAAAGCATCCCCTTGAATCTTATTAATGAAAAGTACTGTAAAGTCAGTGAAGATAACAGTGTGTGCAAGAAATAATTTAAAAGGGGAGTTTTGTGAGGTGATGACGTCATCAACTCATCTAATTTGCACAGTATGTTTACTGTGACAGACATCACACTCTCATTATCAAAGCATGTGACTCTTTTGACTTGCATAACTTTTTTTTTTTCCATGTTCGGTTTTGATGAAACTATTACGTATGTGTTTTTTCTTTGTTTGTTTGGTTTTTATGCCTCCGCCACGAAGTGGTGCCGGAGGCATTATGTTTTCGGGTTGTCCGTCCGTCCGTCCGTCCTTCCGTCCGTCCGTAATGAATTTTGTGGACAAGGTAACTATCGAAACCTGTTGAGGTATCCTAATGAAACTTGGCATGTATGTGTATTAGGGGGTGAAGTTGTGCCTATCAACTTTTGGGTGCACATGCTCAAGGTCAAAGGTCAAAAGGTCTAGGTCAAATACATAAAATTTCACTATTTCCACCACATCTATTGAATGCCTGAAGATATTTTCTTGAAACTTAGTGTATACATGTATTACCCAATTAAGATTCTCTGGTGAAAGTTTGGGTCATGAGGTCAAAGGTCAAAGGTCAAAAGGTCAAGTAAAAATATTAAAACTTCTTTTTTTTTTTTCTCCGTACCTTGGAAAATTGTTCAAGGTATCTTCATGGAACATAGTATATACATGTACTGACTGGAAGTGATTATCTAGAGAATGTAGGGTTCATGGGGTCAAAGGTCAGGGGTCAAAGGTCAAGTGCAAGACTTCACAATTTTACTATTACCCTCATATTTATGCAATGTCAGCAGGGTTATTTTTTTACACTTGGTGTATGCGTGTGTAACCTAATAGAAATTCTCTGGAAAGTTTTTTTTTTCTCTTTTTGCCTCAAAGGTCAAAAGGTCAAAGATCAAGTGAAAGTGCTGAACTAACTTTTTCCTCCATATCTCGGAAGTGGCTCAAGTTACCTTGAAACTTAGTACATATTATGCATGTTCTACCTGCAAGTAATTATCTTATGAATTTTAGGGTCAAGGGCCAGATGAAAATGGTAACAATTTACTATTCAACTCAGAAATTGCACTTTTTTTCCACACCTGTACCTTGAAAATTACTCGATGCCTAAATGTATGAATGGGTCAAAGTCAAGTTAAAGTCCTTAAACTCCTAGATACATGCTCTCTTATTCATCCAATTAAACCTACGTCAAGGAAGGTGAACATTCAACACATTTGTGACAAACTTGTCATTCCAATATTTTGCCAATTTTGTGAAAATGTAATCACACAGTGTCCACATGTACTATCTAGACCTATTGGGAAAATCATGCATTATGGCGGAGGCATACCAGTCGCCAAAGCGACATTTCTAGTTAATTTTGCTTTAAACAATTCGCTGTGGTTAAAGTGAAGACGGAGTTGAATTTCTTTTCAATGACTTGAGCATATAAGCGGCGTCACAGTCACGTGGTTCAAGGTGGCCAATAAAACGCGTTAGGTGACTCAAACGCTATGGTAACCTTTTTTCCCCCATCGAATGCGATATACAGTGTTTATACTGCATTAATAACGCTCTTCTGTTGTTTTTTGTTGATGTTGTTTTCCACATGTGAATTGGGTCTAATATCGTGCGTGGTTAACCTGCCGCCTCAAGACATGATAAAGTTATATTAAAGACATCGCCGTTTTTTGTTTGTTTTGTTATTTAGTTTTCGGCTTATCAAAATATCGTTTACTTGAGCTTCCGTTACTACATCTATTTCGGTCAACCTATAATAAAATAATGATTTCAGGCTCATGTGTTTAAAACAGAACGTCAACGTGTTTTTTTTTTTTTCTCTCTCTCTTTGTTCGCTTATTTTTTTTTTTTTTTTTTTACACAGTTTATGATAATGGATGCCTCAAGTGCCGATGGTGAGTGTCGTACATTATTGTTACACTTTTCTACCTCTATATATCTGTCTATAAAATTGATTCTATCTATCATCTAGCGAATTCTTGCATGTGCATGGAAAAGGCGGGTATCTGTTGCACTCAAACTCATTCGTGCACGTTTTCTATATTAAAACATAGATTTCCAATCAGTTATTTTATAGAGATAAACATAAAGGGAGAGAGAAGGAGTGAAATAAGCCATGTTTTAGCGGATCAGTCTAGTCTTTTCCATAGCTTTATTTACTTTTAAATGACATTTTTGCAAAGTACTATAAGTCTACATTATATTGATTCTGTATTTACTTTTAAATGACATTTTTGCAAAGTACTATAAGCCTACATTATATTGATTCTGTATATAGTATAATATGTATTGCAATATACTTTATAACTTATATTTCTTTACTTCTTTACGTGTATATACGTTGTATCACATGTTGCATTTTGTTCGATGGAAATAAAGTGATTGGATTAAGATAAATCTATATGGAATCTCACCCCCCCATCCCCACTCTCACGCACCTCCACGCTAACCCCACTATCTTGTACCTATCGTCAGAGAGGACGGCGTGTCCGATCATAGTTCCCCGTAGGGTGTGGGGTGCCAGACCGCCAAAGTCCCGCCAAGACATGGCGACTCCAGTGCCGTTCGTCGTCTTACATCACACGTACATGGACGAGTGTTTCAACCTGGATGACTGCTGTAAGATGATGAGAGAAATACAGGTAGCGAAATCACACACACAAAAGTTCGGAGAGTGTAGGCCTATGTATTCCAATCTTGAATTAATTCGCAATGGCTGAAGTGATGAGAACGTATGCGCTTTTTTTTTCCCACCGAGAAGCCAAAAATATTTGCCACATAATAATATGTTGGAATATGCAGTCATATTGCGCTTCTGCTTGAGATCGGAGAATATTCCAAATATCAATTCACTCGCTAAGACTGAAGTGAATAAAAACGTCTGTTCTTTCTTTTTTCTGTTTTTTTTTTTTCTGCCAAGAAACCAGAAATGTTCGCCGTATGAATGAATGAATATTCCGCTTTTGCCATGAGAAACGCGAACTTCGTGATGACAAAGATGATATAATGCTGGTGATGGTGATGGGGGTGATGATGATGATGATGATGACGAGATATTGATTTACCTATCTTATTCGCTTTCTGCTGCTGCAGGATTTGCACATGGATGACCGTGGCTGGGATGACATCGCCTACTCCTTTCTGGTTGGCGAAGATGGCCGAGTGTACGAGGGACGAGGTTGGGACACGGTGGGCAGTCACGCTCCGTGGTACAACTTTAGATCAATAGGCAAGTATATATAAGCAAATGAATAAATTATACAAAATGTAAATGTTATGCATAACACGGGATGTCTAGTGGTGTAGTGAATACAAATGAACAGATGATTCACTTACTTTCTTCATATTTGATTACTTATTTCTGTATAGCTATCTATTTTTACACTTATGAATTACCTTTTGGTGCTGTGTGACCTTTAGAATTTGACTTTTCAATGTTATTATATCTTTGGTTAAAAAAAAACACAACAACAACTGAGGTCGTCTTTAAACCAAATGACTAGAGAATCGACTTAAAGGACAAGTTCACCTTCATTAACATAAGGATTGAGAGAATGTAGCAATATTAGCGGAACACATCATTGAAAGTTTGAGGAAAATCGGACAATCCGTTCAAAAGTTATGATTTTTTGAAGTTTTTGTGCAGTCACCGCTGGATGAGAAGACTACTGCAGTATATGATGTCACATTTAAGATTTTAATTTAAGATTTAAATGTTAAGCGCTTAGAAACTACCGGTACTGTAATAAGCGCTATATAAATGTACATTATTATTATTATTATTATTATTATTATTACATGCGTACAACAATAATAAGGAAAATATAAAGAGAATTTCACAAAATTTCATCTTTTGAAAAAAGTACACATTCCCTTGACTCGTCATTGACATATGTTATGGGTAATATTATTCCCATTATCTTTAGAAAGAGGCAAGTCAAATGTTCTTTTATTATGCGAAAAAAAGTGAAAATATGTTGAATTTTCTTTACATTTTCTTTATACTGTTGTACTCATATGACATCACGAGCCTTAGTAGTCTCCTCATCCAGCGGTTCCAACACAAAAAAGTTAAAAATCCATAACTTTTGCATCAATTGTCCAATTTCCCTCAAACTTTCACTGATGTGTTCTACTAATATTGCTGCATTCTCTCAATCCTTTATGAAGGTGAACTTGTCCTTTAAGGTACAAAGTATCGGTGTATCTGCATGTTGGGATAAAAATGAATGGCTCAAAACTGTTAAGTATCTACCTCGATGGCTCTTATTGCATGTGCCGTAAATAGTGTGTTCAAGTATAATGATCTTATGTTGGAAAACACAAGCAGGAAAGCCGTAGAATATGCTTGGATGTATCAAGTCATTTCCCAATAAAAAAATTCCACCAATGTACACAGATGCGGTGATTTCTGTTCCATTCTGCCGTTGCTATGGTAATTACTTTTCTCTCCTGGTTGTTTCCTGATGTATCTCTATAAATCACTGTGCGTAAACTTTATACTCCACATTGATATCGACACCGGATCCCTGCAGCAATGGCGAATTTTGTTTTCTTTGCCGTTCATTATTCATTACATACCATGATCATGTCGGAAGGACCGTTAATCGAGTCTGTATCCGAAAGTTATCGCAAAACAACATTTTTGCAGGCATGACATATGACTTTTTGTCTAATAAATCTTCTCTTGTAAATTTCACTTTGACGTGACAGGAATATCCATCATGGGTAACTACACGGCCAAACTTCCCAACAAACAGGCGATCAGTGCGTTCCAGTCTATCGTATCATGTGCAATCGAGAAGTGAGTACGCAGGGGGGGGGGGGGGTTGATTTTCTGTTGTCTTTGTTTAATTTTTTCTCGTTGACAATAATATTAATTTCAGAAAATTGAGGAAAATTTTCACTTCATCGACTTTAATAAAGAGTGTGAAGACAAACAACAGAGAAAGCTTTATCAAAACCTCCAAAAGAACAGGTTCGTTGAATTTTCAAATTCCACGTGTATTAACGAAACAGTCCAATGGGTCACATTTACATGATTATGCAAATGAGATTGGGCTATGACGTCACGCATCAAGATCTTCCATTGATTTCCATCACCAATCAGTGTGCATTCTTTTGAAATAATGGAGTAACTATAAATCCTCTTTGAAAATCGTCCATTCCCATTTTCAGAACTCTTAATTATCTGATGCGTAGAGTAATACATGTATTTTCCGTTTGTGAATAGTTAATTTAATCCCGGATTTGCATGCAAATGAGACGCCTGTGATATCATGGCATTGTGGCTATATAAATGTACTCTTAGATAGCAACAAATATCAGTTTTTTTATTATCCACCGATAAATAATCATTCGTGTTATCCACATCATTCTTATTGTTATCATTATTAGTGGAAAACTGAGCAAAGAAAATGGGATTCGGAATTCCACTTTCTTTGCTCAATTTTCCACAAATAAATGATTTTTATTTCCGGTCAGTTTTTCTGTTTGTTACATTATCATCATTATCAAAATCATTAGTATCATTAGCATGCTATTATTATTATTATTATTATTATTATTATTATTATTACTATTATTATTATTATTATTATTATTATTATTATTATTATTATTATCGTTATTATTATTATTATTATTATTATTATTATTATCGTTATTATTATTATTATTATTACTATTATTATTATTATTATTTTTTTTTATTATCATTATCATTATAATGATCACAATAATCATCATCATTATCATCATCATCATAGATCTCATGATGATGATGATGATTAGCATTGTTGTCATCGACATCATCATAAACATTCCAAGACATGCTCTTCTTATTCTCTGCTAACGCAGCAATAAACTGAATGCAAACTACACCCTCTACGGTCACCGTCAAGCAACACCTCTTCGGACGTGCCCGGGCGAGGCGCTCTTCGAGGCGATGTGGTCTTGGCCACATTGGGTATGTAGGATTATTAGGGTAACCACATTGGGTATGTAGGATTATTAGGGTAACCACATTGGGTATGTAGGATTATTAGGGTAACCACATTGGGTATTGAGGATGAAAGTGTAATGCCAGCCGCAAACCCTAACTGACTCTTATGAATATAGTAAAACAAGAACAAAACGACCAGTGATAATTCATAAGACTCCGGTACTCCGATATGAAATAAGAAAGCTTATTAGCAAGCCTTTAATATTGCACAAAGATCTTGCCAAAGCCACACATTATGCAATCCCATAAAGAGAAGCGAACTGAAATCTTAGTTACCACACCACCCCACCATCAATAAATATGTTGACTGTTGATTGTCTGTAGCAAATATCAAATTTTGGCATGTCATTATGGTGCGCGTATAGCCTTTTTGACAAGGCCCTCTCGCAGTTTGATGGCTATGTAAAGGACGAGCGAAGCGAGCCCAGCCGAGCGCGATGATTTCGCACTCACCTGTTCTTGCTTCGTTTGCCCCCGTTCGCTCACCAACAAACAGTGAGAGGGCCTTGGCAAAAGGCTAGGTGCGACACGAGTGCTCCATGCAATTTTTCACGCTCTATAACCAGACATCTTTATTTCCTCTCATTGTTGACTCTTACAGCAAGCTGGTGATCACTTCCCGCCAAAGAAGACAGGGAACGAACTTGAAGATGTCCATGCCCCTGAGAAGAACAAACAATCTGAAGAGAATGAAATTCCTGAGAATGAAATTCCTATCAAGATGAGAACCTTTTAAACTCTACTCGACTTTATGGTCTCGACATGAGCCATATAGAAGTACAGCTTCCAGCAGCATGTTTAGTTGACATTAGCTATTCTAAGCATGCACCTAATGAGAATTCACTATAACATTGAGTGAATCAAATACTGTGTCTTGATAACCAAAGAAGCCAAAAGCTCTTGCGTTTTTTTTATAGCTATTATAATCATTTATATATAGTTCATTTCTTATTTTGTTTTGTTTTTGCTATTCATATCTTTCCTGCGGGCAGGCGGGCTCGACAAAAATGTTTTCTGTGTAACTTGTAATGAATGTATAGATTTTATATTCTTCCCTGTTTTGCACTCTGAGTAGTTCAGACGACCAGTTTGAGTAAAGAGTCGACTGCAATATTAGCTTCGATCGGAATATGCAGCAAGTCCTCTCTTTTTTTTTTCAAGAGGAATAATTCTGTTAATGAAATGATGACAATGATTATGACAGTAATATTGTTGCCAAACGTTGACAGCTAATAAATTGTACTATCATTCAACAAAATGAACCATCCTATTCAACGCGCGCCCTTCGGAATGCCTGATCTTGTTTATTGCGAATGTCTGACAAAAATCGAACTGATTAACCCTTTTTAATACCTCTTTCCTCAAAATTAAAGGAGGAAAGTTAATGGAAATATACTTCATGACTTTCTTAAGACATTATCTCAACAAGGATTTTGTTGGCTATTGAATTGATTTTCAAAATAAACAAACAGAAGAATCTCAGTACTTTACTAAAAACACCTTCGAACATCATGAACACGATAGAACGGTAACTGATCAACCTTTTCGTTTATATATCCTCAAAGCAGAAAAAGACACGTAACGGAGCAGACTTGATTACTTTCTTTACGGTAAAAGAAGATTTTATGAGCTCTTGAACTATATAATATGCAGAACAACAACTCCAAAAACACACAAGCAGAACAGATGACTTTCAGTACTACCGAAATCGCCTTCGAACCTCGCTTCGAACAGGATAGAATGGCAACTGATCAACTTTGTCGCCTATAACCGCAGAATTTAGAGGGGGCTGTCAATGGAAAAGACTCGATGACTTTCTTTATAGATAAAGAAGATTTTATGAGCTGTTTGATTAATTTGCAAAACAAAGCAACCAAGCAACCAACCAACCAACCAACCAACCAACCAACCAACCAACCAACCAACCAACCTACCAACCAACCAACCAACCAACCAACCAACCAACCAACCAACCAACCTACCAACCAACCAACCAACCAACCAACCAACCTACCAACCAACCAACCAACCAACCAACCAACCAACCAACCAACCTACCAACCAACCAACCAACCAACCAACCAACCAACCTACCAACCAACCAACCAACCAACCAACCAACCAACCAACCAACCAACCAACCTACCAACCAACCTACCAACCAACCAACCAACCAACCAACCAACCAACCAACCAACCAACCAACCTACCAACCAACCAACCAACCAACCAACCAACCAACCAACCAACCTACCAACCAACCAACCAACCAACCAACCAACCAACCAACCTACCAACCAACCAACCAACCAACCAACCAACCAACCAACCAACCAACCAACCTACCAACCAACCTACCAACCAACCAACCAACCAACCAACCAACCAACCAACCAACCAACCAACCAACCAACCTACCAACCAACCTACCAACCAACCAACCAACCAACCAACCAACCAACCAACCAACCAACCAACCAACAAGCAAACAAACAGAACAGACGAAACTTAGTGCTTTACCCCCACCGCCACCCCCCCCCCCCCAAAAAAAAAAAATCGAACATGTTAGATCGGTTGAAGGACGGGCCCCAATTCGGAAACCTACATTTAACCATTTGGCTTCCGGAGGCTTCGTGCAACGTCAGGCTCTACTTTCTGAAGCAAGCACGAAATATAGGAAAACGTCTTTCAACGAGGACTTTTAGACCATGTCATTTACATACTCGTTATATCAGGTTTATCACTGAATCAGGGTAAACAAACAAAAAAAAAAAACCAAACCAAACAAACAAACAGCGAAACAAAGACTTATAGGACCTGCAACAAAATCACATTGATTGTAAGATGGTTTTCTTAAAACCGACCCCTTTTGTAAAGAGGTTCTAATAAATTTCCAAGGGTGAAGATTATTTCTTGACGTAATGGATTAGATGACATTGCATACTACGCTGAAATATTGTACACTTGCGCGCGCATGCGTGAAGAGCGGCAGCAGGTGGATCTGAGATTTTGCGAGAGGAATAGTCGCGGGAGGTTCAGTGAGCACGGGTGTTCAAACAGTAATAAGACAAGAGTCATTAGTTCGAACTGCCATTTTTGAAGATACACGTATACTTGTATACATATCCAATCACTTTCCAGCACCCATACAACATAATCAAATGATTATTATACTAGATATACTAGTAGTGTTATTTTTGCATAAATTATTTGCATAATAGAGTGCTGCTTTTTTGGACTGGTTTAGGATACATGTAATGTCGTTATTGATAAGTACAGGTGTAGTTCAATTCGATAAAAATAAACACGCCTATCAATGCCAAAACTAAGACTGAACAGTCATATTTATGTATACATGTAATTGTGTTTCCTTTTTTTTTTCTCTCTCCTCTGACCGTCAGCAACAGCTACCAACATGTAACCAGTTTTTCAAATTCTTATATACACTAGTGCTCAAAGCAAACTGAGTGTTGAATCGTATTAATAGCGTTGGAATATTTCAAAAATATGCATATACATGTAATTATGGATGTATACATATGTATACATATATATATATATATATATGGACATAAATATGTGTATATTATGTATGTAGGTATGCATATCTGAATAAAGCCAAGAATACATCTGTAATAATGTGTATATGATTGTGTGTTGAACTTATTGCCAGGGATGTGTTTGGAAAACATACATGTCAGCCACCTATAGATACAAATCAAACAATACATTTGTATTGCCAAAAAAAAAAAAAATATGTTCAGTTATAGGCCAGCTAAGCAACTAATACAATGTTATCTTTTATTTTCTTTTTTTTTTAATTTAAATACGCTATATAACTCCTCATATGAAAAAAAAAAGAGAAAGAATTTAATACTGTTGTTGTGCAAGGTATTTTGTGAAAATGTACGTTCCATCAAATCACACAGAACAAGAAGTGGATACGGCACAGGTTTTTGTAAAAGAGTAAATAATCAATTTATTAAGACGTTATAGCTTTAGTCAATTAAATATAAAGTGGGAATTAGCATGTACATGTTTGCACTAAACTTTACTAGTATCCATGGTTACTGTACATTTCTTATGGGACATATACAGACTTTGCCTAAGACGGGGAAGTAGTCGCAAACATATACATATATTACAATTATTTCTCTTCTGTGTGTCAAGATGCTTCTTTACAATAACACTTTGTACACTTACACACATTTGCAGGAACAGATAAAATTCTTGACAAACAAGTAAAAGTACAGTTCCAAGAATAATCCTAACCTCACAAATGTTTGGATATAGATTCCCCAGACATAATCTCTATAACATTAATAACCACATTACTCTTTTTTTAAATTGATATGCTTATGCTAAATTTGATATGTTTAATTAATGAATCAGTGGAAACCAGCAGAATAATGCATTCACTCATGTCTTCAATATGAAAAATCTGAGCTACATGGTCGTGCATGTTACTGGTGATTCTCCATTAAGTTTGTTGTTTAACAAATATGAACCCACGGTGAAGGGACAGTATTTTTTTTTTTAGTATGTATGTATAGGGGAAGGGGGGGGGGGGGGGTTGTTACTGTCTAGATGTGATTTGAAAGGGTGAACTCTTACCACCTTAACCATAACAAAGTCACATACACTAAACCAAAACCAAAAACAAAAACAAATATGCAAGAAAGATGATTTGACCCCCCCCCCCAAAAAAAAAATAAAAAATAAAATAAAATAAAATAAACACACACAAAAAAAAATAAATAAAAAAAATCAACCAAACAATAATCTTGTATGTGTTAAAAAAATTGATACCTTAACTACCACTCACAAAGATTCAAACTTTGGAATGGGGGAGGGGGAGGGGGTTGAGCAAGTTGCCCACTTCCTATTCATTTCTTTGGTGTGTTTTTGGAAATTGAAGTGGTACAAATTACAAAGCACTGGACACACTGGCAAAGAGTCGAATCCCAATACCAGTGCACCAAAAAAAAAAAAACAAACAAACAAAAAAAAAAAAAAAAAATTAAAGAAAAAAAATCATAAATTGCCTAAGGGGCAATATCAAACAAAGCACTGCCACAGAACACATTGTCAAAAAGGGTTGGTAAGATTCCAGAAGGTAAAAAAAAAAGAAAAGAAAATTGCACTGGGGCATACTGTACTGTCATAGAGCACTAATGTGACTCCTTGGTACGAATATATTGTGCTGTAATTTACATCTGCTGATGACTTGTACCAGCAGGTGCACTTTTAACATAACACAAGAAAGCATGACAAAACAGAACAAAGCAAAACATTAAAAAAAGAGCAACAAGTACAACTTGGCTTTGACAGCATACATGACTACCCACTTATGGAAATTACTTACCAAAAACATGACCTCACTTGTATGTCTTTATACAATTCTCAAAATGAACCTCTGGAGGTACAATGTTGTGGAGAAACGGATAGTTAACACCACTGAGTCAAGTTCACTCTGAGGTCAAAAGAATTCCCAGCTCAGGATTTAAAAAAAAAAAAAAAAGTTTTAAAAAGCCTGAAGACACACATGCTGCAGTCTTGTGAAGATACATGCACCGCTTACCGCTTTAAAGTAAATAAAGTCTAAGGACATGCATTAAAAGCTAATATTAAAACTCTGTAAATAGGGTTGGCAACAGCTACAAAGGTTGTGATAAAAGACAACAACTGAAAAAGAACACTCCCCTGAAAACACAACCTCACTACCCACACGATCACAAAATGTGCAACGTATCCTACATGCTTACTACATTTATTGTGGATTCTCTGTAAATCATGCTTTATTGAGGCTGCCAGGCTATTTTATCATCAATATAGATTCCACTCTCTTTTCCCAAAATATGATGATTTGAAAAATCTCATGGATTTGAATAAATCTTTCTTGGTCAGCAGCAGCTGACTGCATCATATCTGTTATGGGGGCCTATGTGGTAGGGAGGTTTCAAAATTGGAATTTATTATTAACTAAAATTCTACAAAAACATTGTAACACATGTAATGTCTCCTGCATTCTATGAGCTGCACGCATGAGAAATGATACAGCAAAAATGTAAGGGCTTTTACTTACAATAACACCTAAATCACGGAGAACTTTTCAGTTCAGACCATAGATCTGGTCCTATTCAGAGGATGAAACCTTATCTTTTCTCAAAATACACTATACTAGAACTACCATCTAATCTGAGCAGCTACACCAGCCCTTTCTGCAAAAATAATGTGTGAAGGCAGGAAAACATGTAGGAAGTACATACGAGGAACATGAAACCTGTGATATTTCATTGTTGTGTCTTTGTAAATATACCACATGATTTTCTCTCTCTCTCTCTCTCTCTCTCTCTCTCTTTTCTTTTTTGTCATGGGCACCTGCCTATTACAAAAATACATATGACAATATCAAAACGTAAAAAAATACAAAAATCACACAGCAATGACCTACAAAGCAAAGTAAAATGAAGAGGCACATTTTAACATTTTTTTTTCCCAATTACTGCAAGGCTGTGTAGGCTTTTAAACCAGTCCAGTGATAAATAGACAAAAAGGTTTAGATTCACCTGTATAAATCTATTGAATGAATGAAGACTTTGCCATGTTTTCTGCATTATTTTCTACAAATCATGCTAAAAAACTCTGGATAGCCATCAACCAATTATGGATATTTTACACGGTCCACACAGGGCTGCTAACCTCTGCATAGCTAAAAGAAATAAAAATGAAAAATAAATAATAACAATCATAATAATAATAACAAAAATAAGAAAATGCAGATGCACAATAAAAACAAACAAAACAACTCAAACTCATTTTAAAGGCAATAATAAGAATTTGGTTCAAAACTTGAAAAGTGCATATGCTCAGCAATTTCGTCTTTTGGTTCATAGAGGACTGGAAGGCTAAAAAAAAAAAAATGGAATTCAACTTATTGCTTGAATAGACTGGGTGAATTAATCAAAATTAATCATACAAGACTCTGGCAAACACAGCTAGGAACATAATCTTCTTGAAATCGGGTATACATAAGACAGCACACATTTATAAGACATACAATTCCTCGAGACTTAATTTTATCAAAGGCCCATAGAAATGGTAGGCTCCATTACAGACAAACTGCATGCACAGACTATGCAATACACAGCAAAGAAACTGAAATATTTGGCAGACTTTCTGTTCAACTTACAAGTCTCATCCCATCCACAAAGAGATATGAAATATATGTGTCTAGGCATATGAAATAATATCCCCCACAAACTATTGTCAAAAGGTGAATGTGTACACTTTGACTACGAGCCTCTGATCCTGGTCATTGTAGAATTTATTCCAAACTCAAACATCATGCATCTTTCTCTCAATCAATATCCCCGTTCCTTGAGCCAGTCCCAATATAATGATGAAAGAACCTCCTGAGCTATTGGATGAAAGCAACAAAAGCAAAGTCTAAACAGGTCGAGAGAGACGGACAGGCCAGTGGACCAACCAATGATACGCGAGCTTGAATACCTCTTGCAATTTTTACGTGGAGGTATGAAAAGATTCAACTTCCTTGCCACTTTGTGCGAGTTTGACATTCATTGATAAAGATAAAAATTCAACCAATCCAAAATAATCTACTGTACTCTCTTACTGTACTCTCTTACAAGTATATCATCGGCTGAGAATGATAAGGGTGTTAAGTTGTCACTAAACCCATAGTGTTCAAGACAACTTAAAGCCCTTCTCATTCTCAACAGACGATATGTATACATAATGTATGTCATAGAATCTGCACATTCTAAACATCGATTGCCCATTTCACATGGAGGTTTGCAATCATTGTTAAGTTATAATAACTACCTCCATGAAAGAGCTGATTTTGTTTTTTGTTTTTGTATTTTTTTTTGTCAGCATTGGTTTTTTAGTTTGTCTTGCTAGCAATGTTATTTTGAGAAACTTACGAACACGTTTTGATGACATTTTCAGGATAGGTCTGTTTTAGTCGTACTAAAAGGAAAAGTGAGAAGGTTTTTTGAGGGGATTCAGATCCTGATCCAGATCCACATTTGTGCCAGAGTTCTTTGGCATTAGTGGCCTTACAGCCTTGGTAGAGGATTTCACTCTGTGAGTATAGTGTACTTACATTTGCAAATCAGTACAGCAACAGCCATGATACAGCAAGTCAGTTTAGGAGTTTATCCTGAATCAGGGCTCCATACTAACTTTTTTTCCTCTCTGGTGGCCTGTTCCGGCAAATGAAATCTTTAAATTTGAAATTTTTGTGGTTTGAAAAGGAAATGTGGTGGCAAAAAAATACAGGGAAACATAATAATGAATTTTGAGTCTTAGTTTGACAATCAGGCCACCAAAATGTAGCCTTTCTGGAAGTTTGGTGGCCCGGCACCTGCTTTAGTTGTTGCCAAAGTAACTGCAATACTCGCGACTTAGAAAAATGGCAAGCATCTTCACGAACTGGGCCCTCGATGCTTCAAACATCTACCATCATCCTTGAAAGCATACATGAGGCGCCACGGATATCAGTGGACAAATCTTCATTGTTTGACGACGGATTTCAAACATTCTACTTCACTGCAAAGGCTGTGGCTCTCCTCTTCCAACTCTTCATCGATCAACCGAGCATCATCTCATGAAGACATAAAGGCATGTTACAGCAGACACGCACTAGCCGTGGTCAGACTGGCAAAAGATTGAGATGTTTAAGGTCACAAAGTCTTCACGATCTGTTATCGTATGGTCACACTGGCAGCCAAACTTCCCAATCTTTGGATTGAGAAGTTTTGGTCATTAGTGCATGTGTGCAAGGGAAGAAGAAAGAATATGCAGTCTGGTGGTTAGTGATTGTGACATGACAGTTGACACCTATACATTACAATGGCCGTGTGCTTCTAAGGCATGGCCCGAAAACAGGTGCTGGACTGGTCACATTACAAAGATCGTGAAGTTTCAGTTTCTAGTGGTCACACTGGCAAAAGATTGAGAAGTTTGGCGGGGGTGGGGGAAATATTCCTCGTTGGAGTGGGAAGTTTTGGGAGAAGTTTCGCAGGAAGTTTGTGGCCATACTGGCAAAACTTTGATATCTTAAAGATCGCGATCTTAAAACTTTTTGATCATTTGCCAGTATGGTCGTGCCTAATATCAACTCAAACTACGTTCAGCTCTGGCAATGAAAAGTAGGCAGGTATTCCCTGAAGTTCAGTGACAGTTTTCTGGACTACTTACAGTTTCTTCTGGAAACAATGTTGGCATTTTGCGAAGGAGAGCAACTATCGTAAACCTGATAATCTTGAGAATACATGTTTAGCTTTAGTCTCCTGTAAGTCACAACAGTTACAGATCTTTATCTCTTTTACTCTAATTTTACACAATGAGACAGCGCATCATTCACCGAGGACGGCTTTTCTAAAGGAAAAATAATTGCACGACACTCTGTTTTACACTGTTGCCAAAATGCATAAGATGATTTTTTCTTTTGTTTATTGTCGATCTGCTGCTCTCTCACTGAAGTACCCTGACAACCATATTCTCCTGATGTTGGATTCATCTTGAATACGAGATCCTCTCCATAACAGCTGCTACGTGATGGCACAGACATGCAAAACAAATCCACTGCCAGTGGGATTTAGATAAAAACAAAAAGATGAAAATAAATTGTCATATTGATACTACTTGCTGACTTCATATATCATTAATTTCTCAATTTCCCAATGGCGCTGGGGGAAATTTAATACTACGGAAAACCCAAGATAAGAGGAGAAGAAGAAGGAACACTCCGGCGATGCACCTCAGGATCCATAAATGGTTCCCCTACAGGATCTTCTGCAGCAGAGCGTTGGCCAGATCGAACGTCTCGTCTGACACGAGCACGATGTCGTACTTGGCTTTGTAATCCTCCAAGTTGGCTTCAATCTAGAGAAGAGTAAAAAAGATCCAGTCATTCATCATCAACCCGTTGAGGATGGACTGATTTTGCTGTAATACACACTTCCCATAGACACCTGCCCGAGTATTCTTGGGACTCGTCTTCAATGGGTTTAATAATCAAGTAATGAAGTAGACACCAGTTTACATAATGTATACACCATATATTTCGCAAGTCTAATTTTTTTTGCGAATCAGGAATTCCCGACGATTTCGCGAGTGGTTAAATTCGCGATCGTGGAGTCTTGTACTGAACGGAGAAATGTGCATGCGTACGTCACTTTCACATAGGGATCAGAGTCAATATTTTCATGCGTCTTTAATTTTGTGAATAGCACCTGACTTGCGAAATTTGCGAAAATAAAAACCTCGCGAAATATTCGGCGTATACAGTAACCATACTCAGGAAGAAAAAAAAAATCAAACAAACAAAAATCAAAAAGCATGTACAGACAGGCAGACAGTCAATGTTGCCAATCACTGGCACAAAATAATATATAGATTTTTTTTTTTGACATAACGCTGTGGACTATTGAATATGACATACATTTAGTGAGTTTTTAAAAAAATTTTTGTGAATAAGAACTTCTAGACAATATTTTGTGAGTGGTTAAATTCACATTCCTGGAGTACAGTAATGGGCGAAGTAATGTACACCTCCATGTTGCATTTGTGTCGGATTGAGAGTTGATATTTTCATATGTTTTAACATTTGTGAGTAGCATCTGACTTCCAAAATTTGTGGAAATGAAAACCCTGCGAAATATGTGGCAAAAACACATAGTTTCTGTGTTTTCAAAACAATAATCACTATTTGAATTTTGACTTCAAACTGCCTCTGGGGTAATATATTGACACATTTATGAGTTTGTGAGTCACAGCATTCAAAATATTAAATCACATCAAGCAATATTTACCATCTCTTGAAAATAGGTAATACCTATCGAAGAAAGTGTGATTTGTTTGCTCTTATAATGAGTGTAAAGTGCAGTGTGCAGAAAATTTACTGTCAAACATGCTTGACAAACAGACATACACCTTTTTTCATGGCAACTGTTGATAACAAGCACCTTTGATAACAGTAGGACAATAATTGAACTTCATGGCAGCCTAACCTACATCCATCATCCAAAGTCTGATCAATTTTGAAACTGTAAGCTCAATACAACATCCAATAATTCAAAGTGCAAATCTCTCGATCACTCAAATGAAAAAAAAAACAAAACAAAACAAAACATAATATGCTCTACATAAGCAGCCATCTGTCTTCATAAGGTAACTTACTATAAACCTGTGCCAAGGAGGTTATGTTTTTACAAGCATTGATTTTGTTTGGTTGCTTTATATACTTTTCTTAACCTTATGAACGGATGGTGATGAAACTATCACAATAGAACTGTTGTTATACATAAGTGGAACAGTTGATTAGTTTTTGATGGTGATCTAGATCATAGTTTTTTTTGGTGTGTTTTGTTTTTGTTACAGGATGTGTGCATAGTTTTCTGGTATTATTGACCCCATAGCCTTGGCGAAATTTGCACTCTTTGAGTGCTTCAAGGTATGAGTGTGGGAGTCTTGTTTCTTTGTTTTTGTTTTTATGAAATGCCATTTATATTGTGCATGTGGCTGAATGTGCAGTTGTTCAACATGTGGGCGATTCTTCCAGCCTAGCATTATTCCACCCCCCAGGGATGCCCACACATTGTTGGCACACCACCTCCTTATCACCCTTGGGGGAAAACCAATCCTCGGATATTTGCAGAGTCATGGGTTTTCCTGATGACATTTGACAGTACTTAATGAGGAACTATTTCTACCCATATTTTCTCTTTAAAAGTAAGCATTAAGATAATTGAAGCATTTTTTCTCTACATCAAAAAACAAGTTAACATTAATAACTTCTCTTGATAGGAAAAATAAAGTCCTGGGGTCTGTTTCATGAAGTCATCACATAATGTAAGTCTTTACATAAATCTCAGAAAAGCCAAATTCGCTCACAGAAACTTTCAAAGAGAAGTAAAATCCATTTCATGAAGTCTCTCAGAAGTGTGTCTTATGAGTTAAAAGTCTCTCAAATTGGACTTTCATGAAACAGACCCCTGGCCTAGCAGAACTCTTTGAACTCTATATATTGGCCTGAATTTATAATATGGCATGAAACACACACCTCTCATCGCCACCACCTATAGTGTGTAGGTGGCTACAAAAATGGACATAGGCCTAAACTATGAACAGGCGGGCCACATCACCTATCATAAACATGTGTATTTTTAGATCCTGGCAATAATTTATTTTGAAATGAACAATGTGCATCCAGCTGTTATTTTGAACTGAACATTTGAAATGAACAATGAAAAGTATGCAGTCAGCAGGTGTTCTGAATTAAATCATATTTTTGTTATACAAGGTGACGAATTTGAAATGAACAACGAGCAGGTGTGCATTCAGCTGTTTTGTTTTGTTTTGGATTGGTTTGTTTGTTTGTTTGTTTGTTTTTTGAATGGCAGCATTCTTATTCCAAACTGAACATTTAAATTGAACAATGAAAGGTATGAGGTCAACAAGTGTTCTGAATGACAAGTCTTCTTATGTAAGGTAGGGAATTTAAAGTTAACACCTGGCAGGTGACATTTGATTGAATATCTGTTGAACAGAGCATACCAAAGTCACAGTTTTTTGCTACAGCTCCAGTTGGAACCAGGTGCAAGCATGGTTAGCAACAATAGTGACAAGATATTATGGCCAGGTGAGGCTGTTTAGAATAAGTTTCCATGGTGATGGATGGCTATGACACTACGCTTTGATTGGTCTGGGGTGCAAGTTGTTTACACTAAAAGCCAATTTGTGTTTTGCAGACAATGAACCTCCAGCATGGTCAATGAGCTTTTCGCACGGTCAACAAACTTTTCTCATGGACAGTGAACTTGTGATATTTTTAATGAATTCCCCCTACTGAAACCCATGGGGCTACGCATTTCCCCCACTTACATCTCAAATGATAACATTAATAAACATCTATACACAGAGACAAGATTTCAAGAATTATGCTCACCATTTGGTAAGGGGGTCATCCCACAAGACTGACACCCATAAGTCTTATGGTCCACGAGACCGATATTGAAAATAAGTCCATGAGTCAAACAAAACACTTTCCCCCATTTTATTTATGTATACATGCTATATAAATTAAGCAGATATCTTGTACAGAGAACAAGTATTTTCGCGGGTTTAAAAAACACTGGAAAATATGAACTCTGATCCTGACCTCAAAGCGACGTGTAAGCATATATTTTTCCCTTCACTACTGCACTCCACAATCACAAATTCAACCACTCAGGATTAGGAAAGAAAGTCCTGATTCACAAAAATGTAGACTCACTAAATACATGTATAGGCGTATACAGTACTATAATATGACATGTTTTCAAGGCAATGGTGAGTTGGTATCATTGTCTCAAATCTCCCAACTTCCGAGCACAGAACACCCACTCAAAATATCAAACAACATCACCAGACAGAGAAAGAGCCCATTCTCTCATGTAAGCGCTTGTTGCCTAGAAACCTACAAACGGTGACGAGGCCACTCGACAAGGTGATTGCGGAAGCAAGAGTGTATCAACCTATATCAGTTTGTGACATTATTGTCACGTCATGATGCACATCTTTACAGAGTGGTGAATGAGCCTTGTATTTACAGAACAAAGACAAAAATCAAAACACAAATGTGAACAGAAGGTTCATCATGTTTGGGGATAAGTAAATACACCAAAGGTAAGCGTTTGTTGCCAAAAAACAAACAAACAAACAAACAAATCCAAGCATGGCCATCTAAACGAGGTGATCGGTGGGAGCATAGGTACAATCAACATCAATGTTGACATTACTGTCACTCAACAATGCACGTCCTATCATGCTACAAAAGTTACTAAACAGATAATCATCAAAATATGAAGGAATAAACTATAATGAAGAAATGTTCGACTCATTTTATGAGAAGTTGCGCAAATGGTGACAGTAATGGCTCTTGAGTCTAAGGCAAATAAACCTAGTACGATGATAATACGATACAATATAATATAACCTACTACAAATATTTGCACTGAATTCATCTTTAACTAATAGCACATTAATTAGCACATTTTTACAAAGTTAGCATTCACATTCAAAGCATATTTTCATGCCAATTTGGAGCTGAGAAGGCCTAAAACTAACATAGAAAAATAAATATAGATGGCCCTGGTTAAAGAATATCTTGGTATTTGGGAGAAGAAGTTCAAATGATCTAGATCTGGGCCCACCTTTCCCTCAAATTACTCATTATCAAACCAAAATTTAATGTAAAATATACTCTAGGTATAACTCTGTTCACTTGCATCACAGCACAAAAATTTGGTGTCCCTGTCCAAGCATATTGTATGTGCACACTCCG
Source organism: Diadema setosum (assembly GCA_033980235.1). Lineage (NCBI taxonomy): Eukaryota > Metazoa > Echinodermata > Echinoidea > Diadematoida > Diadematidae > Diadema > Diadema setosum. The sequence goes on from CM067080.1 coordinate 13,115,044, forward strand.
CCTAGACGTGCTAGCATAATCACAATCCCTCACAATTGTATAAAATCCATTCTGGCACTGAGCTGGCCAAATTAAATATTGTGCCTATCCTCTTTGGATATTAATTCAGCATGGCAGCCACATATTTGGCTAGGTGATATCACACCTGGTGATTGTGCATCCTACACTGAGCTAAGAACACATCGCCAAAGCTCAACTATATTCAATGCAAATGCTGCTATTCTATGCTCATTAGCAGGAATACTGCTTCAGTCCCTATCAATTTTTATTCATATTACTTTGTTTTTTTAGAATGCAAGAAAGACAAGATTTTATTAAAATTGTCTAGAAGGTGCACTGTATCCCTTTGTTGGAATTCACATCCAGGATTTTGAGAGCTCAGAGCACCAAATCCTTGTAAGATTTCTGCCTCTTTTGGCGAATTGGGCAAAACAAGATCAGCCGTATAAATTGAGAATTTGAAGGAAAGTGGGGCTGAGAATGCAGGAACAAAGGTCAGCCATGGAGTATTGGAGGCAGGAATATGAGAATGTCTTTGACTCGGCATTAAATGAGCTGAGCAGTTTGCTGCAGAATACTGTGTTTTGACAATGTCATGCAATCAAACCTAAGCCAGAATGAAAAGATATATTGGAAATGGCCATACACAAACTAGGACTGCCCTTTTGTTATTGATAACAATTCCAATCTAAAACAAAAAGGCAATTGTCCCATTTTCTGTCAATTCAATGTGGAAACTGAAAGGCAACTGCGCCCAAAGACTGCCTTTGATTTGGTAGGAAAGCAGACAACCTATCAACATTAACGGTCACATTAAATAGTGACAGCCATGTGTGAACCAACTGGCATGGCAGACCATACATCGCTGGAAACCATGTTGAATGTTCAATTTGCACAGACCAGATGCTGACATCACCAGTGCTTATTTGCAACATTTAAGTCTCCTTTTACTACAACCTACGCATATACACACTTAACCCGTTGCAGAGAACAATAATCATAACAAAAGAACTATGTACTGGTAGTCAATTGCAAAATTGGAAGAAGTTGAGTTTGCTTACTAGACTATCCTCACTTATCATACTTACTTCACAATCAATAAGTAGATGGCTTTTTGAAACTGAACTTTTCCAATCATCCCTCTTCCATGAATTTCTTCGCATCATAATACCAAGCATGGATTTTACTATCGTCTTACTGACAGATACAGCTAACTACATTTTGAACATACAGGTACACCTTAACAAGTGTATAACTGCTTACACATCATAAAACACATTGGACCCTGACTTCATCACCTATGTTGCATTTAGAGTACTATCAAAATTGTTATAAGACGTGCATTGCTATTAACGTGAAAACGCTGTCTAAATTTTTGACGATTACATCATATTGCTCCCACGATCACCTCATCACGACAGACAGCCTCACGGTGGAGACGAGTCTCTAGGCAACAAGCGCTTACCTGAGGACTGTGCGCTTTCCGCATCTAATCGCATCATCTTGTTTGGATGCCAAAGCATTCACTCATTGCTCCAAACTTAAGGCGGAGGCATTCACTCATCGCTCCAAACTAAGGCGGAGGATGCTGAAAATTGAGGTGAGAATAGATTGAAATAAGGTAAATAGTGCATCACTGCATAGCAAACATGTATGCTTGCTTTTATGCGTATATATGCAAATATACACACATATATTGTAAAAGTGGAAATTTTTGTGCAAGTAATTTTTCTTGCTTGGCCGGGTTAAGATGAATTTTGCTTCTTTTTAATGCCGTAGAATAAAAACATCAAATAGTGTCACATAAAACAAGTACAAATATTTGCATGCTTTTATTTTCATGCTACAATGTAGTTTCTGGTTGCATGAAATGCGCAAAAATGTCCACTTTTACAGTACAGTCAATGTGTGCATCTATCTTGAAGTACAGTATACTTGTATGTGTGTATAATAGGTAGTTAAAACAGAAAGATGTGAAAAAAGACAGGCATACATTGTATACACACCTGCACATACTGATTTTGTTAGGATATGTACATGTACAAAAATTGTATGACAAAAATATCAGCAGTCACACTTATCTATACCTACAGTGGGCAATATAACACAAATTAGTGTCCTCTCTATAAAATTACTCTCGTTGCACCGCCCCCCCCCCCCCCCACCATCCCCACAAAACACAACAATTCTCTCAGTGTGAGGGGTTAAAGGGGGAAAGGTCAAACTCACATGATCGTTGAGGAAGCCGATGGAGAGGACAGTCTGGGCCTGGGGCATCCCGTCGGCCATCTTGAGGTCACCCAGCATGTCACCGAGGAGGATGACGTTCGTCCGCTGCATGTTGCTCTCAAAGTACTCTGGGTGGTGCTGGGCCACCTCGTGCTTGTTGTAGGTGTGGATCAGCTCCCCCTTGAAGCCCACCAGTCTATCCTGCATGCAGGAAAGTACCGAGTAAGAAAAAAAATGGTCAACCACATCAGATATCTTAGTAATGCTAATTTTACATCTTATTGCCCATTTTGACAAACAGATAAAACTGCAAGTCAAAAAAAAAAAAGAATTGCTAATTGCCTGCTGAAGAAAGTCAGTGGGATTTTGGGTGTAAAATAGCTGACAATAAGTTGGATAGACTCTATAAAACACGCTGCTGTGCACTTGTAGCAAAAGAGTTCATGCACTTGACAAGCATTTTCACATTTATTTAGAGATGGCTAGCCGTGCATCCAGTAAAATCATGTTGCCCTATAGTCTATTTGTTTTTCCCTCCTTTGAAATGCAATTTAAGATGTTATGACATAAATTGTCAATATTTTCCCTCCACATGACTGATTTTGTTAATGATAACGATATGGACTGGCTGCTTTTGGGAGATATGACATTAGTTGCCCTCACTAATAATTCACAATACTTGTATACATAGCGCATTATCACATTTATAAATGTCTCTAAGCGCTAGCAGGAAAAAAAAAACTAGAATCTAGCAGAAATCACTAGAATCACAGAATCACTAAAGAAAAATCACTAGAATCGTATTGTTTCGACTTGGACAATATGATTTCTAGTCCAGGCAATAGATGTTGTATCCCCTTCAAGGCCAGTCCATATCATACAGGTCTGCCAACATTCCCACTTCCAAATCAGGGAGATTCCACACAGCAATCAGGGCGATATCTGTGAGTTACATGCATTTCAATGAGCAAAAATAATTTTAATATTCTCTTATTCTGACATGGACAGATTTTGACATTTTCAGGGAGAATCCTGCAGAATTAGTGAGACTTGGCAGCTCTGATCATATCATTATCCACATCAAGGCACTGACCCAAACCCACTCCCCCTCCCCACAAAAACAAAACAAAACACGAGCAGAACAACCTAATTTCAGAGCTGTAAATTTTCAGTCTACTTTTATGCAGAGTCAATATTTGATGCAAGGATTTTGACTGTCAGACTGAAGGGTTGAGGGTTGGAACAAGCTCTGACTTGAATTCTCCCTACAAGACATGCCAGCTCACCAGGTCAAAGTACAATCCCTATTATGAGGCCGACAGGTGTAAAATCTATGTTCACCAATGTGCATAACATTATCATCTAAAGCAGCCTTGCAACAAACAACATCAGCCTCAACAGAATGCCTAAGTGACAGGAACTAGCATGAGCGGTAAAAGAACGAGCAAACAAGACAAGGCAATCGCCAAATTGTGTCTCGCCCATTTGCGTACAAGAAATTAATATCTTTTATAACTCCCAGAAGTTCATTGACCTGCTTATGACCTTTGACCTTGTGGTGACCTTCACCACCCTAAGGGACATTTACCATCCAAGTTTGGTCACAAACGGACAAAGGGATCAGAAGTAATGAGCCATAATCGAAACGCGCAATAAAAACTTAACATTGGGCCCTAAAAATTTCTTGACCCCTTTCTATGACCTTTGACCTTGTGATGATCTTTAACTCCCAAGGGACATCTACCGTCCAAGTTTGGTCACAAACGGGCATAGGGATCAAAAGTTAGGAGCCACAATCAAAACGCGCTCTAAAAACATAACATTGGGCCCTAAAAGTTTGTTGACCCCTGTCTGTGACCTTTGACCTTGTGACGACCTTCACCTCCCCAAGGGACATCTTCCATCCAAGTTTGGTCACAAACGGACAAAGGGATCAAAAGTTGTGAGCCATAAACGAAATGCGCCCTAAAAACTTAACATTGGGCCCTAAAAGTTCGTTGACCCCTGTCTGTAACCTTTGACCTTGTGGCTACCTTTAACTTCCCAAGAGACATCTACCATCACCCAAGTTTGATTGCCATTGTAGCAACATGTGCTGAGTTACGTGTGATAAGAGAGTCTTGCAAGTAAACTTTAACGTATGACCTCAAATGACCTTTGACCTTATCATGTGACCTCTTACGGCACCATAACATGAAGGTACCCCCAGTGCATCCATCACCCAAGTTTGATTGCCATTGCAGCAACATGTGTCGAGTTACGTGTGTTAAGAGAGTCTTGCAAGTAAACTTTAACGTATGACCTCAAATGACCTTTGACCTTATCCTGTGACCTCCAATGGCACCATGACATGAAGGTACCCCCAGTGCATCTATGACCCAAGTTAGGTTGTAATCCAAGCAACTTATGTGAAGTTATTTGTCAAAAGAGAGTCTTGCAGGTAAACTTTAACGTAGAAAAGAGTCTTGCACATACTCTTTAATATATGACCTCAAATGACCTTTGACATCATCACATGACCTCTGACAACACCATAACATGAAGATACCCCTAGTGCTTCTATCACCCAAGTGTGGCTACCATTGCTGTAACAGTTGCCAAGTTATGCATCATAAGAGAGTCTTGCAGGTAAACTTTAACATTTGTGACGGACGACGGACGGACGACGGACGGACGGACGACGGACGGACGACGGACGGACGACGGACGGACGCCATTTGGATCCCTTAGTCTCGCCTTCACCTCCGGTGGGCGAGACAAAAAATCAGGGGATCATTTCACACAGACATTTGCAATTAGTGTAAAATTGCCGTTACTGTGACAACATGGTAAATAATTAGAAATGACTGCCTGTTTTCTGGATGCTGCTATGGGAATGACAATTAATGCAACATATAATAATCGCAGACCTCTCTAGGAAAAGTGCCCTAAAATTTCAGAAGTGGAGAGCATAAAAAGGGATGAAGGGAGAGATGGAAGATTGGATTCCCCAATTAACCTCTCATTTGGAGGTTAATTGGGGAATCCACCTCAAACATGTTCAATTGTGTGTGAATTTGCTGAAGGCATAAATATCACTAGAAGACATCAGTGAAGATGGGGGGGGGGGGGGGACATACAAATGATGCACAGGTCTGAGTGCGTCAGTACGAATTGTGTGCATAAGGTAAACCCTCTCTCTGCTCTGCTCTGCCATGGATGTCACTGCAAGTTGGCAATCACCGATGCAGTAAGCCTCCTCCAGCTCCCTCTTTCATCACACGAGTGCAGCAATGTGGATGTTCTTTTGCCGGTTATCCTGGCCATTGTGGACAGGAAAGTGAGCCGTTCTCGACCGCGTGATCTTTAGCCGTTTACAAATCCAGTCAGGACTAGATGTTCCGTTTGCCTTTTCCGCATGACGTGACCCAAAAACTGCATCTGTCAGCATCTCGCATAAAGGTAATCATGCAAGATTTAACCCATAAAGCAAAGAACTCAATTTTTTGATCATGTATATTAAACCTGATGGCAAATTTACTGGATGCATTTCCTTTTGGCTTGCCGCAGACGCAAACCATGCAAATGGATTATTATGCTTGCTTTCATTTCAGGCCAATCAATTTCTTTTGGGGAGTCACCAAATTCACAGATTTTAGTGGCCCATACGGGCAACCAGATAAAAAAGTTAGTGCTGAGTCCTGTGGGGGGGGGGGGGGGAATGCAGTGTGGATAGAGTGATTAGCAGTGTGTACCTCGTCATCAAAGTCCATGAGATTGGAGATGACCTGCATGTTGGGGAAGAACTGTGAGAACTGGGATATGGCCTCGCTCAGGATGTCGCCAACACCAGCCGAGAAGACGAGCAGCGGCACACCGGCCTCGTCGCAGCGCCGGAACATCTCGGTGACGCCGTCCCGCAGCATGACGCCCGACTTTGCCACCATCTCCTTGATGTCCGCTCGGTTGAGGCCGCAGCTGACCAGGAGGTTGTGGGCACTTGTCCACCTGATGAGGAAAGATCGATAGATAGACAGACAGATAGATAGATAGATTGATAGATAGACAGACAGATAGATTGATAGATAGACAGACAGATAGATTGATAGATAGACAGACAGATAGATTGATAGATAGACAGATTGATAGATAGACAGATAGATAGACAGATAAATTGATAGATAGATAGATAAATAAATGGTATTCTATTGAGACTGAATTGCACAAATAATTACACTGAAAAAAAAAAGAGGATACCGGTAATTGCTACAAAACAACTCTTGATATCAAAGAAAGATTGAGGTGAAAAAAAAAAGATGATAATTGTTACAAAACAAGTCTTGATATCAAAGAAAGACTAAAGTAAACACACATAAATAAAGTGAGATCTTATCACAGAGGATGCTGGTGGGGTAAGCCGTAAACTGTTCCCTGACACTACATAGCAAATGCACGCATGATAAGGGTTTGGTATTCATTCTCCCCCTTTCACCACCTCTAACACACAAACCCTGAGGATAGTGATGCATGTCAAATGTTCCCGTTCATCTCTCAGCGGGTGGTCAAACTTTGATTCCCTTGTTGACCATCCACTGTGATACAAACCGGAACATTCAGCAGGCAAGATAACACTGGCTGAGAATCAGAAGGGCTTTATTGCATTTTTTTTTTTTGGGGGGGGGGGGAGTATGGAATATTGAGTTATTGGCATCATGTTGTACAATAGAAGCTCCATCTCCTCCACATTATGGTGTCAATTTTATTTCATTTTCATTTTTCAGTAAAATGTTAAAAATTAAAACCACAAGGGTGCTATTTTACCTCATATTTGGAACAATGCTTACAAATATGCCCACTTTTGATTAAATGAACTTTTTATTTAATGAAAATTGATAGTTTCATTTCTATTAATGCTCAAATCTTAGAATGTGATAGCACCCTTCTGATTCTCAGCTGACGATATGATATGCGTCATTGTACCAAGGAGCTCCCTGGTTGTACTCACCATTCCACCATCAGGTTGTACTTCTCGTCCACTGTAAGTTTTCCGTCCACTTCAAGGGGGTAGTACTTACTCCGCAGTTTGCAGGCGGCCTCCCTGTAGGACTCTGGAAGCATCTTGCACTCATCCAGAACACCTGTTACGAGACAAAAGAGGCAACCCTCTGGACTGTAACTAAGTATTTACTGGAAGCAAGGAATATTTCGTGGACTGAATATATTCTTGAACTCCACGCTCCACTGAACTAGGGTAATGATAAAATGCAAATATTTTTGACACACAAAAAGTACATAAAGAAACACTCTTGTCCGCTAGAAATATGAACAAGTGAAGTTCATTGAAATTGGCCCAATGGAACAACAAATTGCACTAAAGTTGCCACTTTTATAGTGTGTGACTCCTAGAACATGTTACTCTAGTAGTGTTGCAGACATCACAGCTAAAGAGAACAAAACAAAACAAAAAACAAACAAATAAACACACAAACAAACAAACAAAAAACACACAAACAGAAATATAAAGTCACTTTAGATGAAACACAGGAAGTCAGACATCTGTTCAAATACCAAAAGTTTAACATCTTCACAAATATCGTGGCAACAATTATGGAATATGAATGTTCAGAAACTGAAAATTCAGGCAACAGATTGCAGCAGTACATGTACCTATTGTGTTTTACTGTCTACCTTCCAGCACGCTTGAATGGACCTTGACCACAAAAATTTTCTGGTGACATGCTTTTCAATTAGCTTTTGAGGTATGTCTGTCTCTCTTCCTTTTTTTTTTCTTTCAGGGATGAAATGCAGTGGGACAATTACTGTAGGTGACAAATACTTCGCAAATAAGGAGTTTTATGACAATTGCGCGGGTGGTTCAATGGGCTATATGGGCATGATATTGTACTGCTTGCATTGTAAATGCTCAGTGTATAGGTGTGCACATGTACATTGTATACAATTGCAGTAGGCTAGGTATTTGTGTGTAGCTGCTGCCTGCTTATGTTGCATGTATGTGTACGTATACATTGCTATAAGCATTCAACCGAAAGAAATTTTGGCGGGCTGCAAAATTCACAAAAATGAAAATAGTGTGAAATATTCAGCATACTAATAGCATCTACAGTAAATGTATTATCAAAATGCTACAAGTCTGGAGAATTTACGTACCAAAACATAGGAATGATTAATGGCAGCTTTAAGAGCCTGCTGTGGTGAGGGGTCACATCTGTGTACATAGGGTCATCATTAACACTCACCATTTTCCTTCCTGTCACTGGGTATACAATTTGCACCTGTAGTACAGACACCCTGAACCCCATTCCAATTCCTTACTAGGGAGGATTCTTGCCCACTCCTATCCAGAGCAGAGTCTATGACCCCGTTTACAGTGCGGGGCTGGGCCGAGCCGCGGCCGAGCCCAGCCTCAATTGCGGGGCTGAGCCCCGCAATTTTGTCCGTTTACACTGCCGGGCTCAGCCGCGCTTTTAATTCAAACCTTTCAATATTTTGTCGTAGTGGTGCTCTGCTTGTAAACAAACGAAATTTGGTCCTGGTTTTCAGACCCTTTGGCAACTGGATTCCATGGCGACGAAGTTGTCGTTCGGGCAAAGGCCTTTGCCGAAGGAAAAATCCTTTGCAGGCAAAACCACCTTAAACTATACTATTTTTCGACGTTGAGGGGGTTAATATTGTGAATAGCGAAATAGTACGGCCAGAGGGTCTGGAAGCCAGACTAAAATTGGCCGCGCCTTTGGCCCAGTTTGCAATTACACCAAGAAGAGGCCATGGCCGCGGCCAAGACCACCTCCAGAGCGTGGCCAAATGCGCGGCCAATTTTGGCCTCGCATTTGGACTTTTGCGCGTTTACACTGAAATGAAGGAGGGCTCGGCCGAGCCTCGCACTGTAAACGGGGTCTAAATCATAAATTTGGCAGAAACATCATTCTTCCCCCTTCATGTAGAGCTCTCACACACAAAGCCAGAGTGATAAAATATACTGTAAACCATTGATTAAACAAATTTCACACTGGAATTTTCTCTTTTCAGTTTTTCATAATAAGAGTTTCACAAACTTACTTTCCAATAAAATTCTTTACAAGGAGTTTCCCTTTGTTATTACCAGACATTTCAACTCTCTATCATTCTGGAATACACCGCAATGGAGGCCATGTTTTGTCTTTCTGGGAACAACGCACTTTAATTATCTCTTGTGAACTCGGTAAGTTCATATCAAGCAGTAAAGAGTACTTTTAACAATCTTTTGTCAAGTGAGTATCTACAGTGGTATGTCCGTCTCAGTAAGGTCATACTATTAGTAAGAGCAGAATCTCTCAATTATTTCAAAAAGAACAAAAGAACAAAATGGGAGAGAGAAAGACAATGTGAGTGCCTGTCAGGGCACATAGAGGACCATGACCAAATGTAACTGGGTTAAAAGGTCAAATAAGTGGCTGGGTAAAAAAGGACAGAAAGGAAAAGAAGGAAGTCAAAAAAGAGGATGAGATGAATAGATACTTTAATATCAAAGGGGGGGGGGGGGGGGATAAAGACCAGAGAAAATGTGTTGCTATTGTCTTTGAGTATGCTGACAATCAAACAAAATTATCATTGTGGTGTAGGAAGAGTTAGCCTAGCTTCAAGGCACTGAGATGTTTTTCTTCAGGTATACAACAGTGTATGTCTGTTAAGTTAGCATTTACATCAATCCCAAGCACAGACAAGTCCTTCCATGGACTGACTAGTCAATCAAAACATGGACAATCAAGGGAGTTATCACATGTCAGTTATTCTTGACTGATGCTGCAGAACAGGGTGTTAAGGTGAGAGAGATAAATACACATAAATCAACAGCCTGGAAGCAAGGCTAAAACAGTGTATGTACAGGGGCTAATTCTTACCGTGGCACGTTGGTATTTTCCTGCCATTATGCATGAACCGTGATATCGTCCTGTCAAAGTCGGATACAACCTGTTGGAAGATTGGAGGGAAAACAATGGATTTAATGAAAAGTGACATCTCTCTCTTTCTCTCTCTCTCTTTTAAAGTATTTAATCATTGCAATCAGGACAAGCATTGCAAACAAACACAAAGAGAGGAAAAATGTGCACCTCGTTATCAAACTCCCATTGTCTTTCCAAATCTAATGACAGGAGGCTCAGTCACAGGTCCTGTAGGGAGACCAACAGTCCCATAAAATCAAAATCGAGGAGTTTCCCAGGAGCAATCAAAGAGAAACAGTACTTGTGTGTGTCATGCATCACAATTAGTCAAATCATTACTGAACTTCCTCCTCTATGACATGAAATACAAACAGAGGATATAAGTTTTTCACATCCCATTACCACTGATTTTATCCAAGAAGCTCAACAAGAATACTTTAAAAAGGGCAGGGATAGAAGTACAGTGTAGTTGGTAAAGGCAGTGTCAGCAAACATAATTGTGGCTTTTTATTATTTTTTTTCTTTTAAGGGAAACAAATGTTGCAGTTACAACATCGTACTTTATAAATTTGTGATGACTGGAAACGATTTTCTGATTTTATCAGAGTGGTTGGCAGCATGTACTTTTCAAAAGGAGCTCGGTGGATGAACCTGTGCTACACTGATTGTACATGTGTTTCCGTGTCTGCATGAAATCTGTCCTTTTCCCCAAGGATCCTGGAATTTTTCCAACAGTAGGAAAAAGGTAAACAGGAGAAAGATGGAGACACTGCAATGTTAGCCAATCAAAACAGGGGGGTGTTTCATCAACGTTTGTCGGCGCTGACAACTTGAATCATCATAGTAACAGTCAGTGACCAGAGCATCTCAGCCAATCAAAACCAAGGATTTTGCTGAAATTGGTCAGCGCCGACAGTTGTCGGCGCTGACAAGCGTTGATGAAACACCCCCCTGGAGGGAGATGGGGACACCACAATGTTAGCCAATATCAAAGCCATGATAGTCATGATGAAGAAATACATATCTCTACTCACTTGAAAGTTGGACTCCACTTACCTGTAATTTGTTTCTTCCGTCCCTGATGAGCTGTGTGACTTTCTCCTCTACCTTCTCTGGGTCTCGTATATGAACGTGTTTCTTCTGGAACACTTGCATCTTTGGTGGAAAAAAAAAAAGAAGATTAATAAGAAATGAGGTCAAAGTCGAGGAATTTACAAAGCATAATTCATAGATTATCCAAAATTTGGAAAAATCTCACAACTTCATCCAGCATGTCTTTCTGAATGAAGTTCTAAAAGCTCGCATCTGTGACTTGTTGACATTGTGAAGATTAGTTTGAAGAGAAGTAAACACTGAAAATATTATCTACAAAAACATGAAAAGATTGACATGTGCACTGGTTTCAGAAGTATATTTCAAGTCCAAAATTAACTTCAAATGACCTACAGGTGTCAAAAAGGAAGCCTTAAAAGGAGTGAAAAAATGAAAAGTAATTCATAGATATATTATAAAAACTTGAAATACAAGTAGGATTTACAAACTAGTGTTTGCACTCTGGCTTATCATAGTGTTTGTAAATTTCTGCTCACTCCAGGTTAAAAAGATGAAGGCTATTTAAAAAGAGCTCTGCAAGATATACTCTGTACAAATACGCAGCAAACAACTGAATGTTGCAGTGTACAAAAATATGCCTGGAACCATTCAAGACCCCTTTACTTTTTTTCCCCAGCCAATTTACTGGGGGAGGGTAGCAAAAATCATTCAGGAAGTGACACAAAACAGTGAACTTGGTTTGGTTCAAATTTGCTTTTTTGGAAGAACACCCATGTTTTTATGCCCATTGTGTTGTACTGCTGTCACACTGTATCTGACCTATGACATGTGATGATTGTACATACAGATACCAGCCTTATTATCTACAGTGTACAATTGATCTGTAGGTTGCCTCAGCAGTGAGCTTTCAATAGTACAATGTACTCAAGAGGAGTACTGCTACAAACAAGCACTCTAGCTTGTTGCTCCTGTGCCTAGCAGTCCACCTTTACACAATATATAGACTGAATTCCCCTTTTCCTCTGATATCTTGCCCACTATTGCAAAGACTTGATACTGTAGTTCACAAACACCACAAATTACAGCACTATAATTGTGAATTTGTATCTGTGATTTTGGTCCTCTTTTTCTCTCAAAACACTGACTGACATACATGTACATGTACATTGTAGTTCGGATCAATATGGTTTGCTGCTTCCATTGTGCCGAGTAGTAAAAAAGTAAAATTACTAGCTGTGTACATGTAGGACAATGACTGACTTCAAAATAATGAACCGGATATAGAGTAACTGCGTCAGTAAGCGGCCGTGCAGCCGTTCGCGGCAGGTACAACATACACGGTAATATACAGCTAAACACAGCATTGCACTGTCACATGCACACTACACATACACTAACACACTAGCAATCAACAAAAACCAACCGATAAAATGGGCACGATCTCTGACGAAAGTGAAATTTTCTCACCTAAATGACAACATATCGCATCCAAAATGAAATTTTCGGTACTTCTTAACATAACAGTTAAGAAACAATGGTCCAAGAAACTTGATTTTTTGTCATTTTCTCGATGTTCAGGGATTTTAAAAAACATATCCTCACGTAAAACAGAACTTTCGCGAGCCGATGTGGGCCGCCATTTTTTTCGGAAAATGGATGTTACCATCGAAAAAAGTGAGAAAAACACGAGAAAGACATCAACAACACCGCCAGAATTGCGATCTTGTTTGCGGCCAATGCATGTGCGCACGCTATTTTCACATGCTTTCGCAATGGGAATTGGCGCTTACGCAATGTTCGCGAGACCTGTGAAGGCGTTCAGCCAAAGATCGCGGAGCACGCGCGTATTGCATAGGGATTGTACATCGTGCCGCAAGCAGAAATACTACGTCGCATATCGCCCTTATCGGCGAAAATTGTGCCAGGTTTTGCCCTGGTAAATCATGAAAACTGCGTTGGTCAATGGTAAATTTCTTTCCTGAAAACAAGTGCGTGAATGAATAATCTTGTCTATGATATATGAAATGGTTGAAAATAATTTGCCTGATTTGTTTACAAGTTGGAAAAACCCTCAACAATGCTTAAACTGCCGCAAACGGGATATTTTACTCTATACATACATTTGTACGTACAAATTGTAGTAGTTTGCATACCAAAATATTTGCATGATACTCTACTCGCATAGCAGAGGAAAGATTATGAATTTTTGTATATGAATCAGTATTAGAGATATAATGTTGTAATGGGCACAGAAATATTAGGCAAATGCCTTGCATAAATCTATAAAGGAAATACAGCTTGTATGCAATGCTAATGCATGATGACTTGTATTGATTCATAATACAATGTACCTTGATTATCGCTCATGTGATCAAAAAGAAGTTATATGTGCCATCATCTTACAACAACATTTCTACTACTTTTTTTCATTTAGTAAGATTCTGGCAATAACATCATCTAACAATTACAATGTTTTGGTAAAGTACTAATATGATTATCAAAAGACATTAGGATGCACCTCCCCCTACATGGAGCATAACTTGCATGCCTGCCTGCAATGTCTTGTGTTTCTTATCAATTATATATCAGAAACATAATGTCAAAGCTTATTTTGTAAATACAGTACGCGCAATAAGAAACGCCTCCGTCAATTTCGTTTTCCAACGAAAGTTCGTTATCGATCGAGTAGCAACGAAATCTGGACGAAATTTGGACGAAATTTCGTTATCGATTTATTAGCAACGATTCTGACGCTTTGTGGACGCTTTGTGGACGCATTTCACGCACGACCGCCCGCTCAATTCCGTTCGGGAAATGCGTTGCTCGTTCGGAAAATGCGTGTTCGGAGCTCGGCAGTTTCGTCCAAATTTCGTTAGAAGCGTCCGTGATCCAAGGCTTAGGCGCACATGGAATACAGTACACACGTGTGTGTGTAGTGGCCACATCCACAGCCGCTAGCCGGCAAGAATCACTGCAAGATTAGACTCAACAAGTAGCACAGCGGTCGGGAATGAGAACAGTAGACAGGCGTGGAATTCACCTGATACACATAATAATATTAAAAATGGTAACATGTATACATATATCGATGCCGTTTTCATTGAAGCAATTTGTAAAAGTTTTAGTTTCCTTACCCTAGCTGTAAGTATGGCACCGTTAGCAGATTATTCACTGCATTTAGTGAAAGTCACCTGATACATCACATGGTGGTATGCGGGCTGCATGTAACCAGGGAATGTGCACGTATGGGAAAGGCGAGTGCGCCGTATGTGCGTCGCCATTGCTATGGCATGGCTCGCTCGGCTGAACGAAACAGAGATGTTATACGATGTAGTACTTCACGTGTTTTGTTTTGTTTTTTACAAGCAGAAAATAAACAACTGTTGATCATGAAATAGACTAAATTACCAATCAGAGATCAGTCGGGTTCATAGTATTTAAGAGAAATCACGCAATTTTGGCGAGGGTGAACCCACAGGAACCCACAGGAACCTTATCGTAGAATGCCGACCAAAAAGAAAATGGTTTCACTAAAATTGCGTGTACGTAAAATCCATTTGAGTATAGAAAGAAAATTAACCGCCAAAGAGAGGAAAAAAAAAATTAGAAGGATTTGTTCGCCGTTATTTGGTCATTAAATATATTTCTTTCTTCAGCAATTGCGCGTTACATTGCCCGTTTTTTTATTGAATCAGGGCCCTGTTGCATAAAACCCTTACCGCTGGACTTACCGCTCCTTTCTAGCGGTAAGTCTTCAAATCAGCGGTAAATTTTATAATCCTTGATGCTGATTGGCTGTGATGCCTAACTTTGACGGTAGTTAACATTGAAATTCAATGGTAAGTTTTATGCAACGGGCCCCAGAAAAGCAAAAAAAAAAAAAAAATATTCAAAACAAGACAATACGTTTAATTCTTAGTTTGATATCGTTTATTTCTTTATTGGACAGAGAGATAATTCAGACGGTACGTGGAATTTTCAAAGCGACTAATTCAGACTGATTCTTAGTTTGACTTGGCTCTTTCTTTCTTTCTTTCTTTCTTTTTCTTTTTTTTTTTGGGGGGGGGGAGTGGGGGGTTGAGGGTCATGTTCGTTGTACCCATGCACCCATAAGGTTCGTTAGTACGAAAATGAAACATTCAGATACACGCGACTTCCCTACACGAAAAATAGATGTTCGTAAATGTGATAGTCAAATTATGATTCATAATCCGAAAATGCACGAATGTTTGTGATTGGATAGGTGCGTTATTGTCGGATTAGCAAACCTTCGGAGTACTGTAGTATCGAGCCTGTTGTATTCACGGATAAACGAACTTTTGGAAATATGAATTTTATATTCAGAGCAAGACAATAAGTTTAATTCTTATTATAGTTTGACATCGTTTATTTCCTAGTTGTGAAGCGGGAAGCGAGAGATAATTCTGAAAAGAAGTATACAGACGGAACATGAAATATTCAAAGCAGCTATGAGATTAAATCTTAAGTTGTTTATTTGTTTGTTTGCTTGCTTGTTTGTTGTTATGCTCAAGTGTTGGTGTAATTATATATACATTTTTATTTTATTTTTTTTTTTTTAGGGGGGAGGCATTTTTGTAGTACCCACTGCACGTAAAGTTCGCTGATGCGAAAGTGATAAAATGTTCCGTAACACGCAAATTCCCTACACCATAGATGTTCGTACCTAGTGTGAAAATAAAATGTATTACTATTATTATTTTTTCCCCATTGTTCGATTAGCAAACCTTCGGAGTGTCAATCCTTTCGTTTTCGGATAAACGAACTTCCTTAACTCACAACACCACTTTCAGAGTAACAAACTAGTCATTATTTTATTCGGGCATTGAGAATACACGTAGTTCAGGAAAACCTTTAAGGCAAGAATTACGATGGATTCTTAGTTTGAAATCATTTTATTGATTTCCGTGGTGTTCATTATTCCGAAAAAGAAAACGGGTGCGCTATTCCGATGGTTACGGCGTTATTTCGAATCCGAAACACGCATATTCCTTGTGCCTATCCATGTTTGTTGATTCGAAAATGTAATCATGCTGCGGGTAATTGCTATAGGGCCATATATTGTTTTATTTCTGTCTATTGTTATATTATTATTATTATTATTATAATTATCATTATTATTATTATTATTATTATTATTATTATCATTATTATTATTATTATTATCGTCTTTAACATTATTAACCAATATTTTGATTAACGAGCATTTTGTTGGCTGTTTTTTTTTTTGGGGGGGGGGGGGGCATTGCCCGATTAGCAAACCTTCGGAGTGTCAATCCTTTTGTTTTCGGATGAACGAACTTCCTTTCCTCAGAAGAAGAAATCAGAGTAACAAACTAGTCATTATTTTATTCGGGCATTGGGAATAGTTCAGGAAAGAAACAGAAGGGAGGAATCCGAAACACGCATATTCCGTGTGCTTATTTATACGTCATGTTTATTGATATGCTGCGGCTAAGGGCCTATTGGAGGTCGTTATACCTCTCGTTTGGTGTACGATTTCTTTCGTTTCATATCACTGTATTTCTCCCTTCATATTCTTAATCTAAAGGTAATTCTTTCAATTGCCTCGCACTGTGTACATGCATTTTCGTAACGGCGATTTCCCGCTTTGCTGCAGTATTTCGAAGGGTGTTTGATGCCAGCCGCTTCGGTGTGCTCTGTGGTAATGTTTATGTAGTTGTCGGGGAGGTTGTTGATATTTGTCTGTTGACATTTATTTTCGTACAGGCAGGGGCGGATCCAGGAATTCTGTACAGGAGGGGGGAGGGGCACAACTAGTATTTCTGGTGCCACTTCCGGGTTTCACTTCTATTTTTTTTTTTTTTTTTTCACGATAAATAAAGGGGGCGCGCGCCTCATGCGCCCCCTCTGGATCTGCCACTGCTACGTGTTTATCTCGAGTGATGGTGATCGTGTTTCTAAATGTTTATAAAAAAAGGACATTATCTGAGTGATGCCTGATGATAGTGCAGGTGATGATAATCAACGATGCTGATGTAAAAGACGGCTTGCTGTGGATGCTGAGCGTTTATACGTGTCCTTCGTTTATTTAAATAAGTTTTCCCTCTTTTACTCTTCTTTCCCCTCCCAAGAATGATAAAAAAAGAAAATACTGTACCTACACCTCACGACAAAAGGAACCACGTGTGAACAACCATCGTTAAGTTCAATCGAAACGTTCATTATTAGCAAAGAATAAGGGGAAAACACGAGTGACGGAAAATGGTAGAAGCGACGAGATTGTCTTCTTGTGTATAATGCGGTCTCTTGGGATTGGAAAAACCCCACCCTCGGATCCCTTTGTGGAAATTTCCACAAAACCAGGTGCGTGCCAGACCCCAGGTGCCAGACGAAAGAATGCGCGCACTGGTGTAAGAACTCGCTGGTGAGTTGAGTTAAAGGAATCATTGCAAAGATGTTCTGATTCTTTCGTCTTTCTTTAGGCGCATACATCGAACAGTCGATTATTGCGTACTTGATCTAAGTACAATGTATTTATATGTTCCCGAGCTGTAAAAAGGAATTGATTAATCACTCAAAAATGCAATCACAGATTATGAAAGGTCTCATATGCCTAGACAAATTCACTGAGATGTCCTATGTGAGATGCAGCCACCACCCGATTAAACAGCAAAATCATGACAGTAAAATTTCACGCTCACCAAAACTGCCTATTACTTTTCATATGAATTTTGGTTATCAACACTCGTTCGTGGATTTGTTTGTTTGCATGTTTTGTGTGTATTATTCCTCGATCCTGAAAGACGTATTATTCGCATCGAACGTAAACTGTTTACCGTAACTAAGCCTATGGCGCATTCGATCCATTCAACTTGCAGTAACCTCTAAGGCAGTAAGTTAGTACAGCTGTAGCACATGGTGCATTCCTTTGAACCACATGTTTCGCATATCGGCACATCCAAACACGATTACAGTCAAGGGAGAAGAAATCGTAATACTGTACATGTACTTACGAAAGTGATTATGCTTAAGATCAAATAAAATGAAGAAGTTTGAAAACAACTTGGCAACACTCAATCAAGTTTTTCATTCTCTCACACAAAAGCTCTCTTGAGAAAATGAAAGCATTCCCCCTCCCCTGCTAGATAATGGAAGTTTTCATTACTAGCCCAGCAAGTTTTGGGAGTGTACATGAATGTTTTTCGGATAGAGTCAAAAGGGACCTAAGCTTCCGATTATAGCAGAATCTTCGTCAGAAGCAAAATGGCAAATAGGCGGAAAAAGCAACCACACACATGTAAAGCGACTTCACACAACAAGAACAGTCAGGGCAAAGGGACACGGAACAAAGAAAACAAAAGGAGAGGGTAGGAAGTCATGGGCAAGGAGCCCAACAGGTAAAGGGAGGGCCAGGGGGATTAGAGCAGGAGGATGGACAGACAAAAGGCAGGGGAAGGTTAGTAATGGTCGCCGTGAGGGCCAGGGGGCAACCATTGAAGGAAAAGGATGAATATGGAGGCAACATCAAACAAGATAAGGAACAACAGAGAGATAAAGAAAGGTAAAGCGTGAAATAGCAACAGCAAAGGGGGGGGGGGGGGTGAGCAAACAGCAAGCCCTAGAAAGGATCTGTACAAGTACCAAGAGGATGCAACAAAATGAAAGTGAGAGTCAATCAACAAATGCAATTAACCATATCAAAGTATGGTAATATTAATACAGTAATAATGATGATATTGACAAAACAAATTAGAATAATAATCATTAAAGCACATAAAAAAGGGGGACACAAAGTCCATGGGAGAGAAAATGTATACTTGCAAAGCAAGTATCAATAGGCAAAATAAATACATTTCAAAGAGCTGGTTCATATGAAATCACCTTTGATTTATGATTTTACAAACAAGAATTTTCATCGCCTACCTATTTCTTTTATTACTTTCGTAATGTCATGATATTTCATGATGGCATGTGTTCTGTCTTTACATGGCAAGATAGGGTTTTTTTTTCCATCCAGGGTCAAAAGAAGAAAGTGATAGAAAGATAATTGAAAGGATAGAATGAAACACCTACTCAGCAGGCTCTTGATATAACGCAAAAGCAATTCATCAGAAATGCAGTACAGTTCTAAATAATTTATCAGTGGAAAAAAGAGCAAAGAAAATGGGATTTCGAGTTCAATAGGAGTAGGAACATCGCAATTTACAGACTTGGACCTGATGCAAACATATTGTCTAGCTTCTGGTTGAGTTTCTTCAGAGACATAAATTTTGGTAACAGTAAACCAGAGTGAACAAGCAAAAGGATACAATTAAGTGAAAAAATAAAATGCAGGTCTCTAGACCACTACAGTGCACGATCGAGCGAGCAACACTAAAACAGCCCCCAGGGCCAGGCCATGTCGTCAGTGTCACTCTCGTCTTAGATCATACAGGCCTACATTGTACATACATCGTTTCATACTCGTCATCGCCAACGTCATGATGGTCGGTCACACGAAATAAATTGCATCATCATAAGAGCTCTTATATCAACACCACTAGATAGTAGAATCATTATCATTATCACTATCATTCCAGTCAATCTCATCCAAAGCGAAATCCTCAAAATCATCGTGGTTAATACTCTCACAAAACACATCTCTAAACGATTCAGACATCGCAGACCTAGCTACACATCTTGCACACAAAAATGAAATGGAGGTGGAAAACTACGATGAATACACAAAAACTATCGACGATGGCATTTTACCGTAGCAGAAAATACACAGAGTATCTTGCACTGGAAAAAAAAAAATGGATGTGGAAAACTACGATGAGGAA
Organism: Diadema setosum; assembly: GCA_033980235.1. Lineage (NCBI taxonomy): Eukaryota > Metazoa > Echinodermata > Echinoidea > Diadematoida > Diadematidae > Diadema > Diadema setosum. The sequence continues at coordinate 13,135,049 of CM067080.1, forward strand.
AACTAGGGTGAAAACCCGATGCGTGAAGACGAACGATGAAGACACTTTTACGGTAAAAATACTTACACGGAAACAAACGAGTGGGTACGATATTCTCGCACACACGAAGATAATCGACACATCGTTCAATCGAAAAACTCAACAAACACTCGAACAAAAACTCACCCAAAATTGTGGCAAACAGGGTAATCACTTAATAAAAATGAGAAAAAAACACTCTCAGAAGTATGATTGTACTCTGAAAAGAAAGGGATACAATGATACGGAAGCAAAAGAGAGAAAATGAGAGAAATGGACGGGAAACCTAGAGAACTTCGACGAAAGAAGAGCTAGCAATTCGCGATTAGAGCTAACTTTGTATACAACATACACTGTAGCTGTGTGTGTGATCGCGCGTACAAGGGTTGAAAGCGTTGAAAGCGTTGAAAGCATTGAAAGCGTTGAAAGCGTCCACAGCTTCGGAAAAGCGTTCGGGGATTTCGTTGAATTCGTTGAATTCGTCCAAAATCCGTCCATGAAGTCTGGACGCAAAAAGCGTTGAAAACGTCCCAGGCGAAATCAACAACGCTAAAAGCGTTGGGACGAAATTTGGACGCACTTTCGTCGGGCGTTTTCTATTGCGCGTACTGTAGTTGGTCTCACATAAATCAAGATGAAAATTTCACAGTCAGTTGAAACAATGTAAGTTTGTAACAAAAGTACGGATAACCTACAAATTTTATCTCAAACTAGGAAAGATGAAATGGCGAGTTCCTACACAATGGATCGATATCAGCTACACAAGACCTAGAATTGAATACGTCAGTACAAATACCTTTGTTTGGCACAACACAAGATCATAAGCCATTCATCTAAAAGAGGTTTACACAGTGCCATGAGGTCACATTAAAAAATAATGCATCTTGCACTTCACACACTGCATTTCTGTACCTCAGAATAGGATGTTGCAAGTTAACACAAACGCGAGGCACTAATGAAATGAAACTAGCCACCTGTGTGACTGATGCAGTTTAATCTGGTAGGTATCACATACATACAAAATGTATGCATTATCGCTAATGGTATAATTGTCCATTTCCCATTGAGACTGACAGAAGGGGGGTTGGTCCCAGATTGCACAAGATGCCAATGTGGGCCGATGCCAGCAACCAAACTGATGAAATTCGGTGGGAATTCCACAAGCACATTGCTAAATATTTTTGTTTACTTTGCATGGTACTGCAAATATCAAGCCTCTAACATGTATGTAATATATAGTAAAGTATGTACATGTAAGCCTACATACATGTAATTCTTTTTTGCTCTGTGTATTGTACGAGGTCAAATTTCAGAAAACAAACAAGACAAGATTATCATTTAGTTAATTGGTAATAACATGTGTTATACCCCTAGGATGATACCGTTATGCTAGAAAGTGCTGTATTTGAGCATACATGTGTACACTCTGTACAAGTGTATGTCTCCTATCCGGCCAAATCGATTATTCCGACACCTGCCGGTCCCGACATGGTCGAATAATCGAGGTCCTCCTGTAATTCAAAGTCAGCCATACGTACATGTAGGTGTTCAGTTGTACCAGTATGCTGCATATCGTCCCATCGTAGGGTGTATGAGCACAAAAATACATGAGGCTGTCATTGTCTCCATGACAGCTCTTCTATTATTAAACTCTATAGTTTGTGAGTAAAATCCACACTACAAATTGATGTTATAACTGAACCTCTTTTTGCTGATTGTGATATGCAAGGGTTTACAGTTGTATGGGCAATGTAGTGTATGGACATGGAGTTGAACGGAATGTTTAACCCGACACACACTGTAAAAAAAAGATTATTTTGTGTCAAAACCTTGAGTACATTGTAACTGTTGTACACCTACAACCTGTAGAGTTGCAGGTTTCAAGTCATTTTTTTTTTTTGGTCTTGGTCTTGATGAAGACACTTCATTTGGTGATCTTGGAAAAAGTTATACAGCTAAATGTTACAACAATAGAAGAATTTTTCTGCCAACTGTATCAAAATTGTGTGTTTTTATACTAAAAATGATGTCCAAGAAATGAGCAAAGCAAAACACACTAGGATCAAAAATTGTGTGTGGATATACATCTGTTGGCAGTGCCTACACTAGAGAGCTATCCATACCTTCCACTATAGTGTACATTCGACTTTATCTTTATCTCCCCTGAAATGACCTGGTCACTGAGTGCAATGTGATAGGGGTGTGTTTTGACTCAAGAGGATCAATGCCACACTACATGGAGCTATTCAGATATCTGAGTTCCCTCATGTGTGATAGATTACAACTTAATATCTGCTTCTACTGCACTTACAGCTGTAGATATTACAACATGAGAAAAAGATTTCTGAATCTCTGCCCCCCCCCCCCACACACACACACACAAACAGATTGCCATATTTCATCATCCTTTAATCTGCATTACAAATAATACAAAACCTATCTGGTTCGATGGGGACAATTGCTAGTTTTCCTTTTTGAACTATTTTATATGCTCTTGTATGATGCACAAATAACATTTAAATCTAATCAAGACAAGGAATTGAGGTGTGATTTACAATTGTACAATGAGCCTGTTAAAAGCTGACCCAAGAAATTTGACATGACGTTTTTTCCTGTCTAGATAAAAAAACACAGTTGACAGTTGAAGTGAGAAGCATGCTGGCCTTAAACCCTTTTGAAACAATGGCCTTGTATAAGTCAGAAGTTTGCATACAGAGTACAGTGATGGTTTAAAAACATCCTGTGGAACTTGTAACCTACAATTGTATGCTGGAGCAATGTACAGTCCACTGTACGGAAGTCCACTTACAGCTGTTCTACTTTAGATTTAGAGTAAACAGCACAATATTTTGGAAAAAGGTTTACTTTGAATACACATATTGGGCCACCGACCTATAGATTGGAAGTGAGCCTGTTTCAGTAAACTGAACCCAGTCATTGACAAGGACCACTGTACCATAATAAACGCAATGACACCTTCAAAGACTGGTCAAGGGAGGGTTAATGACCTGCAGACACAAAGAGGAGCTCAAGCCCTCCACGTAGTCTGCAGTGCATGAAAGGCCAAGGGCTCGGACTTTCACACCACAAAAACTCTCTAAGCAGTGATGTGACCCCTTCAATTGTACCTTCCTGAAGGGATAGTGGATGGAGGAGAGTAGACAAAAGAAGTTTATCTACCCCTAGACAGGTGCCTGAACATACAAGTAGCTGTAGAGTGCCTTTTGCTTGCTGTGGCTACCAGAGCATTGTAGGTACACTGCAGTTCCTCAACTTGTGTTCCTAAACTAACCAGTGTTCAAGAGGCAGTGTAATGACAGTAAATTACAATTGTGGATAGGACCTTATCTACTTAAGGCAGCATCTTCAGCTCTCTTCTCTTAACACAGTTCCCTGCCATTAATGACTTTTGCCAAAGCAATAGCTCTATACAGCTGTACCACTTCTTCTGAATACACTTGGGTCTCATTTCATTAACAGTGTGAATAGTTATCAGAGCAATTCTCTCCAGAAGAGCAACTTCTTGTATAAACTTGTAGTGACAGCCAATCACGAAGCAGGGCTCTTGTCCTTATACCACCAATCAACACTTGCCACTGCAGCAAGAGTTGCAATTACAGCAACTTCCTATGAAATGGAGAACTGGGTCAAGAGAATCCGACTTCTGTCCAGTGACAGGGCTGTGTATAGACATACAAATTTGTAGTTAGAGGATATCATAATTGTAGACAAGACAACTTCTCCAGGGATGCAATACAATGGAAAGGATACAAACTATGATTGTACTTATCTTTTATGAAAGCTTTATACTGTATTTCCAGTACTCAATAACTCTTCATCAACCCAAACAAGGCCACTGAGTATGGTATTGAAGCAACAATTCTATATGAAAGGGTAAAAACTTTGAATAACTTAGAAGTGCTTCTGACAATATATGCCCACATTTCATATTCCCAAAAAGGCAATGACTTTGCTAAAATTAGATAGTTTCTAATTTGCAGCTATTAAATATTTAGATTCAAGAGCAAGATTTTCCAGCAGGATGTTTAATCAAACTTTTAGCCACATCAATCACACAAAAATAATGCTCATACATGTAATAGAGTTACTTTTTTGGCTTTGCTGTCATGATATTTTGCTTCACTTCAATTTTGGTAGGTTCCTATGACTTCTACAAGCATTGATTATCACGTCTTTCACCAAATATTTCCCAGGAGAAGAAAGAAAAAGGGAGGAAGACAAGAAGAAGAAGAAAAGAATAGCTTTCATGGATGTCTTTGAAAAATTGTGATAGGAACAGAATATATTCTTTAGTCTCACTATCAGACCATGTACAGTACAACTTCAGCCCAAGTGAGTTGAATTTACTTTCATGATTGAATTTGAAGATTAAGAACCAAGATCTATTGATACTAGCCCCTGTGCTGTATGACCCAAAAAATGCATGTTAGCTTGTTGATCTAACAGTCACCTTGGCCTGGGTATATCGTGTATATGGGATGTGATAATGGCTGGACCTGCACCTGTGAAACAATCTCAGTCAACAACATTTAAACGAAATTCTCCGCTCCATCCTTCGTCCTTGACAAATCTAATGACATAATGTAAGATCCAGTGATTATGTTTTACTTTTAGCTGCTAGATCATCTAGAAATAGTTAGAAACACTAACGAGTTAAATTTTAACTTCTAAACGTTAAAGGCAAGCTGAAGCTAAGAAGACATGTTACCAATCCTACCATTACTGTCAGACAAGCGGGATCTAAATTCAAGTACAAATCACCATGCGGCACTACCCATACCACAGCAGATATTGCCTATAGACTAAAGTCTTTTTAAAATATTAGATTAGAATGTTTCTATGTCCTTCTTTGCACTGGTAGAAATAGGGTCTACACTACCTAGTATACAGTACCTACTCCAGCACCAATGCTACAAACTGGGAAATTGCGGTTGCGTGGAGCATTTTTTTCACATTGCCAATTATTTCTAGATCTATGTCACCGGGGCAGTCTATCGCAGGAATCTCCTCGCGTCCCTGGGAATGGATAATAGTCGCAGCTGCTTCGACCAGCGCATACGACCTTTGACTTAGCCAACACCAAGTGTAAATTACGTAGGCCCTACACAAAGTACAATATGTGGGGTTGGTACGCTTGAGCTTGTACGTTGTTTACTATGATCATGATGATGTACGATCTACGAATACATGTACGACGCCGGCACTTACCATGTCAATGATCTTCGTCCTTTTTGATTTCCTCCTCGACATGAAGAATGCAACCGCCAGCGCTCCAGCGGCAACCACGCCAGCAGTCATCGTCACCTTCGCTGTAGTCGATCGCAGCATTTTCACGACAGATGATGTGAACACTGAAGAAATTGAAAACAATCTTGAAGGTGAATACTCAAGGCAGTTTGGCTGTGTCAGCTGAATTTGAAGAGCAGAGGCCAGAGAGTTTACAGGAAAACAAAAAACAAAAAACGTAGCTAGAAGACGTTAATATAAGAGCCTTATAAGAAGTGTTAGTAAATTTAGTTCAGTCTACATTTACTGGTACGTTTCTCCCACTCTTTTCACTAAGTATGAGCAAGTTAACTGAGTATCTTCAATCTTAACTGACCCACCTTTAATATAATACTAGTAGTTAACACCAGTAGAGTTTTACGGTTTATTCGGTACAGGCTAGGCCAAAGTATAAGTGCTGCTGCTACTCTGCCTAGCTAGCTGTGCACTTCCAAAGTGCAGAGCGAACGTTCGTACGGCGTGCATGAGAATGAATGGGAATTCTGTGGTCTGCCTGCCACCGCACCGCAGTACGGTACCGTTGAATGAAGGGCGCGTAATGTTTACCATCGTGTGCGCGTGCTTTCTATTGACCACCGTCCTGTCTGCAGAAGGTGACCTTTGAAAGGTGACAGGGCAGGACAGCTGCTACTCAAAATGGTCTGTCTTGCTGCGGGTCAGAATGACAATACAGTCAAACCTGACTATAGCGGCCACCCAAGAGAGATGAAGAGTGGCCGTTATAGACAGTGATGACCGCTTTAGACAAGTTAACGGACAGTTTGTGTGCATTGCATTCTTGTATGTACGTGTATTTTGCGGAAAAACATGCTGAATATTATCGGTTTGACTGCGGCTCCGTTATGGGTCTGTGGCCAGGTTGAAGTCTACCACGGGAGGCAAAATTGGTGGCCGCTGCCCGCGACAGGTAGCCGCTATACGCAGGAACTGTAGGCCTAACATGGTTTTTCTCTTGGGGGGATTTTTCAGTGGCCGCATAAGTCTATATAGATATTTCTACTATCTTTAATAGATAGACATCAAAATTATGTTTCATTCTCCTTTAAGATATTATGTTATTATGATCACTGTATTTTGTAGTTATGATTTGAAATCAAAACATTAAATTTAATTATTGGAATTCAAACGGTATATTGATGATATAAATATATATCAATATAAAACGATGATAAGAACAATGATGACAATGACAATCTTAACCAGACATAACATTTGTTGCATTTCAATAGTATTTTCAGTGATTTCCATTTTTGATTGACCGAGAGCATAAGACTCTCCTTTATTTCTTTCCGCATTTACAATATATACAGTTAAAAAAAGACGAATATAAAATAGTTCACAATATAATACACAAAGGGATGACATAGGTCATCATATAATAAAGTATAGTACCAAATCAGACTTTTAAAAAAGTCAGACTTAAAGAAGAAGAAGAAGAAGAAGAAGAAGAAGAAGAAGAAGAAGAAGAAGAGAGAAGTGGAGTTAAGTGAAAGAAAAAGGTGTCCCGTAAAAGCCTCAAGGGCTTGCAGTGATGGGATCACCTGACTATACAAGGAGTTGGAAAACACGAATATAATTATAGAACAGAGAATGCAACGCAGTGTTGGGTAAATTATACAAATGGGGGATCAAATGTGAAGAAATGTGAAACTAGTATTTGGCGAGGAGAAATATTTTAAGTTATTGTTGTTGTTTTTTTTAAAGACCTGTTAAACTGTGAATTTCGGATACTGGACGGTAGTGAATTCCAAATGACCGGACCAAGGTGACGAACTGATTTTGAATGGATGTTTGTTTCCATTTTCCAGCGGTGGAATTTGGATGACTGACGGGTGTTGTAATTATGCACTTTATCATTCAAACAAAACATTTCGGTGAGGTAAGGGGGAAGGCTTTTGGTGAAATACCTGTGCATCAAAGAAGCAATTTGAAAGACATTGCAGTCATGGACATTCAATGTGTGAAAGCGGTGGAACAATATATCGTTTTGACGGAGCAAGATAATGAGTGTTCGCGCAAACACGGAGTGCTTTCTACTGGAGTCGTAGCACTCTTGACACTTTAAAGGGATGTAACGAAGCCCATAACACATTACAATACATTATATAGGGTAAAATGAATGCGTTATATAATAACAAAAGGACATTACAAGGCAGTATATTTTTCAGATTATTCATAACTCCAACAATCCGGGATACCTTACCACAAACAAAATTTATATGAGAATCCCATGTCAACCAGTCATCGAGTTGTACCCCAAGGTATTGGACAACAGAGCATTGCTCTATCAAAGTATTGTTAATATAAAGTTGGACATTATCATAACAAGATCTTCTATTTTGTCTGTTTCTGTAGACAGAAACTTCGTTTTCAAAATATTGAAAGATAATTTATTACAAACAAGCCATTTATATATTTTATCCAAATCAACATTAATCCTACTGACCAAAGTCTCAAAGTTTTGTGTTGATTCCGTATATAATGTGTACTCAAATGTTTATTTGCAATTGCATTGATAATGAAATCAATGAAATGAAAAGAAATGAACATGAATTTTTTTTTATAATTCATATTAAAATAAAGATTTACCACATAACGAGGACGGGAATATTGAACAGGAGGAGAAGGATACAGGGGAGAAGAAGAAAAAATGAAGATAATTTATGGTGACTAAGAAGGAAAGATAACAAATGGAATGGGGAAATAAGGTATAATACTGAGTAGTAGGGCCTGATTATAGTAGTAGTAGTAGTAGTAGTAGTAGTAGTAGTAGTAGTAGTAGTAGTTAGTAGTAGTAGTAGTAGTAGTAGCAGCAGCAGCAGTAGTAGTAGTAGTAGAAGTAGCAGAATAGAAAGACTAGTAGAATAAAAAAATACAATAAAAAGTTTTAGTGGTAAAAAAAAAAAAGAAGAGAAGTAGGCCTAAAGAAGAAGAAGAAGGGCGGTGAGTTGGCTCAGTCGGCAGCGCGTCTGCCTCACGATCCTAAGGGCCCGGGTTCGAACCCGAGTCTGGACTGAGCAATGTTGTGTGTAAACATACCGTCCCCTCTAGCAAGAGGCAAAACACTCTGTCCCTCGGATAGGACATAAAATGGATGGTGTATGAGAAAGTCACAACTCATGCACGTAAAAGATCCCGCTTCATTCATTCATCGTAAAGAGCAAGGAGTTTAACCCGGTGAAGTGGTCCAGCCTCACATACAACTGGACCCCATGGAAGACCAGCTTAGTGTAGCTGAATATGGGCTATCCAGCCATCTTCACAGATGAAAAAATGAACAAAGAAGAAGATTGATAATTATTAACATAGGAAAAGAAAAAACAACAGAAAAACAGAAATCCTCACTTATTGCCTTTGCAATAAAAGATAAGGATATTGATAATTTAATATGAAAGTGAGCATATCGACTGTGTATATTCTTGCAATAAAAATCACTTGATGTTCTCATTCGTTTAGTTAAACATGATTGTATCATGGATATTGCTGTGCAACATTAGTCCTGCACTGTTATAGATTAGCGCCAGCTGATCGGAATAGTTTGTCAACTCCCAATATAGTCCAGTCAAAATACGACAAAAAGTGGGTTAACCCACAACTAATTGCAACAGAAACGATTCCACTTGCATATGAACCGGAGGAGCTATTAAAATAACATATTAAAAGTTCCCTAAAATTCGAGTGGTGGATCAGTGTCTAATTTGCATAAATTCAAAATGGCAGCCATACAACCTATTTATGCCTATATCTGGGGATATATAACCCACAGAAAATAAATTCCGGAGTCTAAACCTATGTTTTCTAGGTCAAGGAATACAGATATGTTATCTTTATCAACTTTCAAGCATCCCTTTATATAGTTTTTGCATATATTTGCATATAATTACATACAAAATGGCCGCCATATTGCCTGTACAAGCAGGTGTCTTAGTAATGTAGTACACTCAGGAATAAGTCGCTATATATTTGGACATAAAACCCGCAGAAAATAGATTCTTGTGTCTAAACCTTTGTTTTTTATGTCAAGTAATACAATTATCATATAAGCAGTAACTTTCAAGCTTCCCTTTATACATTTTCTGCATATATTTGCATTTAATTAAATGCAAAAAAGCCGCCACAATGCCTCTACAAGCTTATATCTCCATTTGTAAAAGGTATCCAGTGTTGGTGTCTGTGGTCTTAATTTTACTGCTGAGAATCACTGATGTAGAATACCTTCCACTTAGGAATAATTACCTATATTTCACTAAAAATTTGCGTATATTCATACATAAATCTATTCAAATTAAGAGTAGCTTATATTCATAAGCTACTCTACAAAAGTTTCATGAGTTTGGACATTAGATGACGATCTTGTCATATCAGGGTACCATGTCACTCACTCACTTTCTGAATAAAAGACCCAGGGGTCCAGCCCTCATCCGAGCATCTCAAGTTCCCCTTCCTTGCATGTTTACAGACTATTACTTGGGAGAAAGGAAATTGGAAGACGTTGGGAAACTGTAGGGCCATATCTGGAAGCCTTTAGGGACCTCCAGGGCCCAGGGAGGCATGATGTCCATATTTATTTATATGCATGACACTAGCGATAAATGCACTTACAGTACTAAATTTGTTGTAAATTTGACCATGTGTTTTCAAAAGGAGGATCAAAAATCAAAAGTGGCCTCCAATAATTTGGTCCCAGCCCAAAGGTGGCCGCACCTAGATCAGATTTGGGGTGCCTTTGGGCATTCTGTGGCCGGGGGATGGTTCCCATTTTATATACCAATATTCTACCAGCCAAGTTTGATAACAAATTGAACAGTTTTTTTTTTTTGAAGATGAAAGAGTGAAAATTGGTACCTATTTGGCACTAGCCCCAAGGAGGTCACCCCTGCATCTGCCATAATAATCTTGAAAGTATGCTAATACACTCACTGATGTATTTACTCGATGCTCTTTTGGTTTTATAAAAGCAGCAACTCTAGATACAGATGGGGACATTAGTGCCTACACGTAAAAAAAAAAAAATATATATATATATATATAAATATATATATATAAATATATATATATATATATATATATATATATATATATATATATATATATATATGTGATGACGAAGTAGACTGGTGACCTGCATTTCAGTCCAGCAGTGCTAGTTATTCAGACCAAATTTTCGACGAATATATTTGTCTTCCTGAAGGTCGACAATGGCAATTTTGAAGAAAGACGAATGTATTCGTCGAGAATTTGGTGTGACTAAATAGCACTGCTGGACTGAAATGCATTACCACCCTACTTCGTCATATTTTCTGTACTGGTACCATATATATATATATATATATATATATATATATATATATATATATATATGGTACACACAAGTAGAACCAGTTATAACAGAGCTAGGTAAAAAGTACGAAGATGAATATCTTGGAGACTGCATACTATGCAGTCTCCAAGATATTCATCTTTGTACTTTTTACCTAGCTCTGTTATAACTGGTTCTACTTGTGTGTGTGTGTGTGTGTGTGTGTGTGTGTGTGTGTGTGTGTGAGGTTTTTTTTTATGATAAATTCCTTAATTTGGGGGTTCTGGGACCTTTTGGACATGGCGTCTATTTGAACAACTTGATAGTCTGTCATCCTTGGGATGCTACTTGCCTAGTTTGTTGAAGATCTGTCATTACATGGGGTCTTCAAAGAGAATCTGAAAATGGTTTTTGAAAATGCATGCATGACTGTCGACGGACGCCAGAAGATAAATGATGGCTACTTGCAATATTAGCTTGAACCTTTTTTGCTGTCTTGAACCTTTGGCTAAGATGAATTTAAAATGAATCAAAGTCATTGGATTTCAAGAAAACTTTCTTCCGTTTCAAGTACATCATTTTCATTTTCTGTCTTGCGATAATACAGATACTTAAGATATGTAATGTGATCTCTGAAAATATAGATCAATGATAAAAGTGTAAAACATGAAAACTCGCTTACACTCAAAGTGTTCTATACCACAAACTCTGGACTAGGATAGTGTGAAATTGCAGTCGATTAATGTAAAGCAAACAGGATCCCGGCTTCATTTCATACTGACGAAAAGAAGAGTGGTAAGTCTCACATTTTTTGTAAACTGTGTTGATGTCTTTCAAGAATGTTATTCATTCCTAGTCACCAATTAGAACAGCATCATCTGACTCCTCAGATATTTTAGAAATACAACATTACAAGTGTCTGATCTATAATGGCCAGCATCTGCCACTGATATGGGTTGTGTGCAGTCAAATCTGTTTGCCCTGCAACTATACATTACCAGTTTGCTAACAGCCTGATGTAACAGATACAACACGAAAAATGGTAAAAGTAACATTTATCAGAATTTATAAGCGTTTTATGAGCTTGAAGCCAATGAGAAGGATGCTGTTTGTATTGATCGACTGATGAATCCAGAGTACTAGGAATAGAAATGTTAAGGCATTTCCTTTTTCTTTTCTTTCTTTTTTTGTATCTGTTTTTTTTTTCTGTAAGTCATTGGGTGAAACCACGTAAAAATATGACAAAATCCACTTCCATACAAATTATCACGGTCATATGTTGCTCATTGATAAACATGCCTTTGCCAAAAGTTTTGCAACAAAAGACACAAGTATCGACTAAACATGGCTGCAAATCATCGCAGGTAAGGAAAAAGATGTTTGAAAAAAAATCTGCTGAATGATTTAAGACCAATTTTGGTGTACCGTAAGCACACTTTGAAAGCTATATGAGATAATATGACAAGAACATCATCTAAACAAATGTCCAAACTCATGAAACTTTTGTAGAGTAGCTTATGGATAATCATGATCTTGATGACTTTCCCCTCCCCCCAACCTTTGGCCTAAAAAAAAGTATTGCAACATAGACACAAGTATAAGCAGTAAACATGAGGGTAAAATTACACGATATAATACATTAAATATCATGCAACCATAAAAATCTTTTTAACGATTCCTACTACATAATTTGAGACTTTACTGTTGTGTACATATTGAGCACACTTCGGAAGCTAAGTTGAGATTATAGTTAAATAAAGATATGTTCTATTTGATGCTACTTACAGTTGTTTTCTGTTCTGAGGCTTTATCTCAAGAAAATGTGAGTTTAATGTAGTACAATACTTTTAATCAATGCAAGAACATAAAACTGGGTGTAAGGATAATCGTTCAGGTCGTGAATGGAATTCTAACAATTTTGCCCTTGAAATATTGGATGCATTAATTACAGTACAATTAACGTTCTGTAGCTCGTATTCCTATATCAGAAATTATATTCACGATAAAAATTTGAATAGATTTATGCTTAAATATAGCTATGCAAATTTTTAGTGAGATATAGGTAATTATTCCTGAGTGGAACGTATTCTACATCAGTGATTCTCAGCAGTAAAATTAAGACCACAGACACCATCACTGGGTACCTTTTACAGATAGAGATATAAGCCTGTGGAGTTATAATGGCGGCCAATTTGCATTTAATTAAATGCAAATATATGCAGAAAATGTATAAAGGGAAGCTTGAAAGTTACTGCTTGTATCTTAATTGTATTTCCTGACCTAAAAACCATAGGTTTAGACACCAGAATCTATTTTCTACAGGTTTTATGTCCAGATATATAGCGACTTAATTCTGAGTGTATACTACATTAATGATATACGAAGATACGGGCTTGCACAGGCAATATGGCGGCCATTTTGTATGTAATTATATGCAAATATATGCAAAAAATATATAAAGGGATGCTTGAAAGTTGATAAAGATAACATATTTGTATTCCTTGACCTAAAAAACATAGGTTTAGACACCGGAATTTACTTTCTGTGGGTTATATATCCCGAGATATAGGCATAAATAGGTTGTATGGCGGCCATTTTGAATTTATGCAAATTAGACACTGATCCACCACTCGAATTTTAGGGAACTTTTAATATGTTATTTTAATAGCTCTTCCGGGTCAAATGCAAGTGGAATCGTTTCTGTTGCAATTAGTTGTGGGTCATTTCATATTTTGACTGGACTAATAGCCCAGAAATCTGCAAGAATCGCCCCACACAACTTCGTGACGCATTTAGGAGCAAAATTCAATAGCGCCCCCTTGTGCCCATTATGATTCTTACACTGTCATCCTGATTAGCTCACGTGCACATTGGTGCAAATTACTATTACTTTTTGCGATTGTTAGGCACTTAATGTCGTTTTGAAAATGTCATAATGCACAGACTTGCTCGACGTGACAATTTATGGTATTCATGTTCAAAAAAAAAATTGATGACAGTTTAAAAGGTATTCAAACAATGACATTAAAGCTTTTGTAAAAAGCATCTAAACTTCTCTGATGCACAATGACAAAGAACGCGATTAACATAATGATAATGTATGGCACATGAATTTCTCTGTGCATTCACCTATATCATTTCAAAAAAAAAAAAAAACATAATGTGCAATATTACGCACACACCCACACACCATAAGTATATTGTATTACATTCTTTTAAAATATACGTTTTGCAATTGCAACTTCTTAATATTATTGCTTATGGGCTACAATAGTTACCCTTTCGTATATTATGTAAACCAGTTTTGCAGTGAAGAAATAACTTAACCGGTAAAAGCAAACGCACCCAGGAGGGAAAAACCCAAACAACATCAAAAAGTTATTTACATCAGCTGGTTATAGGCTAATAAAAGAAAAATAAACAAACAATAAAAAAACTGACCATCTCCGTGGGTATACTTTTTATCAATATTAGATCTATCTATCTATCTATCTATCTATCTATCTATCTATCTATCTATCTATCTATCTATCTATCTATCTATATCTATCTACCTATCTATCTATCTATCTATCTATCTATCTATCTATCTATCTATCTATCTATCTATCTATCTATCTATCTATCTATCTATGTATCTATATCTATCTATCTATCTATCTATCTATCTATCTATCTATCTATCTATCTATCTATCTATCTATCTATTTATCTATCTATCTGTCTATCTATCTATCTAGATATTACATATATTATACATAAAATTATTTTTTCTTCCAGGCAAGGCATCACCTATAGGCTATTTCTGCTTTCGTCATTATTCTGTGCTCATCAGCATTGTTTGGCGAACACTATTCACACTCATACCTTTGGGTGCACGTCACGAGACCGACACCCACGAGTCATACAGCCCACAAGTTATACAGCTCACAAGTCATACAGCCCACGAGTCATACAGCTCACAAGTCATACAGCCCACCAGTTATACAGCCCACGAGTTCGACACTGAGTAAATAAAGCCCACGAGTTCGACATCAAGTAAAATAAGCCCAGGAGTTATACGGCTCACGAGACCGACACTACGCACAAAAGGCTCACGAGACCGACAGTAAGCAAACAAAGCCCACGAGACCGACACTACACTTAAAAGGTCCACGAGACCGACGCTACGCGTACAAGGCTCACGAGACCGACATTACGCAAAAGAGGTTCACGAGACCGACACTAAGCAAAGAAGGCCCACGAGACCGACAGGATGAAAAGCGCCACCTATAGACCAATAAATTGTATAGGGTGTCCTGATAATAGCATAGGAAGATATGAGAGATGGAAAAGAAGAGTTGCCATCTCCGGCAGGGTGTAACCCCATTAGTTGCCCCCCCCCCCCCCGAAATGATCAGGATCTTTAATTGTCTTTGCATGGGTGTTTGTTTGTGAAAAAAAAATGAACAAAGTACAGTAAAAGTGTGTATTTAGATCTTTCCACAGTAAACCTGCGAGGATGTTGAATTATAGTATTAATTAGAAATTAAAAAATAACGTAATCGTCTATTAAGGTAGCGTAAGGGATTCGGAAAAAAATTAGATGCATCCATTAAAACACCTATTGTATTTCACGAAAAAAATGTACTGTTTGGAGGAGAATAACACAAGCCACAAATTGAGGTGAATCCCTGCGATATAAAACGTTTTAATCAGTAGCATTACATTACAGCTACAGAGAAAATTACAAATAGATCTTACTGCAAAACTTCCAAGCAGGAGGGTAGAAAATCTAAAATAGAAAAAGTAACTAGTGAATCAGGAAAGAGAAGAGGCAAAAATTATATCCTGTCCATCTTCTAGCTAAAAACTGGGAAAGCCTATTAAAATAGCACGATGGCATTATCAAAGCTCTAAAATTAATCCGACCATCGTTCTTGCCCTCTTTTTAATTCATTTGTGGGTTGTTGTTGTTTTTTTTTTTGTCTCTTTTTTTTTTGGGGGGGGAGGAAGAAGAATACTAATTCTTTTATTTATTTATTTTTTTTTTTTGGGGGGGCATGAAGAATACAATTCTATTTTTCTACTTGATAACAATGTCGCTCCCTGACACACTTGCCCCCCCCCCCCCAGAAGTATGTAGAAATACATGTTTGATGTCGTTCATTAAAATTTACAAATTACAACCGCCAGTATGTTATTTTTCCGTTCGTGGAACACCCTGTACAGGTGATTGACATGTAGATGGCGCTGTTTATCCTGTCGGTCTCGTGGGCCTTCTTTGCCTACTGTCGGTCTCGTGAGCTTTCTTTGCTTAGTGTCGGTCTCGTGAGCCTTTTTAGCTTAATGTCGGTCTCGTGGGCCTTTTTTGCCTACTGTCGGTCTCGTGGGCTTTCTTTGCTTAGTGTCGGTCTCATGAGCCTTTATTGCTTAGTGTCGGTCTCGTGGGCTATGTCTGCTTAGTGTCGGTCTCATGAGCCTATTATGCGTAGTGTCGAACTCATGGGCTGTATGACTCCTGAGCCGTATAACTCGTGGGCTGTATGACTCATGGACCTATTATTGATGTCGGTCTCGTGGACCGTATGACTCGTGGGTGTCGGTCTCGTGGGATGCCCCCATACCTTTTTTGTCATTATTGTTTTTGTTTCATCGAGGGGTACTTCACTCCTGCGGTTGCTAGGCAATACATCCGATTGTCTCCTCATCCCACGAGACCCGGAGGGAGAGAGCAAAATTCTTTTGTCATCTTCATGTGTAAGGAGATTGAACTGAGATTTTTTTTTCACGTTGCCCTCGTTTTCTTTCATTAAGGGCAGCCTCTCTTATTCTGCGCACTTCCACACCTCTAACGAGGAGAGAGAGAGAGAGAGAGAGAGAGAGAGAGAGAGAGAGAAGAAGAAGAAGAAAGAATCATCCACTAGACCTTGCCCAAATCCTATCTTGAAAAACTGTCAAGGGTTTAAAGCGGACACCATCGAATGAAGCTTAAAAAAAAAAAGAACCCAGACAGATCAGCAAAGCATGTGTAGAAGCATTAGGAGCTTCTCACGTGCAAGAATGGCAGTGGTTTGTTACGTAATATCTATGTTTGCAATGCTTGCCTATAAAGAGCTATCGCTTGACCGCTATAGATTGAGACTGTGCGCCGCTTCAGAATCGGTGTAATTGCTGCAGTTGTACCAATGTGCTTTTTTTTCTTTCATTGATCTCTCTAAGAATCCAGTATTGTGAGTGTTGCTATATTACTACTAATATCATGCTAATACTATACACGATATTCTTATTTTCATGCTCAATCTTGATATCAAGTTAATGACGTCCATTAGACCATGAAGGTCTACCCTCTCCGCTAAATTACCATGGCGATTTACTGTAATAACATTGTACTATACATACCACATACTAGTCAAATGTTAAAGATTGTAAGCATAAAACTATCTCCATTTTGACTGGTTAGATTAGAACAGAACAATACAAGTAATATTAATGTTTACACAAAACAAACAGTCAATAACTACCTGAAAGTGAAATGAATTAGTTCATCATCACTTTGATGAAATTAATCAAACAACAACAAAGAAAACCATTAAAAACGAAACAACACAATAGAAATAACGATATAACTACATGCGTTGCCAAAGACGAGACGTATAAACGAAATTGAAGGGCAATTGAAAATTAGACATAAAGTAGACATAATGAACTTGAATAAAAGTAACACACATTATAAAGGTTACTTTGAGTCTCAACTTAGAATAGCCCCCCCCCCCCAAAAAAAAAAAAAGAAGAAGAAGAAGAAGAAGAAGAAGAATTAAGAAACTTACAATTAACAGGTAATATCACAGCCTGATCATGAAAATATAATTAGCATATATATATATATATATATATATATATATATATATATATATATATATATATATATATAAATAATCTTCTACATTTAAACGGCAATGCGTATATGAAGCATAGTAACAAGTGAAATCCTTTATTCTTTGGAAGCAAAGATATCTTAGCAATACGTTGACTAAAAGCAGACGTAAAAGCATCCATGTGGAATGGTGTTCGGCAGCCAAAAGGAGAGACAGACAGACAGATAAAAAGACAGACAAAGACGGAGAGATTATATAAATGTAAAGATATACAAATATAGATATGAATAGATAGGGAAAGAGAAAGAGGTAGCCAGGGTGACAGACAGACAGACAGACAGGGACAGAACGATAGAGAAATATGAATGTATATCTTATAATATAGGCATGGAGATGGTTGATAAATAAAAAGATAGTAAGATATAGACAGGGAGAGCTCAGGAAAGGGAAAAAGGAAATCAGGCAGATCAGGGAGGTGACACCTCACCTCCCTGCATAGATAGATAGATAGATAGATAGATAGATAGATAGATAGATAGATAGATAGATAGACAGATAGATAGATAGATAGATATATAGATAGATAGCTGGAAATATATATACGTATATATATATATATATATATATATATATATATATATATATATATATATATATAGATGAATAGATAGATAAGGGATACGATAGATAGATTGATAGATGGATGGATAGAAAGATAGATGGATATAAGATAGATAGAGAGAGAGAGAGAGACAGACAGAGATAGGTAATTGTTATCTATATACTACAGGTAAATAATTATTGGTAGACAGAAAGATATATAGATAGATGAATGAATTAAGATAGGGACAGATATACATATAGACGAAAAGGAAAGACAGAGAGAGAAGGAAAATGATGTATACAGCGGATCAAAATTTAATTAATAACTCCTGTATACATATTGCCTGTAACAGAAAGCGGCTGAATATTGCTCAGGACTTAATATAGATATTTTATGTGAAATATCACCATACAATATCATGAACTTCCATGATGAAATGTTGTATTTACTAACATGTTATTTCTCGGGTAACCAGCAATTCAATTAAATTGAAATCTTATCAATGGTATGTCCATTTGCTATATGGACTTTCAGGCGTTCCAGCGTAGAAAGTGGCGAGTTTTCACTCACAGAAAAGGAAACCCAACAAAGTAGTCTTTTAATGTGTATAGAGCAGAAATCCCATGTGAACTATACAAACATAACTCATACAAACTGATAGATACACATATAAACACACATGCACACACACGCACACACACGCACACATACACACACCGTGGCGGTCTGTGATGGGTACCGATCTACTATCCAACGAAGATTGTGTTTGAGAAAGGACTTACGCAGTTTAAATGAGGACGTCCCCCAGTGCGATATATAAGTGCTTACACTTTGGTGTCAAATTTCCCAATGTCCGTTTCACACTGGTTCTCCTGCTTCCGCTATGAATGTCTAACCTCACCCTGTAACATTCAACATCTCTATACAAGTTAATGATAACTAACTGATAGCTGAATAATATGTAGCATTGTTTGTCCTTCAGCATTGGAATAATAATGATAATAATATTCTCACTTGAGGGCGAATATCATAATATAATATGTCTTATCTTCGCACTTGATAAATGATTTTTTTCTTTGATTTCTCTTTTTCTCGTCACATTATGGAGTTTAGTCTTCAATCGTTCTTTCTTTGTTTTCTTTTTTTCTCATTCACAGCCCTATTGTGAAGGGGAGAAAGAATCTTCTCCCATTTGATACCTGCATTATATAGAGGGAACATTGATTTTGATCCGTAAAAACGATGTGATGATGTGTATATGTGTGTGTGTGTGTGTGTATGTGTGTGTGTGTGTGTGTGCAAAACCTGCATGGTATGTTTTGCAAAAAAAAGAGTTATATTAATATGTTTTAAAAATACGATTCAGCAGCACAAGTGTTAGTGTTATGAAGCAGATATTGATTACTTTGATTGGATTGATCAAGAAGTTTTTTTTTTTCAGGGATTTATGAGTATTATATCACTTTTATGTACGTGGTTTGATTTTCAAAACACACACACACACACACACCCCAAAACCCACCCCAAAGACAAATACATTGTAGTGTATTGTGTGTTTAAAAAGAGGAATGCGATTCAGCAGCACGTAGTGAGAAGAACAGCCGCTTATTCTTGTTCGAATTAATTTCATTGTGAAAAAAAAGCCAGATATTAAATGAAAATTTATACAAAGAACATCATTACAAAATATGTGTGTGTGTGTGTGTCTGTACATGTGATAACATCACATGAAAAGATGACGTGCTGTAAGCTATCTGGTGAATCCTTATTATTGGGATTTTCTGAATCATATGATAAAGAGGGAATTCTTCATTTTCTGAATAATCCGAACTTTTGAAATCTTATTTTCGTTTTCTTTGAGCTGGGAGTAGAAGTGTGCTTCTTAAATTGAAGTAAAAAAAAAAAGAAAGAAATTGTTGAACTTGAGAATTAAAGTAAGATATTGCCTAGAATAAAACGCGAACAATGTTATGTCCCCATTGATTTTGCGATTGCATATATTCATTCGCTGTTGTTGTTTTTTTATTTGATAGGTCTA
This sequence comes from Diadema setosum, assembly GCA_033980235.1. Lineage (NCBI taxonomy): Eukaryota > Metazoa > Echinodermata > Echinoidea > Diadematoida > Diadematidae > Diadema > Diadema setosum. The sequence continues at coordinate 13,155,172 of CM067080.1, forward strand.
TAGCTTGAATAACATGCATATTACACAGACAACTTACGTCAGGAATATTATTATGATTACACTTCTAATGAGTATAGTGCCATACATTTATTTAAATATAGATGAATGTAACATACTTTATTCTATTTTGCACACTTTATGTATTCTTCATTGAACATGTTACACTTTGTTTATGGAAAAGTATGTTTGTGCTTAAAAATGCGTTAATTTTAAAAAGACTATAGATTAAGTCAAATTTGTCATACATTTATTTAAATAGATGCATGTATCATTGTTTATTCTATTTTGTACACTTTATGTATTCTTCATGGAGAAAATTGGAAAAGTACTTGAAATTGAAGTTGAAATATACGTGCTTGTGTGTGTGTGCGCGTGTGTGTTTGTGTGTGTATGTGGGTGGTGGGTGAGGTCGTGGGCCTATAAGTTTTCCCTGGCCTTGTCCACTTCGGTTTAGGGGGCAAACGGTTCTTCTCGTCATTCATATTTGTTTTATCCTTTTCATTTGTTACCTTTTTGCTGGTCTGTTGCTGCATTTCTTGGGTTTTTTTAGTGCTTCACCAGCGAGCGAGTCAAGCACCACACACCGCGGAGATTCGGCCCAACGTGCATCCAGCCGAGTGTTTATGTGTGTCACTTTTGTTACCCAACTACCGCGTGTACCGGTACCATGTCAACGCACAACATTCTGCAGCGGACGTTTTGTGTGCGAGCGCACAGCGAACAATAGCCGGCTATCGACTCATCTCTCTCGTACCGAGAGGGCTCAAGAAGTGGAAGGGTTTATGGCGTTCACCTCATCCCTATTGAATACAATAGTCGAAAACGCATTCTGGCACGTTACCCTGCACAGCTCACTCGTATTCTACCGTGCTATTCACCAGTGGCGTTTTCTTGATCTTTCTCTATTTTATTTCTATTCGATGGATATACTTCTTCGTAGTGAGACAAGTTACATCATGGACCACTAGACATACATGCCTTGTCCTGAAGTTGTTTCTTCGTTGTATACACATCGAATTAGCTGTCTTCTTCAAGCTTAGAGCATTTCGACCAAGGCACAACATAAGGTATGTAGGGTAATATCTACCATTTTTTACGACCCTGTTACATCCGACTATAAGTATAACAGGGGAGAAGGATATCATTTACAAATATAATGCATTTGGTTAATGGTCACAATGTATGGCGTTTTGGTTTTTTGAAATACTTCTGGAAGTGCAATGTCGCTCGCTGTGAGTCTAAAACTAACTAAACTGCCAAAAATATTATGATACAAGGACGAGGAAAAGATTCAATAATCGATTGAGGATGTGTAAAATCGAAGAACACAATGATCTGAAAAGTAGGGGACCTCTTGAGGTATTTTAACTGTACATGACCCCAAGGGCAAGTGCCTCAGCAATCGAATTCTTTCAATTATTATTTCTTTCATTAAGAATGCACCTTTACATACATGATATAGTTCGCTTTTTTATGATGATAAACACGTTTCTAAAGCCCGCAACAATGATGGATTATGTATTGTGCTTGCTGGTAAAATGCTTGTGGGAGCTCTGAGGTGCAGTGGACACAGTTGTATATACACAAGTAAATTATTGAACATAAACTGTTGATTTTGAACCTTTCTGGTTGGTTAATCCTTGTACAAGATGTATTTATACCCACACTTAAATGTCCCCCTTGGCACAGGTGTATAGAAATGGGTGCCTGGTAATGCTGTGGCAATAATAACGGCAGAGTCCCCTGAGAGAAAGCAACGCCGAAACACCGAAAAAGACTGCCCTGGATAAATAAGTTTATGCTATATAAAGTGATATCTTGATCATAATCATTTACATCATATTTTTTTCACGTTGCACTCTCCTTACGACATTGTATGCGGGATTATAAATGTATTACCACTCAAAAGCAATAATAATTGACTGAACAGCCTTTATATACATGTGTCTTTCACACTACTCGGTATATTTGTTTGATCTTCTCTTTCTTTTACTAATTACTTATTCCATTTGCAAAAATTCTCTTGAATCAGATATTGGTGATCTTGATTATCAATGTAAAAAATCTGGCATAGAGATATACCTACTAATATGTTCTCATTTTTTCCATTAATTTGTATCATGTCGATTTGTATTCTATCAATTTGTGTTATGCATCATCTTATGTTCAATGGGAAAAAAGTAAATGAATTCAAAAACACCCACAAAGTAACAATTTGCTTCAGTGGCTTTTGCGGCCTGCACACACACACATACATACATACACACACACACATACATACATACATGTATTCAAATTTCTGAATATTTTCTTCAGAGGACATTATTTGCAACAAGCTTTTCCATCAATCTACGTATATAGGCCTACTCAATGTACATGTTTTTCAATACTTGAAATTCGCTTTACATGCCGTATTTCTGCTATGTTGGGCAAGCCTCAAGCAAGCTTACTGTTTGTCGGCAAATCTTTTCTGTTCAAAAGACGTGCATAAAAGTTGAATTCATGCTAGTAGATTGGCCTAGCGAGCTATGGGGCAGAGTCAGCCCCCATGCAGAGTTTTTGAGTCATTTTTCATTTTGACTTCACGCGTTGCGAGCATGCTTTGATGAAGTTCATTCATTGCCGAACACTGCGCCATACAATTAAGAAAAGCTATAATATTGACACAATTGAGCTTCACGCTTTGCCGAACTCTTTCAGAGCTTTAATTCAGAGCAGAGACGGAAGAAACCTTGCGTAGAAATACACTTTTTTTTATAATACAAAGAATGCTCCAAGATAAGATTGAACAATATGAATTGAAAAAAGATAACTCTTTCAACCAGTATGAGATGGTAGATAAGGCAGCACCTTTGGAAAAAGAGATAAGGAGATAGGAAGATAAATAGAAGATTTTTTTTTCTGTTGTGAATACACAGCACACATCTGTATGTTTAAAAATTATGTTAAAGTTCTTATGTGTATTAGAAACGCTTAGATCATACACTCCTATACATATTAATTCAGTGCGTCATGCTATCATATACACTTTATGGGCCTATTTGGTGATGAGTTTGAAAATAGAAAAGATGTTTACCACAAAGTTAGCCAGAAACGTGATTATACCTCCCACAAGCCGGACTTTATCCTATATATATCACGGTGTTGTAAACAAACTCTGATATCAAAAGCTTGACGAGCCTGTTAGTTTTACAATTGGTGGCACGTACCTGCATACAATGCTAGCACCGGAACATTCCACTGTGGGGCAGCGTTGTCATAATGTCCAAAAAGGTACTTCTCAGAGTAACTGCAGGACCGTATATAGCAACAACATTTGGTGATGGTAGTGGTTGTAATAGCAGAAGTGTATGATTAGGGAGGTGTAACAATCATAACGTATCAGTAGTAGTAGTAGTAGTAGTAGTAGTAGTAGTAGTAGTAGTAGTAGATGTAGTATTAGTAGTAGTAGTAGTAGTAGTAGTAGTAGTACATGTAGTATTAGTAGTAGTAGTATCAAGTAGAAGTAGCAGCAGCAGTAGTAGTAGTAGTAGTAGTAAAGTAGCATAGTATAATAGTACAGTATAGTTATATAGCATTAGAAATGAAAGTAGTATAAAGTAGTAGTACTAGTGAAATAGTAGCATACTAGTGGAGAAGTAATAGTACATTGTAGTGGTATAGTAATGGATTAGTAAGAGTAGTGGTAGTAGTAGTAGTACGCAGTATAGCAGGCCATACGCACGCAGTAGCAGAACATCCTGTATAGATGTCGAGTGTTTGGTATAGTGTCTGCTAAAAAAACATCCGGTTGGACTGTTTGGATTTAAGCGTATCACAACAACATATTGAAGTACACGTACATTGTAGTTGTGCTATGATACAGTGTATATCTCTAAACAAGACAAACCACCAAAAATAATAATAATCTCATCGCTGAAAACAATGAACTTGCAATAAGTCGGATGTGCCCACAAACTCTTATAATGAAAATCTGATTGAAGATTTGTATCCCTGTACTATGTATAATGGTAAAATAAATGGACAGGCTAGGGTCAGGTATAACTGTCTATATACCGCCGTTCAAGAAGCCAGCTAATGTGTTTTGTATTGCTTTATTTCATTAACTTTCTTTATTCTCCAGAATAAACCTGCGATATAGCAATGATCTAGCAAGGGCGGTCACTCGGAATTAAGTTTGGAAAATAAAAAA